>JAQPZY010001633.1:4195000-4560000 GCA_029931535.1 Margaritifera margaritifera
GATGTTTTTAACACAGGATTTAAAATGGGAATGAATATAATGCGGATATCAAGGTCTTATATACTCTATGCAAATGGTCTATTTCACAACAGGAAACTTCTCATTAACGACCCAGAATGCAATACTAAATGCGTCTTCCGAATGGAAATATTCTCAAGAAATTGGTAAATAACTCTGACCTTGAACTCAAATGTAGTCAACATCTTGTTGATAACATAACCAAACTTAGAGGGCGACTTACTATTTGACACAATTTTAAAGTAGAGTCATAGACCAAAAGTTTAGGCACATTATTGATTCCATATACATAACAATATACATAACAATATATATATATATATATATATATATATATATATATATATATATATATATATATATATATATATATATATACGGATAAATGTCCCCATACTTTTTATTTACCCGATTTAATCACAATAACAAGGCCACGTGAATTTCAGATACTGTAACATTTAACATTGGAAAGTTTGCTAGCCCGCGAAAATTAAACAAGCGAATGTGTCAAAATCGTTAATTTGCGAACATTTGACAACGGAAACATTTTTCTACATACTGTATTACGCAGACAGGAATATTTGCTCGTCCAAGACATAGTAAACCGCATCACATACTGTATTACGCAGACAGGAATATCGTCCAAGGCATAGTAAATCTCACCACATACTGTATTACGCAGAGAGGAATATTTCCTCGTCCAAGACATAGTAAATCTCATCACATACTGTATTACGCAGACAGGAATATTTGCTCGTCCAAGGCATATTAAATCTCACCACATACTGTATTACGCAGACAGGAATATTTCCTCGTCCAAGACATAGTAAATCTCATCACATACTGTATTACGCAGACAGGAATATTTGCTCGTCCAAGGCATATTAAATCTCACCACATACTGTATTACGCAGACAGGAATATTTCCTCGTCCAAGACATAGTAAATCTCATCACATACTGTATTACGCAGACAGGAATATTTCCTCGTCCAAGACAAGTAAATCTCATGTTGTGTGTGCAGATATTTACTTTACAAGATGGGAGTGTCGTCTATTGAAGTGACCGATATACATTACAGTCCTTGCTGATTATCGGGACATGGAAAATTATGACCATTTGTAATAAACCGTAGCTCCTCTTGTAATGTAAATCGTATCGAGACACGAAGTATGTACGATCACTTAGTGTAAATCGTATCGAGACACGAAGTATGTACGGTCACTTAGTGTAAATCGTATCGAGACACGAAGTATGTACGGTCACTTAGTGTAAATCGTATCGTGACACGAAGTATGTACGGTCACTTAGTGTAAATCGTATCGAGACACGAAGTATGTACTGTCACTTAGTGTAAATCGTATTGAGACACGAAGTATGTACGGTCACTTAGTGTAAATCGGATCGAGACACGAAGTATGTACTGTCACTTAATGTAAATCGTATTGAGACACGAAGTATGTACGGTCACTTAGTGTAAATCGTATCGAGACACGAAGTATGTACGGTCACTTAGTGTAAATCGTATCGAGACACGAAGTATGTACGGTCACTTAGTGTAAATCGGATCGAGACACGAAGTATGTACGATCACTTAGTGTAAATCGTATCGAGACACGAAGTATGTACGATCACTTAGTGTAAATCGTATCGAGACACGAAGTATGTACGGTCACTTAGTGTAAATTGTATCGAGACACGAAGTATGTACGGTCACTTAGTGTAAATCGTAGCGAGACACGAAGTATGTACGGTCACTTAGTGTGAATCGGATCGAGACACGAAGTATGTACGGTCACTTAGTGTAAATCGTATCGAGACAAGAAGTATGTACGGTCACTTAGTGTAAATCGTATCAAGACACGAAGTATGTACGGTCACTTAGTGTAAATCGGATCGGACACGAAGTATGTACGGTCACTTAGTGTAAATCGGATCGAGACACGAAGTATGTACGGTCATGTAGTCTATATCGGATCGAGACACGAAGTATGTACGGTCACTTAGTGTAAATCGGATCGAGACACGAAGTATGTACTGTCACTTAGTGTAAATCGTATTGAGACACGAAGTATGTACGATCACTTAGTGTAAATCGTATCGAGACACGAAGTATGTACGGTCACTTAGTGTAAATCGGATCGAGACACGAAGTATGTACGATCACTTAGTGTAAATCGGATCGAGACACGAAGTATGTACGGTCACTTAGTGTAAATTGTATCGAGACACGAAGTATGTACGGTCACTTAGTGTAAATCGGATCGAGACACGAAGTATGTACGGTCACTTAGTGTAAATCGGATCGAGACACGAAGTATGTACGGTCACTTAGTGTAAATCGTATAGAGACACGAAGTATGTACGGTCACTTAGTGTAAATCGGATCGAGACACGAAGTATGTACTGTCACTTAGTGTAAATCGGATCGAGACACGAAGTATGTACTGTCACTTAGTGTACATCGTATCGAGACACGAAGTATGTACGATCACTTAGTGTAAATCGTATCGAGACACGAAGTATGTACTGTCACTTAGTGTAAATCGTATTGAGACACGAAGTATGTACGGTCACTTAGTGTAAATCGGATCGAGACACGAAGTATGTACGGTCACTTAGTGTAAATCGTATCGAGACACGAAGTATGTACGGTCACTTAGTGTAAATCGTATCGAGACACGAAGTATGTACGGTCACTTAGTGTAAATCGGATCGAGACACGAAGTATATACGATCACTTAGTGTAAATCGTATCGAGACACGAAGTATGTACGATCACTTAGTGTAAATCGTATCGAGACACGAAGTATGTACGGTCACTTAGTGTAAATTGTATCGAGACACGAAGTATGTACGGTCACTTAGTGTAAATCGTATCGAGACACGAAGTATGTACGATCACTTAGTGTAAATCGTATCGAGACACGAAGTATGTACAGTCAATGTTTAAATCAGGAAAATGTTCTAGAAGATTTACAGGAATTCGTTACTTAGAATAGACATCTAGAACTTTAGTTTCACAAAACAAAACTGACTCCATGAATTCTCTGGATATATTGAAAAATATGGAGCGGATATTTTGTGACAGCATTGTAAATAATTCGTAAATTGATGTTGCTATTTTCAAACAGTAACATGAATCAGACTGAAATAAAACAAATCTCAATAGATTACCTGTAGAAGACGGGTGTAGTAGCTTTGGGCAACCGAAATAAAACAAATTTCACTAGTAAGATTTTCTGTACAAAACGGGTGTAGAGCCTTTTGGCAACCGAAATAAAACAAATCTCAATGGATTACCTGTAGAAGACAGGTGTAGTAGCTTTGGGCAACAGAAATAAAACAAATTTCACTAGTAAGATTTTCTGTACAAAACGGGTGTAGAGCCTTTTGGCAACCGAAATAAAACAAATCTCAATGGATTACCTGTAGAAGACGGGTGTAGTAGCTTTGGGCAACCGAAATAAAACAAATTTCACTAGTAAGATTTTTTGTACAAGACGGGTGTAGCACCTTTTGGCAACCGAAATAAAACAAATCTCAATAGATTGCCTGTACAAGACGGGTACAGTAGATTTGGGCAACCGAAATAAACAAATTGCAATAGTAAGATTGCCTGTAGAAGACGAGTGTAATACATTTCGGTAACCGAAATAAAACAAATCTCAAACTGACTACATGATTTTGCAAGTCATCCTTATTTTGTACTGCATCTCTGGAAGAATATCTGCATTGATCATACGAAGTTAAAATTAAATATGGCAACGGACGAGAGCTGCTCTTATTAATGCTTCGGTATCGAGTGTAATTCAGCAGTCATTTTTCCATTTCGAAAAATAATAAAAATAAATTAGTTCATTTCATAAGTGACTATCATAAGCATCCAGAGTTCATTCTCTTATTTTATTCACAAGTAATTGGAGAGAAATAGGTCACAAGTAATTGGAGACAAATAAGTCACAAGTAATTGGAGACAAATAGGTCACAAGTAATTGGAGACAAATAAGCCACAAGTAATTGGAGACAAATAAGTCACAAGTAATTGGAGACAAATAAGTCACAAGTAATTGGAGACAAATAAGTCACACGTAATTGGAGACAAATAAGTCACAAGTAATTGGAGACAAATAAGTCACAAGTAATTGGAGACAAATAAGTCAACAGTAATTGGAGACAAATAAGTCACAAGTAATTGGAGACAAATAGGTCACAAGTAATTGGAGACAAATAAGTCAACAGTAATTGGAGACAAATAAGTCACAAGTAATTGGAGACAAATAGGTCACAAGTAATTGGAGACAAATAAGTCACAAGTAATTGGAGACAAATAGGTCACACGTAATTGGAGACAAATAAGTCACAAGTAATTGGAGACAAATAAGTCACAAGTAATTGGAGACAAATAGGTCACACGTAATTGGAGACAAATAAGTCACAAGTAATTGGAGAAAATAGGTCACACGTTTGCTACAACTTAAAGATTATTTGTATACCGTGGATTGTATAATCCCCGACTAGGCTGCGCTACCTAAGCAAACAAGCAAACAAATAAAAATGGGAACATACACATATACAAATAAAGATACAAACAGACAGATCGGCAGACAAAGAAAAAGTACGTTTTGGGAGCAAGTTTTCCTTTTTCAAGTGTAAGTCCAATGTAAGCTGACTCTTATATAAAATCTCTTGATAACGTTATGTGGATGTTTATAACAAACACCATGACAACCTTAGATAATATTTCTCGCGGAAAACGTTCTCTCATCTTGATCTCTTTACAAATAGTAATTAAACCTGGAAAGGTTGTATAAAGCATTTTACAATAATCAAAGAAGAGGTTCTCAAGCTGGCCACACAATTTAGAAATTTATCCTGAGTTTCAACCTCATTTTCAATATAAAAATTATCTGCTATTGTTTTAAGTATCGAATGTAATTCTACATTATTTTACTACATATTACAACCCAGTTACATTATTTTAGTACATATTACAACCTAGTTACGTTATTTTAGTACATATTACAACCCAGTTACATTATTGTAGTACATATTACAACCCAGTTACATTACTGTAGTACATATTACAACTCCGTTACAAAATGTAAGTACATATTACATCCCAATTACATTATTTTAGTACTTATTACAACCCAGTTACATTATTGTAGCACATATTACAACCCAGTTACATTATTGTACTACATATTACAACCCAATTACATTATTTTATTACATATTACAACCCAATTACATATTTGTAATTCTACATTGTTTAAGTACGTACTACAACCCAATTACATTATTTTATTACATATTACAACCCAGTTACATTATTGTAGTACATATTACAACCCAGTTACATTATTGTAGTACATATTACAACCCAATTACATATTTGTAATTCTACATTATTTGAGTACATATTACAACCCAGTTACATTATTTTAGTACATATTACAACCCAGTTACATTATTTTAGTACATAGTACAACCCAATTACATTATTGTAGTACATAGTACAACCCAGTTACATATTTGTAATTCTACATTATTTTAGTACATATAACAACCCAGTTACATATTTGTAATTCTACATTATTTTAGTACATATAACAACCCAGTTACATATTTGTAATTCTACATTATTTTAGTACATATTACAACCCAATTACATATTTGTAATTCTACATTATTGTAGTACATATTACAACCTAGTTACATTATTTTAGTACATATTACAACCCAATTACATATTTGTAATTCTACATTATTTTAGTACATATTACAACCCAATTACATATTTGTAATTCTACATTATTTGAGTACATTTTACAACCTAGTTACATTATTTTAGTACATATTACAACCTAGTTACATTATTTTAGTACATATTACAACCTAGTTACATTATTTTAGTACTTATTACAACCCAGTTACATTATTTTAGTACATATTACAACCCAGTTACATTATTTTAGTACATATTACAACCCAATTACATATTTGTAATTCTACATTATTTTAGTACTTATTATAACCCAGTTACATTATTTTAGTACATATTACAACCTAGTTACATTTTTTTTAGTACATATTACAACCCAGTTACATTATTGTAGTACATATTACAACCTAGTTATATTATTTTAGTACATATTACAACCCAGTTACATTATTTTAGTACATATTACAACCCAATTACATATTTGTAATTCTACATTATTTTAGTACATATTGCAACCCAGTTACATTATTTTAGTACATATTACAACCCAGTTACATTATTTTAGTACATGTTACAACTCTGTTACATTATTTTAGTACTTATTACAACCCAGTTACATTGTTTTAGTACATATTACAACCCAGTTACATTATTTTAGTACTTATTACAACCCAGTTACATTATTGTAGTACATATTACAACCTAGTTATATTATTTTAGTACATATTACAACCTAGTTACATTATTTTAGTACTTATTACAACCTAGTTATATTATTTTAGTACATATTACAACCCAGTTACATTATTTTAGTACATATTACAACCCAATTACATATTTGTAATTCTACATTATTTTAGTACATATTGCAACCCAGTTACATTATTTTAGTACATATTACAACCCAGTTACATTATTTTAGTACATGTTACAACCCTGTTACATTATTTTAGTACTTATTACAACCCAGTTACATTGTTTTAGTACATATTACAACCCAGTTACATTATTTTAGTACTTATTACAACCCAGTTACATTATTTTAGTACTTATTACAACCCAGTTACATATTTGTTATATGAAGATACCATGAAAAGTAAATCGTAATATATATGATAAACACTAAACATTTTTACTCTGCAGTCATTTGTCCATTAATTTATATCTATAACAAAAAATTCCAAAAAATACGGAAAATATTGTATATCTGCAGCGTAGAATGCGAGCGATATATATGTATATATATATATATAAATATATATATATATATATATATATATATATATATATATATATATATATATATATATATATATATATATATATATATTTAAAGCTTAATTTAATATGACTGTTTTATGAGGATTATTCGGTGAATTTAAGAAATAAATAAATAAAATCGAAATCGAGATTTGGTAATGCACTTACTGATCGCGTACGTGTATTTCAGGAGGCAAAACAGTAAAATTAAGTAAACATGCTCCATTTTTGTATAAGACGTAGAATTACTGTGTCCTCTGGAAGAAGCAAGCCTTGAATCTGAGATAATTAACATTTAAACTCGTGCTTCTTTATCTGCGGCATGATGTTGAGACTCAAAGGTTGGGCAATTTCGTGACTAGGAGGTATGATTTATCTCCCTTCGTTCGTTGTCGGGGGTTTATCTCGTGATAACCTTCGCTGTTGAACAGCATGAACCGGCAAGCCAATATCACGTGCCGGTAACTTGTTAAAACTTTTTGTCGCTATTAGTGGAGTGAACAGCAGGGAACATGCGAAGTAGGGACCAGACTAATGGGCGCGCTGCATCATGGGGAAAAACTACAGCGATTCTGTGCTTTCACTAAGATGGAGGATGCTAGTTATCTAGATTGAGGTCCCAATTTTTACTTCTGGATCAGTACTCAAAAATATAGTCCCAATATATTTTTCCTCTCTTCTTTTGGTGGAGATCCTTTTGACTTAGATTTAGACATTCTTGGTATTGATTGAAAGGAAATTGTTTATTCTTTAGAATATGAGAATTATGGTGTGAGTGTCTGTATGTATTTTGGCGACAGTGCACAGTGAGTAATCTGGCACTGATACGTGCCTGGAAGTGAAATCATGACACGTTGTTTTGTTTACAGTTCAGTCTCTCAAATAAATGCCCGTTAACCCATGACAAGAACTTCACCGTGCGTTCATCTTTAAAGATTCTTTCGATTAATATATGATTTATTAGGATTTGGACAAGTGGAAAGTTCAATACTGACAAACAAAATGTAGAGAATAATTGTGACCTGAGTCCTGTCAGTTTGTAAACCATAAAACTTTAAATTGGAATGGAATGTTTATAAACTGAGATAGAGATATGAAATTTTGACATTTTATGTATACTGACCTTAAAAATAGAACTAGAAAACTAACAATAATTTTTTATATACATTTTCCTTCAAAATTTAAATTAAGAAAGTACACAATTTAAGTTTGCAAAATGTTGCAAAAATATGCACATTTTTAGTCTCTGTGTGGTTGATGCTCATTATTATCACCATGTATGTATTAAAACACCATATACTAGTTCAAATGATGGATATTTGTCAAATTCTGTCGGATAAAATATCTTTGAAACTAAGAATGAGGCCTTTAATCAAAACAGATGATCTGTCTTGTTGATATTGTGCCTGTAGGTCATTTACACTATTTATTAGAGGTCCAAGCAGTTAGTATATGTACTTATGACGGTGTGAGATATGAGTAACACTTATCTCCTTGTATGGCTTACAGTAATTGCTTTTAAACATAGTTACATGGTACTTAATGAGAGGATGGAGATGAAAACTCTTTGGTAGAGCCCACTCAATCTGCCTACTAAACCGTTCTAAACTGTCAGAGAATGAAAATTATGATAAGAAAGATAGGTCAAAGGGTTTACAATGTACTTTCGCCAGGTCTTATTAACTTGGATGTAGGAAAATAGCAAATTGAAGTAAGTCCAACACAAAATGCATTCCTTTTTCTTGTTAATCTTGGCTGAGACATTGATTGACAGAGTGCTGCATTGTAGCATAAGCTGATATAACAATCTAATGAACCATTCTATTTTAAATATAATTTTGTAAATTTTTGTAAAGTTTTTTTTTAAAAATATAAATATTTAATAAACCCCGTACATAGGTAGCTGTGGGTCGATGTACCATCCCACAGACTACCTTACAGAGAATGTGATACCGTCACATATTTAAACAATAAATTGAATGTATGATCGGATTATTATTATAAACTTCTAGCCGTCACTAAAAAGACCCCAAAAACAAAACAAAATCAAAGTAGTACAAGAAGAAGGACATGTATATGGAAGATAACTGATTAGAGAGAGAGAGAGAGAGAGAGAGAGAGAGAGAGAGAGAGAGAGAGAGAGAGAGAGAATTCATGTAATACATTCAATACATTCGTTGTTGTCTTCCATATCACTACAAAAATAGTTATTCCCTTATTTTAGTCAAGTACATTAGTCATTGAAAGATATCAGCCGAAACTGAAGATATTCCCTCATATATCTTATATGATAATACATGCATTATGTTTTACACATTAAAGCTTCCCATCTATGACTGAATTTCTCCGAATCACAACTTTTGTAGGTTGTATACTTTTCTAATTTGTTCCGATGTGATATTTCTTTCTTAATGTTTCCAAGTTTTGGTACTTTATTGTGAATATGTAATTTATAAATGTATTTCTTCCTAACAGTATAATCAAATAAAAAATGTCATTTGATTCATTTTGTATATTTATTCCTAATGTTGTATCTATTGCTGTGAAGTTAAAATATACAGTGTGTATGCGTTTATCTTTTAGCCACCTGAACAAGTGTGTATCCAAAATATGTTAACTATAACGCAATCATACAATAAGTGGAAAAGTAAAACATCTGTTTCCCTACAAAAAGAACATAACTTGTCTAATTCTTATTTTGTGTAAAAGAACAGTTGTAGGTAGAATTAAATGGAAAATGTTCAATTGAAACCATTTAATGTAGGTATCTTTGGTATACTTATGTACTAATAAATATTTGTGTTTTTTTTCCAGTCAAAACACTCATCTAAGTTAAGATCACGTCTCCACTTATCTCGTGCCTTGGGATATAATTTTAAAACTTTTACTGATAAATATTATCTTTTGTTCAGCGAGTAATCGTAGCAGAAATGACATAGTAGATTTATGTAAGATAATATCTGAATTTTTGTACTTTCAAATATTCTTTGATAGCACATACCCTCATACTGTAAAAAGTGTATTCCACATAGATAACTTGTTTAAAAAAAGAATTTAAACTAATAATCTGATTGTGGTATGTGAAATCCCCGATTATATTTATTCCACAATTGTACAGATGTTTATAGAAAATGCTGTGATTTCAGACTTTAATATTAGCATTGGGATACACTAGCTCTCACCTAGAAGCAATTGTCATGATTCAGGCTTGTTTAGTTCTTAAAGTTTTAACCAACTGAATAAAACACCCTTCCAAAAATTGTTCTTTAAACCTCTAGAAATCATTTTAGTAAATTCAATTCCGAAAACAAAAATATCTAAGAATTTTGATACGTGTGAATTGATAAGTTGTTCTACTTAGTTTTATCCAAAATAAGTCCTAGTATACATATTCATCTTGCATTTAATGTCGTCATAAATATTTTAATGTTAATCATTTTCAATCATCCTTTACAATATTCTTGAGTACAGACTAATCTTTTTATCTTATCATTCTATTTATTACATTTAATTAAGTTTATAAATAATAGTTTCTGATGGACTATGTAAACAAATGATCAAGTGATTTATCTTGGACACAGCAAGGCTGTTTATAACAGTCAATTTTCCAAAACGGTGTCAACATTTTCTTGGACTACTACGAAAACATAAGTTTTATTTCTTCAATTTTGTCCTAATAGTTTAATTCTATTATTTCTCTTAAATTTGCTGTTAATTCGATGCTAAGCAGCGTGAAAACACCCGTTTCTCAATTTAAGGAATTTTCCTGACAAAACTGATCTCTGCTGTTTTCTTTTTTCCAAACCAAACGGCTCTAGTCTTTTCACTGTTAATGCTAACGCAGAAGATTTTTGCATAGAATTTCAATGTACCTAAGGCAGCTTGCTTTCAATGACATTTCAGTAGTATCTAAAATAATAGAGTTATCATCTGTATATTGGGATAAAACATATTCTATATTATCAATTGTTATACCTTTAATCTTGAGATTTAACCTAATCGTATGTCATAGAATCTCGGCACATAAAATGAAAATATATGGCAATAAGGGATCACCTTTCATGCAACCGAGTTGAGTAGGAAATCATTGTGAAACTTGACTGCTCACAGTGACACATGATTTGATATCCTTGCGAAATATATCAATCCATTTTTTAACCATTGGGCCAAAATTTAAAAAAATAAAGAGCTTTATCTGTAAATTTCCATGAAATCGAATCGAAAGTTTTGTCAAAGTCGACAAGGATATGAACACTAGTGATATCCTTCTCTTCTGTATACTGCATTATATCATATATGAACACTAGTGATATCCTTCACTTCTGTATACTGTATTATATCATATGTGAACACTAGTGATATCCTTCTCTTCTGTATACTGCATTATATCATATATGAACACTAGTGATATCCTTCTCTTCTGTATACTGTATTATATCAAATATGAACACAAGTGATATCCTTCTCTTCTGTATACTGTATTATATCATATGTGAACACTAGTGATATCCTTCACTTCTGTATACTGTATTATATCATATATGAACACTAGTGATATCCTTCTCTTCTGTATACTGTATTATATCATATATGAACACTAGTGATATCATTCTCTTCTGTATACTGCATTATATAGTGATATCTTTCTTTTCTGTATACTGTATTATATCATATATGAACACTAGTGATATCATTCTCTTCTGTATACTGTATTATATCATATATGAACACTAGTGATATCCTTCACTTCTGTATACTGCATTATATAGTGATATCCTTCTCTTCTGTATACTGTATTATATCATATATGAACACTAGTGATATCATTCTCTTCTGTATACTGTATTATATCATATATGAACACTAGTGATATCCTTCTCTTCTGTATACTGTATTATATCATATATGAACACTAGTGATATCATTCTCTTCTGTATACTGTATTATATCATATATGAACACTAGTGATATCATTCTCTTCTGTATACTGTATTATATCATATATGAACACTAGTGATATCCTTCACTTCTGTATACTGCATTATATCATATATGAACACTAGTGACATCCTTCTCTTCTGTATACTGCATTATATCATATATGAACACTAGTGATATCCTTCTCTTCTGTATACTGCATTATATAGTGATATCCTTCTCTTCTGTATACTGCATTATATAGTGATATCAATCTCTTATGAATACTAGATTATATAGTGATATCCTTCTCTTCCGTATACTGCATTATATATATAGACAGAAAAAATGAAACCCGTTTGATTGTGGCGTATCAGTTTTGATAATAATTTCTTAATTCTGTTCTCAATAGGCAAATTTATAAGCAGTATATAGGTGTCAAATTCTTGAGTAATAATTTATCTTTATTGCCTTTTGGAAGACAAGTTATAATTTCTTCTTTTCGAGGAGTTGAAAATTCACCCTTAAGAAAACAAAAATGTATACACTGCATATCATAGATGAAATAAACCTAAATCCTTCTAAAAGAATTAAACAAAATTAAAGCCAACAGAGCCTGGACTTCTATAATTTTTAATTTTTTAAGATTGGACAGTAATTCATTGTATGTAATTAATACTTCAATTGAATTATGTTCAATTAAGTTAAGTTTAGGTAATTCAAATTACGGGTTAAAAAGATCATTTAAACTTACCTCTTCTACTTCTCTAAATTTATAAAGATTAGCATAATAATACTTAGTTTCATTTAATATTTCATAATGATCATTTATTATCGAACCATCTTTTTTTTCTTCAAGTGAGGCATGAGTTTTGAAACATAATTCCTATTTTTCAAATTACAAAAATATTGTGTTACTTTTTTCTCCTTCTTCTATCCAAATTGCTTTAATTCTAATTCTAACAGCTTCCAACCTTTAATCTCTAATTCCTCTAAGTTCATATTTATATTGGTCTATATTAACTGTAGAATATCTCTCGTCTTCCTCCAATTTATTTATTCATCCGCTGAATATTTGTCTCTTCTATCAGTTTGTTTTGTGTGTGTGTGTGTGTGTGTGTGTGTGTGTGAGAGAGAGAGAGAGAGAGAGAGAGAGAGAGAGAGAGAGAGAGATGCATAAAACATTGTTATGCCTCTACTTTCCGTCAAAAAAAGATTACACTAACTGTAGAATATCTCTCGTCCTCCTCCAATTTATTTATTTCATCAGCTGAATATTTGTCTCTTGTATCAATGTGTGTGTGTGTGTGTGTGTGTGTGTGTGTGTGTGTGTGTGATGCATAAGAAATTGTAATGCTTCTACTTTCCGTTAAAAAAAGCTTGATAAAAGAGTTGGTCACTAATAGCAAACTGTATTTCTGATCTAGGGATGTTGCAAAGATTTTTAAGAGAATATACAGGCAAAATATATTGTTTTATAATGTCCTCGATTTTTTTCTTGATAGAAAGGATATATTCATGGTCTCTTAATAAAGAGTTATTACATTTCCGATACGTCCTACGATTTATTTCGCCCCTCATTTATGTCCTTAAATCCAACCATATTAAAGAGTGAGCAGATGTGTATCCTGCTTCAATACCGACTTTTTCCATATCACATATCAGTTTATCTGAAACAAAGAAGAAATCTAATCTTGCCTGTTTAAGTGGATTTTTGCGTCTCCAAGTAAATCTTTTCTTTTCCATATTTAACTTTCTCCAGATACAACAACTAAATTTAATTCATGTGTCATACCTACCACTACCTCTCTAGCTTTAGGACTGTTTATATGAACATAATTTTCTGTATCTTTATCAGGGTTTATATTTGGATTGAAATCGACTGCCATAATTACGTAAGCATTTTGATGTACGTTTTGAAATGTACTTATCTTTAATATTTCTGTATGAAATTCCGGTGAGTCACAATTAGAACCATATATGTTAACCAGCAAAAAACTGCTTTCCTTCTATTATTGCATCTAAACTTAACTTATTTCCGTTTGTATCTATTATCAGAATGTTTAAGTTGTATTAAAAATTATTGTTGAATAAGATTGCAATACCCCTAGACTGGCAAGAAAAGGAGTTAAAAGAAATATTCATATTCCCATATGGCACGAATAATTTTGACTTCTTTAGCTTGGAAATGTGTATCTCGTAAAAAAAATACATGGAGTGATTTTTTGCCTTAAGGATATTCAGAACATCACGCCTTTTAGGTGATCCCCTGAGCCGTGACGATTTACTGATATTATTGATATATCATTATCCCCTAAGCCAGGACAATTTACTGATATTATTGATATACCATTATCCATTAAGCCATGACGATTTACTGATATTATTGATATACCATTATCCATTAAGCCATGACGATTTACTGATATTATTGATATACCATTATCCATTAAGCCATGACGATTTACTGATATTATTGATATACCATTATCCATTAAGCCATGACGATTTGCTGATATTATTGATATACCATTATTCCCTGAGACGTGACGATTTACTGATATTATTGATATACCATTATCCCCTGAGCCATGACAATTTACTGATATTATTGATATACCATTATCCCCTAAGCCATGACGATTTACTGATATTATTGATATATCATTATCCCCTAAGCCATGGCAATTTACTGATATTATTGATATACCATTATCTATTAAGCCATGACGACTTACTGATATTATTGATATACCATTATCCCCTGAACCATGACAATTTACTGATATTATTGATATACCATTATCCCCTGAGGCATGACGATTTACTGATATTATTGATATATCATTATCCCCTGAGCCATGACGATTTACTGATATTATTGATATATCATTATCCATTAAGCCATGACGATTTACTGATATTATTGATATACCATTATCCCCTAAGCCATGACAATTTACTGATATTATTGATATACCATTATCCATTAAGCCATGACGATTTACTGATATTATTGATATACCAGTATTCCCTAAGTCATGACGATTTACTGATATTATTGATATACCATTATCCCCTAAGCCATGACAATTTACTGATATTATTGATATACCATTATTCCCTAAGTCATGACGATTTACTGATATTATTGATATACCATTATCCCCTAAGCCATGACAATTTACTGATATTATTGATATACCATTATCCCATAAGCCATGACAATTTACTGATATTATTGATATACCATTATCCCGTAAGCCATGACGATTTACTGATATTATTGATGTACCATTATCCCCTAAGCCATGACGATTTACTGATATTATTGATATACCATTATCCCCTAAGCTATGACGATTTACTGATATTATTGATATACCATTATCCCCTGAGGCATGACGATTTACTGATATTATTGATATACCATTATCCCCTAAGCTATGACGATTTACTGATATCATTGATATACCATTATCCATTAAGCCATGACGATTTACTGATATTATTGATATACCATTATCCATTAAGCCATGACAATTTACTGATATTATTGATATTCCATTATCCCCTAAGCCATGGTGATTTACTGATATTGTTGATATACCATTTGCCCTAAGCTATGACGATTTACTGATATTATTGATATACCATTATGCCCTGAGCCGTATGACAATTTACTGATATTATTGATATACCATTATCCCCTAAGCTATGACGATTTACTGATATCATTGATATACCATTATCCATTAAGCCATGACGATTTACTGATATTATTGATATAACATTATCCATTAAGCCATGACGATTTACTGATATTATTGATATTCCATTATCCCCTAAGCCATGGCGATTTACTGATATTGTTGATATACCATTATCCCCTAAGCTATGACGATTTACTGATATTATTGATATATCATTATGCCCTGAGCCGTATGACAATTTACTGATATTATTGATATACCATTATCCCCTAAGCTATGACGATTTACTGATATTATTGATATACCATTATCCCCTAAGCCATGACGATTTACTGATATTATTGATATACCATTATCCCCTAAGCCATGACAATTTACTGATATTATTGATATACCATTATCCCCTAAGCCATGACAATTTACTGATATTATTGATATACCATTATCCCCTGAGCCGTGACGATTTACATATATTATTGATATACCATTATCCATTAAGCCATGACGATTTATTGATATTATTGATATACCATTATCCATTAAGCCATGACGATTTACTGATATTATTGATATACCAATATCCATTAAGCCATGACGATTTACTGATATTATTGATATACCATTATTCCCTAAGTCTTGACGATTTACTGATATTATTGATATACCATTATCCATTAAGCCATGACGATTTACTGATATTATTGATATACCATTATCCCCTGAGCCATGACAATTTACTGATATTATTGATACACCATTATCCCCTGAGCCATGACAATTTACTGATATTATTGATATACCATTATCCCCTGAGCCATGACGATTTACTGATATTATTGATATACCATTATCCATTAAGCTATGACGATTTACTGATATTATTGATATACCATTATCCATTAAGCCATGACGATTTACTGATATTATTGATATACCATTATCCCCTGAGCCATGACAATTTACTGATATTATTGATATACCATTATCCCCTGAGCCATGACAATTTACTGATATTATTGATATACCATTATCCCCTGAGCCATGACAATTTACTGATATTATTGATATACCATTATCCATTAAGCCATGACGATTTACTGATATTATTGATATACCATTATCCCCTGAGCCATGACAATTTACTGATATTATTGATATACCATTATCCCCTGAGCCATGACGATTTACTGATATTATTGATATACCATTATCCCCTAAGTCATGACAATTTACTGATATTATTGATATACCATTATCCCCTGAGCCGTGACAATTTACTGATATTATTGATATACCATTATCCCCTAAGCTATGACGATTTACTGATATTATTGATATACCATTATCCATTAAGCCATGACGATTTACTGATATTATTGATATACCATTATCCATTAAGCCATGACGATTTACTGATATTATTGATATTCCATTATCTAAAGTCATGTTACAAGAAAATATCTTTACAGGGAGAAAGAAAAAAAAAACTATTTTCAGATAATAATATTGTTGAAATCAGAAAGTTTTAACGGGTGAATACAGTCAGCCTGTTGATTTGGTTGGAAATGCTTGCTTTTGTGCAGATATTTTGAATTTTTCTTTTTTATGATAGTTCTATGCTTACGGTATCTCTCATGCAAAAAAAAGGGTCTCTTTTATAATAGTTCTATGCTTACGGTATCTCTCATGCAAAAAAAGTGGTCTCTTTTATGATAGCTCTATGCTTACCGTATCTCTCATGCACAAAAAATGGTCTCCCCGGGAATTTACACAGGGAAGAAACAGAAGAGCCAAGCAAAAGACACCATAGTATATGAGACAAAAACAGCAAGAAAATAACATAGAAACAGGTACACGATTGCTTAAAAATTAACCTTTCATACCGAAACGGAAAACATCACCATTGCTTGATATCGATGAACAATGTATATGGACAAAGGGAGCTAATCCAGATATTGACTGTGATGTTTTCTGTATATAATGATCAACTGTATGCTGCATAACAATCTAAGTAATTAGCTAAAACTGCATCAACAAGATCTGAGTTATCTGCTAAATGAAAAAAAAAAAAAAGATGACAGTGTATTGCATAAAATATGGGATCAATATAATGCCAAGGGAAGGGGGAAAAAAAGACATGGGGGCCTATTGGGAAAAAAGGTACAGAAGCGAGACTGGACTAAACAGGAATGGAAAAGAAGAAGAAAGAAAGAAAAAAAAAACGTCGAAGTTGAAATAACATTTCTTTTCATCTGCAAAATCTATAATATGTAAATAAATTGGAGTCTGTATTAATTTGGGCATATATTTAGAAAAGATAGGTAATGGTATTATGTAAGAAAAACATATTCAGATGGAAAAGCTTATATTTATCCTCAATAATTGTATGCTTTCATAAATTATTATTTATACATGTAAGGGAAAACTCCATTATATTTTACAAAATTCCTTTTCCTTCCTTCTCCATTTTAATTTATTTCGACTTCATTATCAGCTTGTCTCAGCCGGCAAATTTGTCAGAGTTAACGCAAAAATTAGTGCAGGACATTTGTACTATAACACAAAACGCAGCTCTAGACAAATTTTACAAACGCTTTCGGCTCCAAGCGATCAGACGAATTCTTAGTAGCCTCCAGTACCGGTGTCAACCCAGTCTCTCTTATCTTTGTTTTAAGTTTATCGTCTGGATTATTGTGGTGTTGTAACTTGCAAGCGACAAGTGCAAGCTCTCGTCCCTTTTTTTTCTTTTTCTTCATGATTGGGGGTAAATCTGATGCAATCCTCAGACCCTTCCAGAACCACCATCGTCAGATGCGTATTTCAAACTTCATTTATGCGAACCTTGAAGCGCTCAGCGTTCCGGTCCAACACCCTGCCGGCAATCAAAACAAAAGCAACACGCAGAAAAGTAGCTGACCAGGTACCATGTCGTTTTTGCCATATAGTCGTCAGCTGTGATGGAGTATCCAAGGAGACAGTGTTATATCGAGGTAATTAGGATGTCGCCACTTTTATCCAGAGCCTCGAGAGTGAGTTGGAATATATCCGGAAGGTGCTTCGAAGCTTGGCAGTAATGTTTATGGAAAGGGACGATTGGAATAGACAGCGTGTGAGATCACTACCATATTCCCGGAAAATACCACGGAAGCGCCCACAAAACATGCAATAAAGATACGTGTTGTGATTCATAATCTGTGCTGCTACGACTGCCACCTTATTATGGAGTCCAGCAGAACAGTATCATCGGAGAACATCAGGGATATTCAGAACAACACGCAGAAGTACGTGGCGTTCTCACTAGGGCAGCTGCAGTTTCATGACAGCCTCCAGTTTATGAACAGCAGCCTCAAAAAGCTGGCTGCCAACATGCATAAGAAGGCGTTTTGTGCCACGGCGAAGCATGCAACAGACAGAACGCCGCGCGCTTGGATTAACCTTATGCTTTCCAATGGTGTCTACCCGTAAGAATACTTCAGCAGCTGCTTATAGAAACTGTAAATGGGAAAAGTTTGACAAACGATGGCCATTATACACACAGTTAATAGAGTCATAGAAGGTATCTACCCACTATTTAGGTCTTTGAATTACGCGTTTGTTGCCAGAATTTGCACATTGGCAAGCAAACATATGCTTTTTAATGTAGATTACCCAACAGAAAAGATGGTATCTGATACATATTGTTAAAACACTTTGGTAGTGTATTTTGTCAAGGAATATATATATGCATGCTTAGATATATGTTCTGTTGAAATGACAATATTTTCGATATATATTAGTATGTTAACTTTAAAAGTATGTATATCAATAATGTATCCTTTTTTCCGTATTCTTCTTTCTTTCCTTATCTTTTATCTTTCATCTAACAGTGACACAAAATAATTATTTAGAATTGCCTACGTTGCCTGTCTTAATGAAAAGTCGTTGCAATACTGTTACAATATTTAATATATCACATGTATTTGTCATATTATTCATGTCAATAAAACTGTGAAGAAAAAAAAATACTTGAGCAGCTGGGAGAGATTCGAAGATATACAGCTTCCATCGATTGATGCATTCTACAGCCAACTCAGCCGCACATGTATAACCGAAAAAGACTATGAGCATGTCCAGAACGTGTGGAAGACCTTTGGCTGCAAAACCATGGCGACTATCACGACCTCTACTTCAAGACAGATATGCTTCTGCCAGCGAACGTGTTTGAAGCATTGCGCTACACATCGCTCTAACACTACAGTCTTCACCAAGCTCACTATTATAGTTCGCCGGGTATGAGCTGGGACGCACTTCTGAAGAAAACTGGTGTGAAGCTTGAGCTGCTGACAGACATCGACATGCATGCGTTTATTGAGAAGAGAATCCGTGGTGACGTTTCGATGGTTAGCCGCTGTCATGCGAAAGCAAACAACCCAATGTATGCATACTATGGATGCAACTATGACAGCGAAAAGCCAAACCGATGGATAACCTACTTTTACTCGACAACCTCTATGTCTGGGCCATGAATTTGCCAACTGGTGGCTTTAAGTGGATCGTTCCGCTAGATCTTGCGGAGATTACTGCCGTTTCGGCTGATTCACCAAAGGGCTACATTCTTGAAGTAGACCTCGAGTATTCGGAGGAGCTTCATGACGCGCACAGCGACTATCCGTTGACTCCTTTGAGGCGATGATCGTTCAAGAGGATTATCTGAGCGAGTGCCAGGTGGTTTAGTGAGTGAACTGGGTTGGGGGGGGGGGGGTAAGTTAACTGAAAGGGCCAAATTCGTTCCGAACCTGCGTAGCAAGCAACGATATGTGGTTCACAACCGAAACGTCAAGATGTACACAAACATCGGAATGCGTGCAACCAAGGTTTACTGAACATTGGAATTTGACCAAACCCCGTGCGGAAAGGGATCCGGGTGGACCTCGTGAGGTCTGAGGACGGGGAAGACAAGCTGCGCCGCCTAGTTGCCGACCCAGCGTTTCAGTCGACGAAAATCTTCGACGGCAACCTTGTCGCCTTACATTTCAAAAAGCCAACATCAAGCTTAACCACCCAATCAACATGAGGCAGGCGATCTTTGACCTGAGTAAGCTACCGACTCTACGTGGAGTGCCTTCAGGAAATAAAAGAGTTTCGCCACACTATGACCGCCATGCACAGCGACCACCACAACACAACCTCATAAAAAGACGAGCTGAAGTCCGCTGGACAAAAAAAAAATGGATAGCATGGCATCATAACGCGGCGATATGGCCACTACCGCACCGTACAGTCGGAACTGTCGGGACGACAGGAACAGCAATAAATCACCTTGGCCCCAGGTGCCGTTGACTACCTCAACAAGCTCTTTGCTTTCGTCGAACGATGCGATGGGTAAGAACGACAAAGGATGGTAGCTGAGTATCTTCAAGCACAATCTTTAGTTCCTCGCGAACGAAGCTTCTGTGCGGAATGCCACTGCCAGTATGACAGTATATAGGTGGCTGGCCTGGGATGTCAAACCTATCAGCCAGGGCGAACACCCTGAGCGACCACACAAGGTCGGGGGCACGGTGATGCCCTCTTTCCAGTTCTCCGTGCGCATATAGGTACCGTATCCAGATGTTTGAGACCAGGAGTTTATATTGCACTGCGGTTGCAGGCGTGACCCGCACAGATGTAGTCCTCGTCCCATTCGAAACCACGGTTTCATGAATGGCATCATGAGTTTTTTTTTTTACTGTGAACCGCGTTACCTCATTGGTTAAAACCTCCACAACGACAGGCAGCCACAACGACAGGCAGCCGCTCAACCCACTCAGTACTACCCTTTGCAGGCGCGCTCTCGACTGCAAACAATATCTCCTGGGCTCACCTGCACGTTGTGCTTCGTCAAGAGATGCGACACGGTGCCCTTAAACTCCCGGCCGGAGCCAACCTGCATCAGTTTGGGCCACTTTAGCGGCCCCCGCTTGTAGATACGTGTCAAAGCGTCGGCGACATTGGAAGTCTCTTTTGTGGTCAAGGTCTCCTTGTAACAGCTGGCAACATCAACCACGGTCAGTGCGTGCTTGTACATGTTTCGCCCAACCTTGTTGTGCGGCAAAAACAAGAGGTTGGCGTGGCGGTGCAGCATTAGGGGCTGAAACATCAAACAGAGACCGGGATGTTTTCCGCGGTTCCGGCAGTCAATCTGCCACATGGTCTGCTTCTTGAGCTATTCCCTGGCAACATCTAGTGAGACTTTAGGTTTCTTCTAGCTTTTTGATAGCTGCCAAGCTCTTCCAGTAACCCCGCGGGCTGTGGTTTATTGTATCCATCGCGGTTTGTCCTTCCCGCGGTTTGTCGTTTCAACAGCTATTAGTATGCAAAATATCCACTCTAATTTGCCGGCGCAATAATGTCTGAGCTTATCAGCTCTAAATATTTCTTGGCCACAAAGCCAGTGGCTGCCAGGCTCCCGACAATAAACATTATTTCGTAGTTTTGCTGCTCGGGCGAGGGTGTGGAAAAGTCAGAAGGTTTTGGCTGGGGCACAATCCCTGCTTCATGTCTGGTACGAACAACAGATTCATCGACGTGTTGGCAGGCGAGCGTAGTAAGGGCAGTTGTTTCCTTATGCCGAATACCAGAAAGAAAGGCACAGTCGTCAAGTAGAAAAAAACGTGGTTGTTTCCTTGAACGTTTTAGCGAGCGCACAAAGCAGGGCATCCAGATTAAAAACCTTAAGGTTAACCAAAAGTACTTCCGCGTCTGTTAGGCGACGGGTCAACGGCCCATCATATACCTTGTTGAGACGCATGGTCAGGCAGATAATGATAATGTAATCGAAGTGTCGCTTATGCAGATTCGAGAAGTTCACATGCAAACACGCTCTTTCTACAGCCGCGGCTGCCAACGATCATGGCGTAATGTGGTGGTAAGTTATTAAAAAAATAAAATAAAAACGAGCAAGCACTGTTACCACATGGCCGACACAAACTATAGCCATTTTGTATGTTGAGCTGCGCGTCCATCATGTATATGTTCAACACACAGACCACCTGGGTGTTTTTTTTGCTTTTTATTTTCTCCAATTTGCAGCGTTACTCCTTCGTTCGCGTTTTCGATGAGCCTTTCTGATCCGTGGAGAGTGTGGTTCTCCGTCCACCTCATGCTGATGACGGCAGCTCTGCGTCCTTGATAGATTCCCTTGCCATTATTTTTAGGGCCTCTTCCCGCTGCTGGTATCGCACCAGCCCATGGGCATATATCTGGTTTTGGACACCCTCAATTATTACCGACACTTTGTTGATAATGGGGTTGTATAAATGTTCAGTATCGCGTGCGAAATCAGCGCCTTGCGTCGCGTCCTCAAAGAGTATGACTATCGCCTTTATATTTGTAATTGGAGTGTTGAGGTTGATTTTCCACACACTATCGCCTTTATACTTGTAGCGGGAGTGTTGAGGTTGATTTTCCACACAATATCGTCTTTATACTTGTAACGGGAGTGTTGAGGTTGATTTTCCACACACTATCGCCTTTATACTTGTAACGGGAGTGTTGAGGTTGATTTTCCACACACTATCGCCTTTATACTTGTAGCGGGAGTGTTGAGGTTGATTTTCCACACACTATCGCCTTTATACTTGTAGCGGGAGTGTTGAGGTTTATTTTCCACACACTATCTCCTTTATACTTGTAATGGGAGTGTTGAGGTTGATTTTCCACACACTATCGGCTTTATAGAGGGAGTGTTGAGGTTTATTTTCCACACACTATCGCCTTTATACTTGTAGCGGGAGTGTTGAGGTTTATTTTCCACACACTATCGCCTTTATAGAGGGAGTGTTGAGGTTGATTTTCCACACACTATCGCCTTTATACTTGTCGAGGGAGTGTTGAGGTTGATTTTCCACATACTATCGCTCTTGTTTAGTACCGCTCTGCGGCGGCACGGCACTCAGGTGGGTGTCCAGTATAGCCATTTTCCAATGTACCGATTGCTAATCATGCGTGCGAGATCTGCGTGGGTCAAGACGTTGAACTCTAACGAAATACCGCTGATTGTGTAGCTCCCCCATTATTAGTGTTCCGGATCATCCCGCCGTAGTCGTTAAACATTAGCTCAAAAGTCAGACGGTCTGAAAGGCCTGACTGATAGAATGCCACGTGGTCATTTAACAGCTCCAAAAAGTGGGTAATGCGTGCTTCTTTATGTAACCAGTTAGTAAGTGTCACAGTCTGTCGATTTGCAAGATTTTCCTGCAGAAGCAAAAACCTCTATTACATGTACATATTTGCCTTATTTTCGGCACAAAATATAAACCAAAAATATCTAATAGTACATTTATATGATCTAGGATTTTGTTTAGGAACACTAACTAATCTGTCAACCAATCAACAACTTCAGCAGATTTTTTTTATTTATTTACAGAAGCTTCGTTTTGAGCATTGCATAAGGTCATTAGAGGACGCTAGAGCGTCTTCTTTTCTTTATTAGATTGGCTTTTCACATACGGGTATTTTGGGGCTGTTTTTTTAATTTTGTGAAGTGTCTGTCTTTCTCACTTTGTGAATAAAGGTAAACCATAATAGCAAAATGGTGTACCAGGCACGAACGATGTAAATAGAATGGTGTGCCTGACAATATTGGACTGTCTTTCCCACCCTTATCCAATGTAAAGCTATTTGATAATTTAAGATTAGTGTACCAGTCTCTCACGAAGAAAATTGGCAGTGTACACAACAAGAATCTATTTTTATCTATGATATCATGTCCCCTTTCTGCTTCCTGGGCATGATGGTGTGTGTGTGTGTGTGTGTGTGTGTGTGTGTGTGTGTGTGTGTGTGTGTGTGTGTATGCTCCAATTGCCTCAGCACAAAATAACCTACTTGTGTTGCTGTGCCGTAAAACACAAAACCAAATAAATGCTATAGCTAATTAGATAATCGAGATACAGGCCGAAATTTAGTTATCACCATCTTGGCTCAGTCCAGGTACTTTGATATTTTTTTTTCAATGATCGTAAGCATAATTATGAATTTGATGAAATATGTGGTATTCATTATTTACATTATATTTATTTTGTAAAACTAAGTATCAGATAATTTGAGATTAAAATTGCAGCAAAGTCACTTTCTCGCACTTGCGATAAACACAGTGCATGTTTAACCACTAGGCAAACTAGGCGGTCGCCTGGGGCGGCAACATTTTGGGTGCGGCAAAAAACTGAATGAATAAAAAAAGAAAGAGAAATAGCGTAAAAAGAAAGATAATAAGCGTCTAAAAATAGAAAGAGAAAAATAGATGCAAAACTGTTATTCATACTAATGCACAATATTCATTTTCGGAAGTTAATTGGTGGGGTGGGGGGGGGGAGAGGCACGAGGCTGAAGGTTCGCCTAGGGCGCCAAATACCCTTGCGAGGAGGGGCGGGGGGGGGGGGCAGGCTGAAGGTTCGCCTACGGCGCCAAATACCCTTGCGCAGGCTCTGGATGAACATGAACTTTCTCTCTCTCTCTCTCACACACACACACACACTACGACTTATCTGAGTTAAAGAGACCTGACAAGTAGAGCATGGATAATAACAGGCGGTGTCGGGTACACGTCACTACACCATTCGCAACTTCGAGGTCAATCTTACGGATTATACCTCGAATGTATGTCGATATTTCCCATTCGGACCACTTTGGCTATTTACCAAACAAGAACTGACCGAGAAGTTTCGAAAGATAGAACTTTTTTTTTTTTCATTCGTAACATCTTGGTAAATCCATATGCAATTCAATAACAGAAATAGCCATGGTAGTCCTAATAGATAAGGGTTTCTTTTTTTGCGGAGAAATTTTCGGTGCACAAAATGTATGATTTTTCTGTAAATTACTGCGCCGACATACATACGAGGCATATTTTAGTCTTGCGAAATAGCCGAGATTCTACACGTCGGAAATACAGCGACCTCTACGACACAATGGCGAACGTCGTGTGTTGGAAAAATTCGGAAATTAAAGTGTTACGACTCTAGGTCTTAAAATAATGTAACAGGAAGAAAGTGAAACCAACAATGTAAGTAAAATCAACAAGCAATTTTTACTAGACAATTGAAATGAAAATTCAAAAAGACAGTTACAATAACCTGAATTAAAGTCCAAATAATCCAATAATCTTAAGTGTCATAATCACAAGTCCTAAATATAGAATGTTCCGAATGAATTCCAGTAGCCTTGAATGTCCGAATGTGCTAGTAGTCTTGAATGTTCTGATGTGTCAGTAGTTTTGAATGGCCTGATATGCCTGATGATATAATCCAGAATATCTTTGAATGAATTCACATAAATTCCAAAGTCAAGTATTAATCCAAAATGAGAATGAGCACTTTTGGTAATTCCAATGAATATTTCAAATAAATAATTCCTCTCTCTGAAATTGCTCTGATTTTCACAACTGTTACATCTGCTTACTAAAATAAATTCCTTAATAGACTTATGTTAATAATATGAAGTTGATTATAGGAATGAAATCTGGTTTACCAAACCTGTATAAATATAAGGATAAGTCACCTGACAGAATATTCTAGAACATGAGCAACTCTAATGGAAATTTCCTGTGCGCACCTGACCTTTCCCGCATAACATTTGGAAAATTCCAATCTAATTGTTAAATGCTATGAAAACAAGACTGACCTTGAACTCAAATGCAGTAAATATGTTGTTTACAAAATGACTACAGTACAACTTGCAACATGGACACATGTTATAAATTCAATATACATAACAAAAGCGCTGATTTCTCCTTAACTGGTGGGGCCAGTTGTGCTAAGACTGTATAGACGGAGTAAATAAAATTAATTTGATCAATTAGGTACATATTTTACCTTAGCCCGGAATTCCCTCCTTAAGCTTGCGATATTAGCATACACAGGGCTCGTATCGTTGCTTACAATTTACCTATAAATCCTATATGTACTATATAATAATACCTTATAAGTATCCGATAATTTGAGATTAAAAGTACAATTAATAATACCTTGTATTATTATATAGTACATATATGATTTATGATAGGTAAATTGTAAGCAAGGATACTAGCCTCTGTGTTGGCATATATGGTCTTGATAATCACAGAAGGGAGTTAACTCGTATCGAAGTGCTTCTATCGGATCACTTCTGACTTTTTCGTTAGACCATAAACAGCATAAAAAGACTTCAAAAAACCACGGATAACTCTTGGAAATTGAGGACGTTTACTTCCGGTCAGTGAGTAAGTGCGACAAAATGACGAGTGGATAACAGTGTCATCCTTTCTCACTGGTGTTTTTACCACTTTCGTCTTACACTAATGGAAAGTGGATATGGCGGAGGGTAGGGATGAAAGGAAACCCCGTGACACTCTTCCAAAACATGGGAAAGTAAAACAGGGTATGTACTACTTGTTAATGAAGCGGACACTTGCCGTGTTTGACTGTTTGAAAGAAAATTAAAAGTGGATTGGGGGGGTGGGGGGGGGGGAGCATGTAGAAACCTGGCAGCAAGTTTGAATGAAAAGTAATTTTTTTTTTATCTCTTAGGCAAGTAGTTATATATATATATATATATATATATATATATATATATATATATATATATATATATATATATATATATATAAAGTTCCTTTAACATAACATTTTCGTCGTAAACAATTTTCCAAGCTTTACAAAAAAAAAAAAAAAAAAAAAAAATCAGTCAGAAGTTTAGGGAAATAAGTTGTGCATGTAGGAATACACAGCGTTGTTCATGTTTGTGTTTGTACCGCTATATGTGCGTAATGTAGGTGAAATCCAGAATGAAAGTCAACCTTATTTGAATTGATTGTTTCCTCTCCATGTTTTCATGTATGTATAAGGTTCTTACGGTCTTGTATAAATGTTTTAGAAAGTGAAGGTAGAGAATATTTTTGTTTTTATATTTTATTTAGCCTGTACATAATGTTTTTGCCCACTTTTGTTTTCAAAGGCATCTAACACGAGTTATAAATATGTCAGAATATAATAAAAGTGGGAACAACTACTTGATCTAACACAAGTCTGTACACACTCATTCCTGTAATTTCATATTAATATTTGGTTAGTAAATTGTGTACATAATTTATACTTTCCATATATTAGCTCATGGTCTCAGTCATTTTGATAATTCTCTGGATGGCGGAATAAATATTTGCTGAACTTTATTTAACATCGATAAAAGTTTTTCATTCTATAACAGCTCAAGAAAAGCAGCATAGTTCCAGATGTGTCATGCATATTTTAAATGCTAATACTTGATGATGGTAAGAACACTCACAAAAGAGAGACATGTAATCAAATACATCTGAAGTAGCGAGGTTTAAGTCTTGATGATTAAGACTCATTCTAATGTCAGGGCAATGTGTTTCGTGGTGTTTACAAAGTATCCCATCAAATAAAAACACCAAAACAAAACACAATTAGTTTCAGTGAAATGCTCAAGTAATTCAATTCTTATCTAGAGCTTTGCTATAATAAAGTTTCTTTCCCATTATTGCTTTTATTTTTTTGGTTAAATTTATACATAAAGTTATAACAAGAAGACACATAATATATGTAATGGAATTTGGGTTATAACCCTTGGGTAGGGTGTGTGTGGGGGGAGAGTTATATGTAATAGAATCTAGGTTATGCCCCTTGGATAAGGTGTGTGGGGAGAGTTATATGTAATTGAATCTAGGTTAAGACCCTTGGGTAGGGTGTGTGTGGGGGGAGAGTTATATGTAATAGAATCTAGATTATGACATTTGGGTAGGGTGTGTGTGTGTGTGTGGGGAGAGTTATATGTAACAGAATCTAGATTATGACCCTTGGGTCATGGTCTGGGGTGTGTCCGGAGAGTTTTAATAATAATAGATCATTTGACACCACAAAAATAGGTAGTTATCCCGAGGCTTTAGTAGAGGTTTAATTGTGATACCTGTATCTGTTCATTACCACATCTTTTCTAAACCTTTTGATGGAAATTCATGAAATTTTGTAGTTATGTTTCCCTTGAGGTAACCATCTACAGAAGGGGTTTTATCCTTGGCTTCCAGTATCCCTAGGTTCCTGGGAGAAGAAGGGTAGGGGTCAAAGGTCAGATGTACAGATATTTAAATTATGATGACATTTTCAGATATTTTCTGACCAAACTTTATACATGCAGTGTTGCACCTTGAGCATGGTTGTGGGTTATCTGCAATTTTTGTCTTATGTCCCCCAAATCTTGACTTGCGTGTGCCCCCTGGAATACTTTTTTTGTGTCAGAGAAAAATGAAACATTCCACCCTTTATTTTTCTTCAGTGCACATCTGTCCATGTCTGTGTTGGCGCTAGCAATGGTCAAAGTCACTAAGTGTGATACAAAATTTCAAATGGCAATTAATATTCATTTTAAAACAATATATTTGGCAGTCAAAACATTAACGGTGTGTAGTAGTTTGCAGTGTTGATATAGTCACTGACAGCCTCTAGTGTACGGTAATGTATTTTTGAGGTTGAATTAATGACAAAGGGGACTAAATTTACTTATGAAAATACACAATTTGAAATTTAATCAAGGAATTATTAGTTTGAAATGAAAAATAATTTAGAAAAAAGGGGATTATAATAAATGCTGGTAGATAAATGATAGCATGATCCAGAATGGCAAATTCCACAGTGCAGGTCCATTCAGGTGAACCAGATATTGAGACATGTAAATTTTTGATGGATTACTTGAGCATTTTATGAAATGTTTATTACTTTATTGTTAGTGCCCAAGGAAAGATTATAATGCAGTGCTTACAGAAGAAAAAAAAGATGATAGTGCAGCACAGACAACAAAATGAAGATGGCAAAACTTTTAAAGCAAATAAAATTATCTTTTTTTTGTAATCACTGCTAATGCATTAAGTATTATCTTGTATTTTTCTTTTTTTCCATTAAAATTTTGTGTCTGCCTGTCTTCTTGAATCCTAGGTCAATACTATATATATATATATATATATATATATATATATATATATATATATATATATATATATATATATATATATATATATATATATATGTGTTGTCATAGCTGGAAGATGCATTGTATATGTGATGGATTTTGCATTATGACCCCATGGGTTGGGTGAGTACTGTGGGGTGTAGATTGGACAGTAAAAGGCATGTGGATTTGTGATGTTGAACTATTGCAGTTGCTCTTGTTTTCTTTAAACACTTTGTATGCCAGTATTGTCTTTTACTGAGAAACTCAGTTGTGATATTCATGTAGTAACACTGTAACAATAAATATTCATTGGTTTTTATTTTTCCCAATATTGTTCAAGAACATGTTATGTTGCACAACTGAAAATATGCATGTACATTTGCAGGGACAATTGACATCTGTGGTATAATGATGATTCATACATACAGCTAGACATGACATGGCACCATGTATACTTGCTTGTAAGTTAATTCAAAATGCAAACAACATAGACCCTTACCTGTCATCACATAATGCGCTGGCAGATCAGGGTCTGTGATGTTTGTTCTACTGGTTACTCATACCAAACTACATAGATCTAGATCTGCTGGTGCATTATGAGATGGTAGATCTGGGTCTGTGCAGTTTGCATTTGATTTTAACATGTAATGAATATATACAGTATTTAGTCATTTGGAACATACATTTTATATCTGTTTTTTTTTTCTTTTGGGCTGTGTATAAAATCACATTCTCAGATTGTACATAGTTGTTATTATTTGCAACAGAGCAGATACTTATTTTGATGATAATTCTTTCAAATACAGTGGAACAACCCAAATTTACTAGGGAAAACCGAATCAAGTTTTAGGTTCAAGAGAATGAGTTTAAAACTAAAGTATACTGGTAATCAGTAGTTGTGTTACAGTGGTCAGTGACTCTTTGATATAGTACCAGCTTATTCTGAGGACCTCCAGTATCTGGGTCTAGACTTGCATTTAATTATAATAATTTGGGATACAGATTTTCTTTTATCAGTGCTCCCAGTTTTTATGTTACGGGCTTATAGTCTTACCATGAAACTTTGGTCAGTGTTAGTTCTATGAGTGTAGATTGTGTCAACAGTTTTGGAATTTTTATTTCTCCCCAGGGGTTAGGGCTAGGTGGTAGGGTGATTGTACATACATTTCAAATAACTCCCAAATTCTTTGTCTTACAGGTATGAGAACTGGCATATGTGATTATTGATCTAAGTGTCATCACATATCAGACTGGGATCTCTTGGTCATGCCCAAGGGTCTTTCCTTATCCCCAGGGACATTTTCTCTGGGTCATAAAATATAAACTATTGAGATCACCACCCATTAGCCACATAAGAACTTAACAAAAAAACAAATTTATATGTGCAACTAGCATTGGCCCTTAAACCCATGGGTCATAAGTTGGAAACTTGTTATTCCTGCCCTGGCCTGTACAAGAAGGTGTCTTAAAGGATAAATGCTCATACCAAGCTGATATTATCCCTGTGGCAGACTTTACTCAAGGGACCTTAAGCTAAGAAGCTCAAACTTCGGAGTGGGGTTAAAAACAGGAAAGCATGGTAATTGGTGTTTTCCAAACACATAATTCTGGTTAGGTCTTGTGTTTATGTCATTTTTCAGGCGTCCATGTTCCATGAACACATTTCAATTTTTTTATTAAAAAAATTTGAAATTTGTACTCTGAACTCCATTTTCAAAATCCTACAGAGAGCCATGAATACATGTAGATTTTAATGAAAATTCTGTATGATTCAGCAATATGTTACTGCAAATTTGCTAAATCAAAGTTGATACATATATGTATGTGGGCAAGGCACTCTAATTCATACATGTATGTGGGTGTGGCACTCTCATTCATACATGTATGTGGGGATGGCACTCTCATTCATACATGTATGTGGGCGTGGCACTCTAATTCATACATGTATGTGGACGTGGCACTCTAATTCATACATGTTGCTATAACAGTGAAACTTAGTCAATAATTTCATAACCTCATTGGGACTTGGCTTTGTGTGCTAATACACGAATTCTAGTGCAGTACATTTATTTAATTTTAGCTGATATATTTCTACAAATTGTAATGTATATGCTGATTGAAATATTGATTGCTTATTATTTTGGAAGTTCATTAATCGGTGCTATTTTTAACACCAAAGCAGGGGCTCCGGGTGGCTGAGTGGTCTAAGGCGCTCGCCTTTACAGATCACTGACATCTCACCTCTGTCTGCGTGTGTTAGAGTGTCGGCTCTGCCAACTTGGGTATGTGAGAAAGCTTACCAGTAGCTTCCCGGGGTCTTTCCGTGTTCTTCCTCCACCAAACATACTGGCTACCATGTATAGCCTATCATATACTGAAAAATGGCATTAAGCCCACAGATATTAACACCAAAGCATATGCCATGTGACATTTATTGAACACAGCATATGCCATGTGACATTTATTGAGCACAGCATATGACACGTAACATTTATTGGACACAGCATATGACATCACATATAAGGATTGTACTTGCATGGATCCAAGATTTTTAGTGAGGGTGGGGGAAAATAATTGTGAGAATGATGTGTTTGTTTCACCCAAAAATGCCATGTTTGTTTGTTTTTTCAGTGAAAAGTGTAGTTTTTTGACTGGAAAAGTGTGTGTGTCAGCTGTAGCACCTAATCCACCCACTCTACTAAATCCACAACTGTTGCATGAAATGTTTAGCTATACTGGTCATAGACCACAAGAGCCTATAAAATGGCCTGTTGTCTGTCGTCCAACCGTCCTTTAGAACAAGTTTGTTATCACTTCTTCTCCTGAGCTTCTTGGAGAATTGCCATGAATTGCCAAGTTTTAGTTGGTCCTAAATGAAAATTATGCTGCTCAGACATCCAATATGGCCACCAGAGGATCCATCTTTGAAATCTTGTTATAGTTTCACCTCCTGAATGGATGGTGATATCAACATGGGGTTTTCACTAATAGACTTGTTATGATGTATAGTTGTTCCCAAATGAAAATGGTGTCGATCTGATATACAATATGGCCACCATAATAGCCATCTTGAAAATCTTGTTATCACTACTTCTTCTGAATAGAAAGTCATATCGACATAGGGTTTTCACCAGAAGACTTCTTATCATGTTTTGTTGGTCCTAAATGAACATGATTAAGCTTGGACATCCATTATGGCCACCACAGTGGCCATCTTGAAAATCTTGTTATTACTGCTCCTGAATGGATCGTCATATCAGCGTGGGGTTTCCACTAAAAGACTGGTTGGTCCTAAATAAAAATTGTACCAATCTGATATCCAATAAACATGTAGCTGCCTAAGCAACCAACTTGAAAATCTTATTGCCACTCCTAGATAGAAAGTCATATCAGCAAAGTCTTTTCACCAGAAGACTTCCTATGATGTTTAGTTGATACTAAATGGTGCTGATCTGACATACAGTATGGCCACCATGGCAGCAGCTTGAAATTCCTGTTATTGCTATTTCTTCTAAATGGAAAGTCACATCAACATGGAGTTTTCATCAGAAGACTGGTTATGATATCTATTTGGTACTGAATGAAAATGGTACCAATCTGACTTTAAATATGAACACCATGTATGCCATCTTAAAAATCTTCTTGTCACTACTCTTGAATGGAAAGACATACAGTATCAACTTGGGGTTTCCACCAGAAGACTTCTTATATTGTCTAGTTGGTTCTGAATGAAAATAATGCTGATCTGACATTTAATATAACCACCATGATGGCCATCTTGAAAATCTTGTTGCAGCTTCTCCAGAATTGATTGTCATATCGATTAAGGGTTTTCACTAAAAGATTTCTTATTATATCTGGTTGGTTCTGAATGAAAATGATGCCCTGCAGACATCCAATATGGCTGCCACAATGAACATATTGAAAATTATGTTACCAATTCTCCTGAATGTATGGTCATATTGGCGTGAGTTTTCACCAAAAGTCTTCTAATGGTTTATAGTTTGTCCTAAATGAAAATGATGCTGATCTTACATCCAGTATCACTCATGAATATTAGACATGGTTTCAATACTCGGCAGTTAAAAAGAAGACATGGTCTTATGTTGAATTCCTGGAAATTCTTTTCTGACAGTAGCGCATCAATCCTTTTGAGAGACTCTTGTTTATTTTTAGAGCTAACACATTCAGAGTTTCACTTTGACTCAAGATGGAGAGTCGTCAACTTGCAGAAATAGGTGAAGATATTCCTAGGCCCTCCCCACAACATTGAGTAAAATGTGCTCTATAAATAACAGTTAGGATGCTTATTGTGACTGTCTGTACTAAATTCATGTAGGGATGCTTATTGTGACTGTCTGTACTAAATTCATGTAGGGATGCTTATTGTGACTGTCTGTACTAAATTCATGTAGGGATGCTTATTGTGACTGTCTGTACTAAATTCATGTAGGGAAAAATTTACTTTCACATTTTTCAAAACATTTTGCTTAAAAGGGTTTCTTGTGAGCTAGGTTTTTAAATTTTCATGTAATAATTCATATCTAATGTAAATATATATTTCCAAACCCCTCCCATGCCTACTGCACCCAAATGCACTGTAAATCAAGAAAATATAATTTTTTTTTCATGTAATCACTCATATCACCCCAACATTAATGAGCTGTCTGGTCACATGGTGCAATGACATCAGAGAAAGAACATCTGAAAAATGTCAGAATATCTGAGAGAAAAAAAATGAGAACAAAAGATTCCCTTACAAATATTTTGTTTCTTTTTTTCTTAGACATTCTGGCATTTTCTTACTACAGTGATAGAATTTCAGAGGCCTGTGGTAATGTTATCAGCAGGGAAATGAAAAAATGAACAGCTGTTTGTTGAAAAATGCAATTTTCACCATTCAGAATAAATATGAATGGTAAGTGTATTTCATGTAATTACCGGTATTCGTACCCTTTAATTTTTCGAACCCATTTCCCTACTGATAGACTTGCTAATTTGATCGGTCTGTGCGAATCTTGTCCTCAATCCAGTATTTACTGGAAATGACCAAGTTAAAGCTCTAGGCATATTTAATTAGCATGTAATAATTTGGCATAACCATGTGGTTTTTGTGACAATCGCTCTAGGCATATTTAATTATCATGTAATAACTTGGCGTAACCATGTGGTTTTTGTGACATCGCTATCATAATTACAACAAGAATGAGTTATTTATTCAGATCTTAATATTCAACGGAATAACGTATGAATATAGTAATGCTCTGTATTTGTGTAAATGAGGAAGATCATGATCATCAGGTAACTGAACAATAAAGATTAATCACCTAGTAACCTCCATATTTCTCTATCAGTTAAAATAAATACAGCTCTGAATACATACGATCTTACACACAGACTCGACGTTATTTCATCTCCCTCCTTCCCTCTCTCTCTCTCTCTCTCTCTCTCTCTCTCTCTCTCTCTCTCTCTCTCATACACACACATTCACTAAAAACAACAAAAGTCTGTTAGAGTTATTTTATTTTATATTGTAATTTGATAATGAGGTTACTGTTGCTGTAAGAAGACAAGTTGCACATAAATTTGGGAATGGGCTTGTATTGTTGCTTACAATATACCTATCAATAATACATGTACAATATATAGTACATGTATTATTTATAGGTACCTAAATTGTAAGCAATGATACAAGCTCCAGTGATTTGGATCATCTTAATAACTTTTCCAACATAACACACCATAACAGCTATTCAAAAAAATACGCTCTGCATACACATAATCTTACACGCCAACACAGTTATTGTTTCATATCACCCTCTGGGGCTCTGGGTGGCCAAGTGGTCTAAGGCACTCGCCTTTACAGATCACTCACACATCCTACCTCTGTCAACATGGGTGTGAGTCTTGGATTGGCCAATGTGGGTATGTGAGAAAACTCGCAAATAGCTTCCCATGGGTTGGTGGTTTTTTCTGGGGTTTTCCCTGGTTCTTCCTCCACCAGATATACTGGCGATCATGTATAGCCCTATCATGTGCTGAAAAATCACGTTAAACCCACAAAAACAAACAAACAAACAATCATATCTCTCTCTCTTTCTCTCTCACACCCATAGACACAGGGTTTTTCATTGGATTGTGAAAGCTGCAGTCAGGACTCCTTCCTTGAAAAAAGTTGGAGTCACAAGCCATAAAAATAGGAATCCCAATAATACTTTTATTTCCCTTGCAGTAATTCAGAATATTATGTGTGTATTCTTGGGTCATCAATATATATTTTATGTTATCAGATTGATAATGCTCACTCATTATGTGTGTATTCTTGGGTCATCAATATATATTTTATGTTATCAGATTGATAATGCTCATTCATTATGTGTGTATTCTTGGGTCATCAATATATATTTTATGTTATCAGATTGATAATGCTCATTCATTATGTGTGTATTCTTGGGTCATCAATATATAGTTTATGTTATCAGATTGATAATGCTCACTCATTATGTGTGTATTCTTGGGTCATCAATATATATTTTATGTTATCAGATTGATAATGCTCATTCATTATGTGTGTATTCTTGGGTCATCAATATATATTTTTTGTTATCAGAATTGATAATGCTCATTCATTATGTGTGTATTCTTGGGTCATCAATATATATATTTTTGTTATCAGAATTGATAATGCTCATTCATTATGTGTGTATTCTTGGGTCATCAATATATATTTTTTGTTATCAGATTGATAATGCTCATTCATTATGTGTGTATTCTTGGGTCATCAATATATATTTTATGTTATCAGATTGATAATGCTCATTCATTATGTTTGTATTCTTGGGTCATCAATATATATTTTTTGTTATCAGAATTGATAATGCTCATTCATTATGTGTGTATTCCTGGGTCATCAATATATATATTTTTGTTATCAGAATTGATAATGCTCATTCATTATGTGTGTATTCTTGGGTCATCAATATATATTTTTTGTTATCAGATTGATAATGCTCTTTCATTGTGAAATATTTAGTATACTTATAATGAAAGAATGAAAAACTAATACAATTGAGAAGAGTGATAAGTGTGATTATTGGTGATGTACATGTAACAGTTAGAAGGAATCAAGGAAGAGATTACAGTTTTTTTTTTATATTAAGTTATCTACATGTAATTAGTTTAACTCCATTTTCCAAAACACCGGACAAAGAAAACAAATGACCATATTCCCTTCACTTTCATCTTGAAGCAACACAGCACAATATACTACATTCACTCTTTCTTAAACTTTAAAAAATTTATCCATAGCAGGTTTAGGATCTAAATTCTTACGTTCTGGACTTTCATTCACCACCCTTATCAATTTTGTTACGGTTTCTTGTTTTAAATGCCCACCACCCTTTGTCTTGATATGATTATGTGACGAGAAACCTCTCACACAAGCAACTGATGTTATAGTTGAAACCAGCAACATTTCAGGGAAAACAGCCAAGTCTGAAAACAAGTACTGGGGTCAGAGTGCATAAAGCTAATTATGTTCCATTGCTTTCTCACTTTGCGGCCCACAGAATGTACTATACCATGATTCATGCCACAAATCCCTCAGTCTCTTTGACATTCTGTTTTCTTTATCAAAATTAGATGCATTAACTACTTTCTGTTTGCCACTAAAGCGAGAATCAGGCTCATATGTAGCCTTGCGCTTGGCACCAAAGAGATTATGTAAAGTTGCCATTAGAAGAGTACACATGTGATAATCACTTAAAAATTAAAGTATATCTGTACATGACACATAAAAACTGCTGATTTTGATGATGATTTATGACTATTAACATGTGAGTTTGTATTCCACTGACAAACAAAGTAAGCCTGAAAATCTTGGCAATATTTTTCCAAATATGGTATATGATAAAATGCAAGTGTTGCAGACATCATAGAAGGATTTGAATGTAACCTTGGATTAAAAGTGTGTTGAGTGGTGCTTATCAAAGCAAGGTGTAAAATCACAAGTGTGTGTACTTAATCTTATGATCAAAATGATTATTAGGCACTGGCAATCAATTAACAGGTGGCTTAATCTCCTTGTCTGCTAAGATCTGACCTATTCGACTTCATCTAATCCATTTACAATCACTTGAACATTGTTTGATAACCTGCACACTGCATGATTGATACTTGCTTTGTAGAAATGGATCATATAAAAGAGAAGTTCGACAACAGATAAACTTGCATACCAAGGACTCTGCTGTTGGAATTTTCATGCGTCCAAAATTAAATGTACGCATACTTTTACGCTAATTATGGCATCCCAGAGAACCCTGACACATATTCACTAATAGGAACAAAGTCCTTTTTGAGCCCCGTTTTTTTAATTGTAATTAGGTTGAGAGCAAAATTAGACACAAAAAAATGTACGTTTATTTGTTACGTTAGCACTATTAGGTTGCCAAGTATAGTGTGTCACAAAAACCTTATTTGGGTTCAAATCCATTATTTTTTTACACATTTAGTACTCCAAAATGATTTCTTAAAAGTTACATATAATTTTTTGTACTGAAAGCAATAATTATTTTTTTTGTCAGTGGAAAATACATGAAATATGGTATATGACAAACAGCAGATTCATATGTGTCTATGAAGTCCGTCAAAATGTATGGTTGCACTTAGGAAAATTTAAGAATCCCTGATATATATATATATATATATACAAATGCCAATTTTAAGTACTGATTAGGGTATCATGTATAAACTTTTCATAAAGTATTAATTAGGTAATTAGGGTAAAGTATTTATAAACTTCTCAAAAAGTACTGATTAGTATACATACATTTTTCATAAAGTACTGATTAGGGTATACATAATTTCATAAAGTACTGATAAAATCGAAAGACTGGGTGACTGTCATTTCATATCTGCATGAGACAAAATATGATCAGTTGATAAAAACTAGAAGCTATTGTCTCGAATTATTTTTCACAAATGAGGTGGTCAACAACCTTGAATTAAAGGGATAGTCCATGAAAATGTTTATTCTCTATTATTTGGCAATTATTAACTTCGTAAATATGGAATATGTAAGTAAAGTTCAGAAAAGTTTATGCTTCTGGAAATATTTTAGTTTTACTTTTGAAAATCTAGTGTAATTGTTTCCACTATGTGCTAGGCACCACCATATTATCAAATGATATGAAAGCATCACGATATTTGAGTGGATCGTTGTGTCATGATGTCGGTTTGTGTTCACTGCTATGCAGTGTACACTAGTTAAGAATTGTGTTTGAGTGATATATTTAAAAAAAATAAAAAATGTAACTGCGCTTTGTTATGTTTGCTTGTAATTAACTGTCACATTCCTTTGCCAACAAGGACATAAGGTTGTGGTTACTTCTGAATGAAGTGAAAGTAAAATGATGAATCTGTCATCACTGAAACTATCACTAAAAAAACGTTTAAGATAGTTCATGTTTTACCTGGGACAAAAGTTAAAGGCAGTGGTTCCTGTTTTAGTGTCAGCATCAGGAAAGTATCGACTAGTAAAGTTTTATATGTTCGGCACAAAAGTACTGTTACAATGAGTTTCAGCCGTATAGTATAGTAAAGACAAACTGAGACGTCATAAATATTTCACAAAAATATGCTCTGTTGTTCAATGTATTGAATTTATAGGGAGTTTGTTTCCCACAAAGGTGCAGCATGCAAGAGTTCTGTACACATTTTAGGTCCATCAACTAGTCACTGAAGTGCTTGAGAAATGCTTTATTGCACTATATAGAAGCATCTGAATGATTATGAGTGAGATTAAACATGCAAATTTAATTTTGTGAATGAACTGTTGACAAGTAAATCAAGAAATGGGGTTTATGAACACTCTGAGAAACAGATGAGGGGATCTTCCTAGAAACAAAGGTACAGTGTATGCACAAAGGATTGTGAACAAGTTGATGCAAACTGTTGTTGGTATTTAGGGTGAGTGGTTTAGCTGATAGAGGATCAACTGTGTTAGAAACAGCCGCATGCGGACTTTGTAAGGTTCATCAAAAATGGTAATATTAGACCAGCTGTCAGTTTTAGGAAGATACACTATGGACAGGTAGCTAAAATTATGGACAGGATTTTGCCTCCACCGACCTGTCAACCACGGCTAAGAACTGACCAGTCACATTTCTGTAGTTATTGCTGATTTGATCTAATTAACTGCATATTTTTTAAAGACACTGAGATAACTGACATACATGTACTGTGAATTACAATATGTTAGTGTCATTCAATTTTAGCAAACCTTTAATTTTAGCAATGTATAATTTTCCGAATTACTGATGGGAAAAATATAAACTTTTGGTGGTAGTTTTACCCTACCTAAAGAAAAGTGATTTGAGGTTGTATACTATATCTCGGCACAAACAAAATGAAGTGTGGTCGATTTAATCAACATGAAGTATCAAGCCACACATAACATAGATTGCCGCCAACAGTAAGGAGTAATAAAATTATATACAATGCATCAATCTGAGCAACATCCACGTGTCAATCTCTTCATTTGTTGGTATTATATCCTTTATAATATGTATTTGCATGTACTCGCATACAAGTCAGATCCAACTGCAAACTGCATAGACCCAGCTCTGCTGTTGCATAATGTCCTGGCAGAGTTGGATCTATGCCGTTTGTTAGGACCAATCAGTATAACAAACAACATAACCCTCTGATGGAATATCAGGGCCTATGTTGTTATACACCCTGTGATGGCATATCAGGGTCTATGTTGTTATTCACCCTGCGATGGCATATCAGGGCCTATGTTGTTATACACCCTGCGATGGAATATCAGGGCCTATGTTGTTATACACCCTGTGATGGCATATCAGGGTCTATGTTATTATACACCCTGTGATGGCATATCAGGGTCTATGTTGTTATACACCCTGTGATGGCATATCAGGGTCTATGTTGTTATACACCCTGTGATGGAATATCAGGGGCTATGTTGTTATACACCCTGTGATGGAATATCAGGGCCTATGTTGTTATACACCCTGTGATGGCATATCAGGGTCTATGTTGTTATACACCCTGTGATGGCATATCAGGGTCTATGTTGTTATACACCCTGTGATGGAATATCAGGGTCTATGTTGTTATACACCCTGTGATGGAATATCAGGGTCTATGTTGTTATACACCTTGTGATGGAATATCAGGGCCTATGTTGTTATACACCCTGTGATGGCATATCAGGGTCTATGTTGTTTGCAGCTTTACCTGACTATAAGCAAGCATATACAGTAATTCAGCGTTTAATGAAATGGTGGGTTTTTATATCTATACCAAATTATAAGCTTTCAGAACTGTTGACGTTTTGGTTAAATCTTTTTATTAGCATATATTTCCTAAACCTTTTGATCATTTCACATCATATATGTCATGAATCATTATGAAGCTGAAATAATGCATTTGGTGCAATACTCATTTGAACCTTTGACCTTGGGGTCAAGGTCACAGCTAAACAAAATTTGCCATAAGGTTTTGGTTGGAGTTTATCATTTGCATATTCTTCCTAAACATTTTGATGGATTCTCTTCATTATGAGGCTAAGATAATTCATTCAGTGACACACACACCCTTTTGGACCTTCCGACATGCTTTAACCTTATGACCTTGGGGTTAAGGTCACACATATTACAACAGTGCTTCAATTATGGGCTCAGCATGCATACCATAACCTTGATGTTGATGGGGTAATAATGAAACTTGAGCTTATAAGCTCAGACTAGCTACAGCCATTCATTCAATTAAAAATCCTAATTACAAGCCTTAATAACATGAGAGTTCAGTTATTTTTAGCCAGTAAATGAATTGTAAATTTCATTTAGATTTATGATGTGTAGCAAACTATGGCAAATATGGAAATTTCGTATAAATCTGCCATTTTTGCATGTTATTGTGGGTAATTTTCTGCAAGGCATTGTGGGTTAAACTTGTATCATATAATACTTTAATTTGATCACCCCTCATATCAGTGAAATCTTTGCAAACAACAACCTAATACAAGTCATACCCATAAAGCCTTGTAGAAAATTACCCACAATGGCTTGTAAAGATGACTAAAGGTTATACATGAATTTCTGTTGTGTATGTTATCATCATTTACCTGTTGCATATGCCATCATCATTTACCTGTTGTGTATGCCATCATCATTTACCTGTTGCATATGCCATCATCATTTACCTGTTGTGTATGCCATCATCATTTACCTGCTCAAAATAATTGAGATTTTGTGTTGTCATGTCTATTGTTATCATTTTTAAGTTGGTAAAGTGTTTATTTAAGAAAAGCTAGAAAGATATACTTGCTGTCCCCAATGCAGGTGAACTTTAGCAAAGTATATCTGGTAATTCCTATGCAGGGTATTGATCTACTGTAGACTCAAGTCGTATTTATACATGTACTTCCATGCATTATTTCATGTTATTAAGGATAAATCGTATTTATACATGTACTTCCATGCATTATTTATACATGTACTTCCATGCATTATTTCATGTTATTAAGGATAATATCATGCATTTATTTATTAGTACATTTAATTAGCTCTCAGAATAGTTACTTTAATCTGACTTCAGTTTATCTAACTTTGTACAGTATGTATCATGATTAGGTTGCAGGGGGTGGGGGTGGCTACCTTTGTAAAGTTGTTTACGAGTGAGGGTGGAGCTTTTTCATGATAAGAATAAGCATTTATAACAAAAGGTATGTTACAGTTTTGTATAATGTATGGGATAGGGTAATAATCATTAGGCACATGCTTATCATGGGGGTGGGTGGGCAATAATCATTAGGCACATACTTACCATGGAGGGGATGGGCAATAATCATTAGGCACATGCTTATCATGGATGATATGGGCAATAATCATTAGGCACATGCTTACCATGGATGGGATAGGCAATAATCATTAGACACATGCTTACCATGGAGGGGATGGGCAATAATCATTAGGCACATGCTTATCATGGATGATATGGGCAATAATCATTAGGCACATGCTTATCATGGATGGGATGGACAATAATCATTAGGCACATGCTTACCATGGATGGGATGGGCAATAATCATTAGGCACATGCTTATCATGGATGATATGGGCAATAATCATTAGGCACATGCTTATCATGGATGGGATGGGCAATAATCATTAGGCACATGCTTATCATGGATGGGATGGACAATAATCATTAGGCAATAATCATTAGGCACATGCTTACCATGGATGGGATGGGCAATAATCATTAGACACATGCTTATCATGGATGGGATGGGCAATAATCATTAGGCACATGCTTGTCATGGGAGAATTGTGGCACAAAATTCAGTGAGGAGAATAGTTTATTGCAGGCTGCCTACATGTATTTTGAAGATTTTACAGTCTGTTTGGAATTTTACCTAAAACATTGCATGCTGGGAAGACTTTGTTTGTGATACACCATTAAGTACAACTCTGCAGCCTTTATATATATCATGTATTAGTCATTTAAAACAAAATCTATTTCTGTACATGCTTTTGGTTTGCTTTGGTTTGCTGTTTTATGGCACAGCAACATAAGTAGGCTATTTAGTTCCGATGTACATGTAATTGGAGTAAAGTACCTTGTCGAACAACATACCATAGCAGGTAGTTGAATTGGGCTGATTCAATGGCAGGATTTGAACCTGCACCCTGTAGGTCGTGAGTCCAGTGTGCTAACTACTGAGTCACATGGTTCCTGCCTCCATCAGATGTCTCTTATGAAAGAATTATATATTGCTTCTGTTGTGTCATCTTTGCTTGACTGAGAATGAAAACTCCTTCTCAAATGCTTTTTATTTTAAGTTTATATATGTTGATTTTACAATAAGGTATGACAGCTTTAACTTGATCATGATGCCCCAAGTGGTGGCATGATGTGGTCCAAATGAGATGGAGAACCCAGAGGAAATCATGCACTAACTTTAGATTCAGTGTTGTAACTAAGGTTTCAAAAGTAGGAGTCCAGGATTCTGAGCCTAGTAAAAGTTGGAGTCTCAGATGAATATAAGACCAACCTTGAACTTCCATTTTGCACAAAAAAATTGTTGTTTAAACTGAAATAAATCTACATGTGGGACAGTTAACCTCATTTGGCGAATTTAGCAATCACTAGAACAACATAAAATATATGTATCGTATGCTATGTTGAAAATGGGAGACTGAACTTACTGGCCAAAAAATTCATCTATAAGTCTCATTTTTAGACCGATGTATGATATACTTTAATTTATAATACATAATCTAAAAATCCTCCTAGATATTTGTCAAATTAAACTGGAAATTGGTCACTATATTTTGAGAACATGAATATACAATTATGTTCAACTAATCGACATTTTGTGTATTTTGCAAACATGCATCCTCAGTACTCTCATACAGAAAATATGCACATTTTTACACCATTTGCACATAATGGTGAACCATGATATTGTTGGCCACTGTTTGTGGCACTGTGCTGGATCCATGTATTTAAACCTGAGACCACAGGGACATAAAGTGTGTAATTTACCATGATAAATGTCAAAGCCTTGCAGGTTTTCACAGTTTCACTTTTCCTCTATTATGCATGTTCTCAAGACCCACTTTTGACTAAATGATCAAGGAAGAAAACAATTACATTTTCAATATATATGTCAAGATGACTTGAGAGTATATATCCTTTCTCAGAAGGTTGTGAATATATTTGTGTACAGTGTGAATTAAATCCCATCAACAGCTTAATGGTTGGTTGAGTGGTTAATCATTTGAGGATGATTTTCTCCATTGCTGTTTAGTTTTATTAATGAACTGTTTTAATGTCCAGGCTTCATTGCTTCAGTACTCTGTTTTCAATGAAACTTGATTTTTGCTTTGATAAATTCATGTTGTTAAAAAAAGTAAATGAATTTTTATGCTGTGAGTATCATCAACAAATTCTTATGTGGGTACTTTAAATTAAATCTGCAGGTTTTGGTATTTGTATATATTGCAGGACTAGTTATGTATTTTGTTTTCTAGATTGCAGCATATTTTTCTACTTGTATGCCCTAACCATAGTTTATACAGGGGTCACATAAGTCCATTTATACTTCATTCCTGGGGATATTATTCTTGGCTTCCTAACCTATGGTCCGTAGGAGGTGATATATATCAGATTTTTTTATCCCCAGGGCACATACTTTAGTGTCCAGTGTGGCGATATTGTGATACCCTCTTTCATTGTGTAAATTATGAATTTCTTTTCTGACCAGTAACTTTTAAAGCCTAATTTAGTATAAAACTTGCACTCAAGTATATCTAGGTTCAATTTGATTTTTATCTACATGCTTTAGTGTCTGGGATATTGTAACACCTTCTGTCCATACATCTGTCTTTACATTACCATTAAAAGTTTTTTGAGTTATGGACCCTATTTGATTTAGAGTTATGGACCCTGTTTGATTTAGCATTAAGAGCACTATTTGATTGAGTTGTAAACCATATTTGCTGTAGAGTTATGAATCCTATTTCATTTAGAATTATGTACACTATTTGATTTAGAGTGTTTGACCCCATCTGATTTAGTTATTGACTGTTTGACTTATGGACCCTTTTAATATAGAGTTATGGACCCTGTTTGATTTAGTAGTTGACTTTATTACATCATGAACTTCATTTCCACTAAAAATACCTTTGAAGGACTGCATGGAATTGAATGTTGTGTCCTCATTACAAAGAAGACCTAAGTAAAGTTGGATTGTAACTTTGTCAGCATTTTATGGAATTATGGCCCCTTCAGTTAAATCGGTGGGGGAACCTTGATGCTGTCTGGACACATTTCTACATGTAGTTAATGTATCTAATGGCTGCAACTTCCTGTTCCATAAAATGTCAAAAAATATGGCTTAAGTCTCCTATATTTATAATCACAAAGTTTTACCAAACCTTTGTAACAGGCATTTAGATCGGTTAAAATTGCATCATGTGACAAAACTTGATGTTATTAGTTCATAACACCAGAAAGGAGCTACTTGTGTATTTGTGCACCCTACTTGTGTCCTCTGACAATATTTGTAAGCAATGGCTAAAATAAAGTTCTGTTAATTATTCATTGAGATGCCTTGTCATTTTTATATCTGTTTGTAATTATAAGAAATGGACTTAATATTTTACAGGATTCATGGAGTCATGAAACTTGAAAATTGATTACACATGGATGGACTTTGCTACAGTCTTTCATGTCGGATCAATTTTCAAGCTGACTTCATGAATCCTGTAAAATATGAAGTTCAATTCTTAAACATATTTTTACCGAGCCATTTTAATAAGCATTTTGATTGGTTAAAACCAACATTATGTGATGAAGAAAACTAGAAGTTATTAATTTATAACACCAGAAAGGAACTACTTGTAATTATGTATTTGTGCTCCCTTCTTGTGTATTTGTAAACACTGGCAAAAATATAGTTCTGTTTTTTATTTCCTGAGATTTTGTTTTATTTTTATTACTATTTGTAATTGTAAGAATTGGACTTCATATTTTACTCGATCCATGAAGTAATGAAGTTTGTGAAAATCGATTGTGCACTGCATGAATGGTTTTCGATGTGTTACAGTTGTTCATACATAGTGTGTAATCAATTTTCATGCTTCATGAATCTTGTAACATATTAAGTTAAGTTCTTAAATAGCTATTACTATACAGTGCAAGTAAGGAAAGGGAAACATTCAGAAATAGCCATTACTTAGTGTGGTTTCCTAAGACCTTGCAATGGGGTAGGGAACACAGGGAAAATGGCATGATGAAGGTTTCCCAAGACCTTGTAATAGGGTATGACACAGGGAAAAGGGCAGGATGAAAGTTTCCCAAGACCTTGTAATAGGGTCTGACACAGGGAAAAGGGCATGATGATAGTTTCCCAAGACCTTGTAATAGGGTATGACACAGGGAAAAGGGCAGGATGAAAGTTGTGTTAGACAGAGTATCGCAAATATACGTCTATTGAAGAAGCTACAACTTTCTTTTGCATGCAGGAATTTAAATAATTTTTACATCAATCTAATTCTGGTTTCAAAAAAGGGATTGTCTTATGGAAAATAACAAAAATTAAGGAAAAGGTTTTATCAGATCATTATAGAGCACCATGGTTCACTTCCAATATGGCAGCTAGGATATAGATGCTGCACCCTTCTTAGAATTATGGGAGAAAACACCGGTTGAAAATGTGAGTGAATTTGATATTTTGGATACCATTGGCTTGCACTGACCAAACAAAAATTTGGGTGTGATTTGGGCTTGAAATTAATATTATGCATAATAAATCTTTTAAGAAAGGTTATTCCTACAGCTTAAGTGCGAAGAAGACATGTCTGTATTATATATACTCGCTTTAGTGCAACTGCAAACTTCCCAGATCCAGATCTATCGTCGCATAATGCACTGACTGATCTGGGTCTATGCAGTTTGTTAGGAATGATTAGTAGAACAAACAACATAGACCCTGATCTGTGGGCACATCATGCGACAGCAGATCAGGGTCTATGTTGTTTGCAGTTGGACTCAACTTATAAGTGAGTATATACAAATGTAGTTCAAATTGTTCATTCGAAAGATGTAGCAAGTTAGTTTGACTTTTCAGCATGTGGCAAAGAGAAAATTTAGAGAAAGGAAGAGAGATGTGTTTCTGTGATAAAGATGTAGCAAAATTAGTCAGACCTTTGCAGTAATGGACAATCCATGTAAACAAGTGTTGTACATTTCATACAGTCATTAAAGAGTCAAAACAGCTGCAGGTCATTTGGAGGTGTGCCTGCTTTTGTGCTATGATAACAATTCATTATGGACAGGGAGGCACCTGCACTGGTACAATACTGGTACATGTAAGGCAAGATCACATGGACTGTCTATTCCTATGTTTTTGCATCCCACCCTTTTGAAGAAAAGCGGGGAACATAGTATCAATCCATCCTTCCAGATGTCTATTTGTCACACTTTTGTTTCCATTCTATAACTTTTAAGTCATTTGAGAGTAATTAAGGATTGAATCTACATGTAGGTATACTTATGCATCATCGCTAGAAAGTGTGTCCAGTACCACATTGGGGGTACTGTTTTTAAGGTCAAGGTGACAGCTCAGTATTTTATACTTTTCATCACACTTTTCCTAACTGATTTTAGCATTAAAGCCATTTCAGATCAAAAGATGAAATTTTGTATATCTATACATTAGCAGTAGAAGGTGCGTCATGTACCACGTTTGGGGGGTCCAGTCTTCATGGTCATAGCTGAATATTGTATATTTTCATCACACTTTTGTTTCTGCTCAATAACTTTAAAGCTGTTTCAGTCTGCTCAATAACTTGAAAGCTGTTTCAGTCTGCTCAATAACTTTAAAGCTGTTTCAGTCTGCTCAATAACTTGAAAGCTGTTTCAGATTTTGGGCTGAAACTGATTATACTTGTACATAATCAGTAGAGAGTGTGTCACATACCATCTTGGGTGTGCTATTTTCAAGGTCATGGCTCAGTATTTTACATTTACCATCACTCTTTCCTTGCCACTTAATAACTCTAAAGCCATTTGAGATTAAAGGATGAAACATGGTATACTTCATCACTTGAAGGTTCTATACCACATTGGAGTTCCTATTGTCAAGGTCATGGCTCAATATTTTGCTCTCTATCACACTTTCTTTTCCACTCCATAACTTTAGAGTTGTTTGAGATTTTGTGATGCAACTTGTTGAACATTTATGTCATCAGTAACATGTGTGTTGTGTACCACATTTATGTCATCAGTAACAGGTGTGTTGTGTACCACATTTATGTCATCAGTAACAGGTGTGTTGTGTACCACATTTATGTCATCAGTAACAGGTGTGTTGTGTACCACATTTATGTCATCAGTAACAGGTGTGTTGTGTACCACATTTATGTCATCAGTAACAGGTGTGTTGTGTACCACATTTATGTCATCAGTAACAGGTGTGTTGTGTACCACATTGGGAGTCTTATCCTCAATGTCAGTGTTTTATGTTAATACGCCCACCATAAAGCAGAGCATATTGTGTTATGTGGATAACTTGCACTTGAGGTAAGGAAGAAGTCTATCAATTGTGGGTGAGTCAGAAGGGCAAAGGTCAAGGTCAATGTGACAGAAAGAAGCAAAATGGATTCCAAATAATAACTGTAGTTCCACATCAGATACCAGTACCAACCTTTCTTGGTGGCTTGCACTTGAGGTAAGGAAAAAGCCTATTGATTTTCATGTCAAAGGTTAAGGTCAAGGTCACTGACTGAAAGAAGAAAAATAGTTTCCACATAATTACATTAGTTTCACATCACAGACCAGGCCACAATTTCATCAACACAAGACTTTATGTAGGTCTTGGCTTACAACATTTGATTGGTCAATTTTAAGCAAGACTTAAATTTCATCCAATCATATTGCTGGATTCTAAACTTTAATTTAAATCCAGACTTAATTTCTGTTGGTGAAATCGAGGCCATACCCCAATTTTGTGGATGGCTTGCACTTGAGGTAATAAGAAACCTATCAGTTGTGGGGTCATAAGGGTCAGTGGTTAAGGTCATTGTGAATGAAAGAAGACAATTGGTTTCTGCACACAAATTTCAGTTACGGTATCTTTCTTAGAGGACTATTAAACACAGGGTGAGTGTATAATGTTCCTTTCATGGTCTCTTGCTCTCGTGCGCTTTTCTTTCCACTCTAAACTTTAGAGCCATTTGAGATGAACGGATGAAACTTGGAATAACTATATATCATCACTAAAAGGTGTGTCGTATACCACACTGGTGGTACTACCTTCAAGGTCAAGGCCAGAGGTCAATATTTTATGTTTCAGTCACATTTGCCCTTCAGTTTTCTATCTTAAGAGCTGTTTAAGATAAATGGATGAATCTTTCTATACTTGTATATTTTCAATAGAAGATGTGTTGCATTGCATGTCAGAGGTCTTATCCTGAAGGTCAAGGTCACAGGTCAATATTTGAGGCTTTAGTTTCTTCAGCTTTATATCACAAAAGCTGTTTGAGTTACAGGGATGAACTATGGTACACTTATGTTTCTCAGTTTGATGGCATTTCATGTACCTTGTATTGCAGTCAAGGTTTTATCTTCAAGGTCAAGGTCACTGATACATTTTTAAAAACCCTTTTCATAACTTTTCCTCAAATGCCCTTTGAGATGCAGCAATTAAACTTTCTTTTCATGTCTGTCCAGTACCTTTACAGCTCTGTCTTAAAGGCCATAATCAGATTTTATTATTGTGAACTTTTGTGACCTCTCAATGGTAGCCAGAGGGGAAAAAACACTGAATTGACTTATTTGTTCTAAAGGGCATGTGTGCACACCCTTTTTGTGCCATTTTTGGTTCAGTGTCAAAATTTGTGTTTCTTTTTTATTGTACTACACAGCAGTGAAGTTGGGGAATTTAATTTTTGGTCATGTTTGATTATTAAAATACACAGTGCAATGGTAAAAATATCTGAGCTTCCTAAGCACTTAGCATTAAAATCAAATGTGTTTTTGAAGAAAATATACATGTATCAAAATGTATTTTACATTCAGAGCTTAAGGGCAACAAGCAAGTTCTAGAGTCTTATTGGTACATATACTATATACTATTGTGATAACTCCCTTTACTACAGTATATAAGGTATATACTATATGTACTATTGTGATACCTCCCTTTACTATAGTATACAAGGTACATACACTATGTACTATTGTGATACCTCCCTTTACTACTGTATATGAGGTACATACTCTGTACTATTGTGATACCTCCCTTTACTACAGTATATGAGGTACATACTGTGTACTATTGTGATACCTCCCTTTACTACTGTATACAAGGTACATACACTGTGTACTATTGTGATAACTCCCTTTACTATAGTATACAAGGTACATACACTATGTACTATTGTGATACCTCCCTTTACTATAGTATACAAGGTCCATACACTATGTACTATTGTGATACCTCCCTTTACTACTGTATATGAGGTACATACTCTGTACTATTGTGATACCTCCCTTTGCTACTGTATATGAGGTACATACTCTGTACTATTGTGATACCTCCCTTTACTACTGTATAAGAGGTACATACTCTGTACTATTGTGATACCTCCCTTTACTACTGTATATGAGGTACATACTCTGTACTATTGTGATACCTCCCTTTACTACTGTAAATGAGGTACATACTCTGTACTATTGTGATACCTCCCTTTACTACTGTATATGAGGTACATACTATATGTACTATTGTGATACCTCCCTTTACTACTGTATATGAGGTACATACTGTGTACTATTGTGATACCTCCCATTACTACTGTATATGAGGTACATACTGTGTACTATTGTGATACCTCTCGTTTCTACTGTATATAAGGTACATACTGTGTACTATTGTGATACCTCCCTTTACTACTGTATACAAGGTACATACTATATGTACTATTGTGATACCTTCCTTTACTACTGTATATGAGGTATATACTCTGTACTATTGTGATACCTCCCTTTACTACAGTATACGAGGTACATACTGTGTACTATTGTGATACCTCCCTTTACTACAGTATACAAGGTACATACTATATGTACTATTGTGATACCTCCCTTTACTACTGTAAATGAGGTACATACTCTGTACTATTGTGATACCTCTCTTTACTACTGTATACGAGGTACATACTGTGTACTATTGTGATACCTCCCTTTACTGCTGTATACAAGGTACATACTATATGTACTATTGTGATACCTTCCTTTACTACTGTATATGAGGTATATACTCTGTACTATTGTGATACCTCCCTTTACTACAGTATACGAGGTACATACTGTGTACTATTGTGATACCTCCCTTTACTACAGTATACATGGTACATACTATATGTACTATTGTGATACCTCCCTTTACTACTGTAAATGAGGTACATACTCTGTACTATTGTGATACCTCTCTTTACTACTGTATACGAGGTACATACTGTGTACTATTGTGATACCTCCCTTTACTACTGTATACGAGGTACATACTGTGTACTATTGTGATACCTCCCTTTACTACTGTATATGAAGTACATACTGTGTACTATTGTGATACCTCCCTTTACAACAGTATACAAGGTACATACTATATGTACTATTGTGATACCTCCCTGTACTACTGTATACGAGGTACATACTGTGTACTATTGTGATAGCTCTCTTTACTGCTGTGCATACAAAACTATGTTGGCTCATGTGCTGATTCATTTTGGTGTTTTATGGCACAGTAACACGAGTAGGTTATTTAGTACTGAGGCAGTTGGAGTAAAGTGTCATGCCCCAGGACACACCATGGTAGCCAACCTGGGCTTACTTACCCAATGGTACATTTTGAACCTACACCTATTGGGTTGTAATCAGGCATGCTGACCACTGAGCCATTATGACTCCTACCTCTATTATCATGCTGACCACTGAGCCATTATGACTCCTACCTCTATTATCATGCTGACCACTGAGTCATAATGGCTGCTACCTCCATTAGTCATGCTGACCACTGAGCATTATGGCTCCTACCTCCATTAGTCATGCTGACCACTGAGTCATTATGGCTCCTACCTCCATTAGTCCTGCTGACCACTGAGTCATTATGGGTCCTACCTCCATTAGTCATGCTGACCACTGACCATTATGGCTCCTACCTCCATTAGTCATGCTGACCACTGAGTCATTATGGCTCCTACCTCCATTAGTCATGCTGACCACTGAGTCATTATGGCTTCTACCTCCATTAGTCATGCTGACCACTGACCATTATGGCTCCTACCTCCATTAGTCATGCTGACCACTGACCATTATGGCTCCTACCTCCATTAGTCGTGCTGACCACTGAGTCATTATGGCTCCTACCTCCATTTGTCATGCTGACCACTGACCATTATGGCTCCTACCTCCATTATTCGCCTCTTACAACATGTAGTAGAGCACATCAGGCCTTTTCTACGTCCCTGAGTCTGCAGGGTGTTAATGTACTGAGTTAGCAATCAGTGGGATCTGGTTTCAAACCCTCCCCAGACCAACCCCAGTCAGTTGCTAGCCAGGGTTGCTTTTTGGGTGGCAAATTAGGGTATTTTAGTGCACCCATTGCCTCAGCACTGGATAGTGGTAACTCGCTATGTGCTGATATGCCATGAAACAAAACAGAAACCGACCCTTACATTTTCACAATTATATACTCGGGAGTTGCATTCACTTACCTAAATTCACTTGTTGACACTTTTGTGTACATGTACTAATTGAAGTTGGCATGAAGCAGAAATAAACGTCTACTGGACAGCATAAAAGTAGCTAACATATGTTTGTATCAGAACATAACTGCTGTCAAGCTTCAACATTTTATGATCACATGATGCATTATGCAATACTGTATAATGTGCACTTGTTCCTAAACTTAATTATCTCCAGCTGCAGCTTTTGATTGTTGTGTAATACTGTACATACTTCCTTATAAGTCAAGTCCAACTCAAACGACACAGACCCAGATCTGCCATCACATAATGCACTAGCAGATCTGGGTCTATGAAGTTTGTTAGGAGTAATCAGTAGAACAAACAGCATAGATCCTGATTTGCTGGTACATTATGCGATGGCAGATCATGGTCTTTGTTCTTTGCAGTTGGACATGACTTATACACAATTATGTACGGTGTTCATTGCCCGATATATTTCTGTCTGAATCACTGTAAGATTGTAGGAGTAACCGGAACTAATTAAGTTACAGTTCTGTATACATGTATGCTCCCAATGCATTTCTTCATTATATGATAGCTTTTTTTGGGGGGGGGGAATATTTTTCTTCTTGCCAGAACTTACTCAGCAGTGCACAGTGTTTTCTCCAGGCTGCACCCTTAGCCTTTAAGAAAAATGTAAATGAGCGCAGGTACAGTAAACAAAAACACTGCATTGTAAATGGTTTGCAAAAATAAATATCTCTATTGTTTGCAAGATTGTGCTTTATGTCATGACTATTAGGCAGGTCCACTAAGTCATCAAGACACTTGATTATTTTATTACTTGGGGTATGTAGCAAGCTTCTTATTGATCAAAGGTACCTCATGTTTTGATAGAGCACTAAGTTAGTGAATCATAAAAAATTCAAGAATGTCTGAATAAAGTCAGTGAATTGATAACTAATAATGGTAAAAATACCAATACAAGTTAAGTGAATTAGAGGCCGTAGGAAACAAGCTAGTTGAACTTAATGATGATGAGAATGGGACATTACCCGAACATCTGAAACCAATACCAGTTGTGTTATTGCAGCTGATCAAGCATAAAAAATGCACAAAAATGGATTGATCACACTGCATATGAACAAAATGAAATATGGTCTTTTTTTATACTGATTTTAAGCAATTTAAAAGAAAACAACCATGATGGAGCAGTGTTTGGAATCAGTTTAAATTTAAAGATCAATGATAGTTTATCATAAGTGATAAACCATCAACATTAATAACTTGGAGATATTTTCTATATATTTTATGGAAAATGCCATTTTCATATACAATCTACCGGTATACTCGCTTATAGGTCAAGTCCAACTGCAACCAACATAGACCCTGATCTGACATCACATCATGCACCAGCAGATCAGGGTTTGTGTTGTTTGTTCTACTGATTATTAATAACAAACTGCATAGACTCAGATCTGCCAGTGAATTATGTGATGACAAATCTGTGTCTGTGCAGTTTGCAGTTAGACTTGACCTGTAAGTGAGTATATACGGTACTTGGAAATGTTGATCTGTCACTGCATGAATTCATGGAATTATTACTGTCACTTGGATATCTTACAAAAACTGGGGATGTCTGTTACTGGTAATTAGCAACCAATAAGAGTACATGTCTGAAATGCTTTATCCACTAAACAGGTCAGGTTGTGATGTAGTGAAATTGTTTGAAGAGTGAAAGTGTACAAATAAAATATTCCAAAGAAGAAAACTTAAATTGTTCATATTCCATTATTGAAAATCATAATTGAATGCTTGTCGTCCGGATTTTCTGACCATTCTTTGAGTATTTTCATTAATTATCACATCACTATGCTATTTCCATTCTTATCTGTAGTTATTCTTATATTAAATAAGAACCTGTGAAAACAATTTAGCAATAATTTTGTTTATTTGAGAAATACATGAATTATGAAATTATTGCAGTAATTTAAAGAAATTTATTGTAAGTGTTTGTTATTGTGGTAGTGAACTACATGTAGTTACATGTAGTAATGATTTCAAGGTAAATAATGATAGGCAGGGCACACTAAATGTTAGAAAGGGCCCCATAAATTTCACTCCATGTGGCCATAAGGGACCTTTTTCTTGGAAAGCTGGTGAAAACACTGTACTGCAGCCTTTATGCAAGGAAAACTGTCTGAATGATGTTATATGCTAGAGTCTAGGCCCAGGTTTCACAAACTGTTATTAAAAAAATATTACATTTGCTAATGATATTTTAAAAAATACATGTATTGTTATTTTAGTCAGATGTAAAGTTAATGAAAATGATTTTTAAAAATATTTAATTTTAAATATGTACATTTTGCAGCATTTTATTCTTGAAAAAAGAATTGAGCAATTTCTCCAAGGTAAAACAAGACACTTTCTGGTACTGTGACTAATTTTTATACACTTGCCCTCAGGCAGAGTATATCATGTTTTGTCTGTCCATCTGTATGTTTGTCCATTTGTTCTGTATTTGGTTTCTGCACAATAACTTCAGTTCTTCACCATCTACCATTTCCAAATTTTCTAACTAGCTTGCATTTATGATAAGGAAAAAGTCTATTAGTTTTGGGGTCAAAAATACAGGTCAAGGTTACTGTGGCTGAAAGAAGAAAAATGGGTTCTGTTCAATAACTCTTGTTTTACATCACAGACCTGGACTATGTGCATGGCTTGCACTTGGGTAAGGAAGAAGAATATCAGTTTTGAGGTCAAATGGTCAGAAGTCATTGTCACTGCGTCTGAAAGAAGAAAAATGGTTTCTGCACAATAACTTTAATTCTGCATCACAGACCTGGACTGAACTTTGTGGATGGCTTGCTCATTGAGTAAGGTACAAACATGATTTAGGAGTCAGAAGGTCAAAAGTCAAGGACACTGTTGCTGAACAATTAAAATGGTTTCTGCGCAAAAATTTCAGGTTTCGACCATGTATCTTCATCAAAGTTTGTGGAGGCTTATACTTTGGGTAAGAAAGAAGCCTATTATTTTTTGGGTCAAGTGTCAAGAATACTGTGACTGAAAAAAGCAAATTGGTTTTTGCATAATAAAAACTTTGGTTTTACACCATGTTCCTTGACCAAAGTTTGTAGAGGGCTTACACTTAAAGTGTAGAAAGAGGCCTGTTGATTTTGCAGTCAACATATCCAAGGTCAGGGTCACTGTTACTCAAAGAAAAATGGGGTTTGCATAGTAATTTATTTTCTGGTAAGTTCTTAACCCAAACATTGTGCATGGTCTGCACATAGGGTAAGTAATGCTTTCTGCACAGTACATTTAATTCAAGACTTAATACCTTGACCTTGGCTGCCAAGTCACATTGGTGTTAAGGGCAATGAAAGGACAGATAAAGCAGCCAAAGCTGTCCTGCAGTCACCCATTTCTGAATGGAAGATTTCATATATTGGCTTCAAATATTATATAGATCAGCATGTTCTTCATACATGTAATTGGCAAAATATGCGGAATGAAAAATCCACAAACAAGCTGCAGAACATTAAACCCTCCATTTGAGAGCGGCTTCCCTTATATAGAACATGTCGCAGAAATCAGGTAGTATTGAGCTGATCATGTATCAGACACACATAAGTAACTCATGCATACCTCCTGAAAGGTGAACCTCGACCAGAGTTTATTCCCTGCTAGTGTCCACTGACAGTGAAATACATCCTTGTTAAGTATGTCAATGTCCATCCCATGAGACACAAGTATTTTGATGTGAACTAAATGCAGAAACTTTATAATGATGTATCACCAGAGAAAAACTTTGACTTTTTGAGGGAATGTTGTTTATATAACAAATTTTGACCATATTATTTTAGGATTTTACATGGATTACCATTATCTTTTATTTTACAAATCATTTACAGAATTTTAACATATTTACCTTTTAATTTTGATCGTTTAGGACTTAATGCTTTTTTGGGAAGGCTTTTTCTTTGTATATGTTTTTTTGTTGTTGCAGTTCTTTATATTCAGAGATACAATATTGCAATACAATAATCTCGAGAGTCAACCATGTCCTACTGGTACCTACACAGAGGACTATGAAACATGGGGTAGCAGGTGTATAATGTCCTGTTCATGGTACTCTTGTTAATCCTTGATACCCGCGGGATGCTCTGTAAAACCTTTGTTGTTGCCAACACAGTTAGAACAAAGATATTTACAATCTCAATTTGAAGAAAAAAAGTTTTGATGTTTAGTGAAACTGAAACCAGAGCATGTGATCTTGCCAGGTCTTGGCTGCAATAAGTGTACTGATATGCTTATTGAATTCAGGAATTACAAGCTCTGGAGACTTTGGGCTACCGGAATTCTAGGTCTGGGCTACAATATGTGTACTGATATGTTTATTGAATTCAGGAATTATAAGCCCTGGAGACTATGGGCTACCAGAATGCTAGGTCTGGGCTACAATAAGTATACTGATATGTTTATTGAATTTAAGAATTATAAGCCCTGGTGGCAGTGGGTTAACATAATGCTGGGTCAGGGCTACAATAAGTATACTGATATGTTTATTGAATCTACAAATCACAAGCCCTGGCAGCAGTTGGCTACCAATAATGCTGGGTCTGGGCAAATCTCAAGCATAGGCAGCAGTGGGCTATCAATAATGCAGGGCTTGAGCTACAATAACTGTTCTGATATCTTTATTGAATTCAGGAATTATACATGTAGACCCTGGCATATCATGATTTCTACAGTTTTTCAAACTATCGCGATTTAAAAATATATTTGCAAAGTAGAATGATTATTAATGACTTATCTCATGGCAGGCTACCATCTGATTTGTATACCCACTTTTTTTTAAAAAACATCATGTACTTGTATATTACAGTATCCTCCATCATTCCATCTGTCCATCCATCCATCCATCTGTCTGCTACCACAGCTAATAAACTGCTGAGGGTGGAATTTCACGAAAAATACATGTATGTACATATAATGTTGTTCCTGTGGTAACCATCTGCAAGAGAGAGGGTCATCCTTGACTCCCACCCAGGGGTCCCTGAAGGGGGGTGCCAGAGGTCAGATATATTGAAATGCAATTACAATGACATCTTCAAATGTCTTCTGCCCAAACCTAATATATACAGTAATTGCAGGAAGACGTGTACATCATACAAGTGACAGATTTTGCATTATGACCCCTGGGTCACTATCTGGGGTGGGGTGGGGGTAGGTGCATGAAGATTTGTGATGCCAAGCAATTGCAGCTTTTTAGTTAAATTTGTCGGACTAGGAGCTGACATGTCTTGTGTGTTAATTAAACATCTCCTAGCTTTTGTACAAGTCATTTCTGAAGCTTGCTCATTAAGATTACCATGCTTATTTGAAATATATATAAGTTCAATCTTTGCAAGAACACAGGGAAGATTTTGAACTAAAAGTCAGAAAAAGTGTCAAGATCAATATTCCATTCTTAGTGTTTGGGCAAATGTGTGAACTATGCAAACCTTGCATGTGTGATTTCTTATTCCTACATACATGTATATGATGTACAGACACTACTATATATCAACAAATGTTAAAAGAAATTCTGTCCTACACTGGTGTTTCTAGTAATTTGGATACTTGGAGTAAATCCAAAACAGTTTCACAATGTCAAATATACTTTGCTCATGGCTGTACAGTGATCATGCAGTGTAGTGTATAGCATCATTTGCCCCTGACTTGTTTAAATCTTGATTGTTGATCCTTACCTACATGTACATGTGACTCATGCATGAGTTAATTGGCCTCAAACAAGGGTGTATACAACAATCCAAACATGTATTTTCAAGTGGCAGATGAAATTTTTGGTGTTTGAAATTGGCTGATGGCATTAAATCACATGCTTAACACATCATGGAGTTTCTTAAGAATATCAGAGATGGGTGCAGGGTTATGAAGAATTGTTAATTAGGTATTGGAGAATTCTAGCAGATTTCAGATTTTTTAATTACTTAAGTTTCAAATGTCAAAATATGTCACAATTTGTTTATATATATATATATAATGGTATATATTTTAGGGTGTTACATTTTTTTATATAAAGTCATTCTCATCCTGAGAGAATAGATATGAACCCAGTTGTTAGCTCCTTCATTTCTTTTGTACTGGTAAATTGCATTTCTTTTGTACTGGTAAATTCCATTTACATACATTGACAGCACATGCACACCAGGTTATAGCAGTTCATATTTTCTTGAACAGGAACTGTGCATTTGACCATTGATCCTTGTTTCCTTTTTTGTTTTTGTTTTTAAGAATTGCAGATTTAATGAGCATAATGAGCATAATTTATTATTATAAATAGCATAGGTTAGTAGTAATGTTCAACTAAGATAAACTAAGATATTGTATTGTATAATTTATGACTATGAATAGTATAAGTTAGTACATGTAACATTCAACTAAGATATTGTAATGTATAATTTATGACTATAAATAGTATAAGTTAGTACATGTAACATTCAACTAAGATATTGTAATGTATAATTTATGACTATAAATAGTATAAGTTAGTACATGTAACATTCAACTAAGATATTGTATTGTATGATTTATGATTATGAATAGTATAAGTTAGTACATGTAACATTCAACTAAGATATTGTATTGTATGATTTATGACTATGAATAGTATAAGTTAGTACATGTAACACTCAACTAAGATATTGTATTGTATGATTTATGACTATGAATAGTACAAGTTAGTACATGTAACATTCAACTAAGGTATTGTATTGTATAATTTATGATTATAAATAGTATAAGTTAGTAACATTCAACTAAGATATTGTAATGTATAATTTATGACTATGAATAGTGTAGGTTAGCAGTAACATTCAGCTAAGATAACAATCTGTGTACATGTATGTGGATCCAGAAACAAAATCAGTTTATAGTTATAGTATTGATACATATAGCTATAAGTATTGATGCATATAGCTGCCAATCTGTTTCTTTGAACAAAGCACATTTCAATATAAACAGGTATTATTAAAAACTCATTATTGTATAAATATTAATGATAATAACTCTAGGTAATTTCCAGCTGGTTTAAGTTTTTATTTTTGTTCAGTTATTTTTTTTTCTTCAGTAAAATAAATGACTAAATCACTTACTAAATACATGTATATCACTGATTGGACTAAATCACTTACTAAATACATGTAGATCACTGATTGGACAAAATCACTTACTAAATAAATGTAAATCACTGATTGGACTAAATCACATACTAAATACATGTATATCACTGGACTAAATCAGTTACTAAATACATGTATATCACTGATTCGACTAAATCACTTACTAAATACATGTATATCACTGATTGGACTAATGACACATGCTTTGTATTGGGATGTCTGATTTGAGAGGTTAAATATCTGGACAACACAAGTTATTGAGTTTTCTCATTTTGGGAAAGTTACTGTATTATACCCCAGTATCCTCGGTAGTTCAGTTGGTTGAGTGTCTGACTTGTAATCCAAGGGTCACAGGTTCATTACCTCCCCAGGCTAGCCAGAGTTCGTTGCCTCAGTGTGTCCTATGGAAAGACACTTGGCTCACATTTTCACTGCATGATATTGATAGTTATATGTTTAAAGTGCTGTTAAAAACTAACCAAGCAACCAAGCAGCCCAGTATACTCATGAGTATCCACCTTAGAATTTGAAAGATCGGGCCAAAGAAAAGTTGTTGTTGCTGTTGTTATGGGTTTAACACCATTTTTCAGCACATGATAGGATTATACATGGCGGCCAGTATATTTGGTGGAGGAAGAACCACCGACCCACGGGACCAAAGGAAAATAAACTTTGGCCTATAAAATACAATTTTGAATCCTGTCCAAATGAAAGTATAATTCAGATACGCATTTTGTTGCCATGCAACCATCATTGATGAATATTGTATTTTCCAGTCCAAAAATGCCAGCTCCTGATAGCCTAGGTAGACATTCCAATGAATGATTGCTTGATTATTAGTAGAGCCATTAATGTCTTAATATCAAGGAGGATCATGTTATCAGTGCAATGAATTATAAATGACCCTGGTCCACATTTCCATGGAAGATTAACAGTACAACGCATGTTGACTTAGTATTTCCTGTACCGCTGACATATCTTACGGGTTTCATGATATCAAGTCATATTGACTCCATCATATTTTATGTCATTGCACCCAAATAAGTATGATTATTGCTGACAGTTGCTAGGAAAGGAAACACCTGTAAATTTATATATAGCTCCCATCAATAATAATAATAATAATAATAGTTATTATTATTATTATTATTATTATTATTGCTGTGAATTTACTATTGTTAGTGGCATACCAATTTTCATGGATTTTGTGGTTACTACAGACCATTAATTTAAAGACCCAATAAATAGTTGTCTTTCCTTGGAAACACTACAGTGTAGGACTTCCTTAGAAACAATACAATGTCTACCCAATCTACAATGTCTACCCAATCTACAAATTTAATTACCAATGCAAATGTCATTTTTCACAAAAATTATTTGAAAACCCATGCATTAGCTGGGAATATTGTGATATTCTTTGTCTGTCTTTTTGTCTGTCTGTCCATAACTGTGTCTTCTCCTAAAATGCTGTGTGGAAATTCACCAAGTTTTGCATGTTATAAGATTGCTATGTGATAACCATCAGCAAGAGGGATATAGTTTTGGATGGCCAGTCGTTTTTATGCAGGGCTAGTTGATTTCCATGTGAGCCAGCCATGCTGGCCAGTGGAAAAATCTGTTAAGTTGACCCCTGGACATACACAACAAATCCTCTCTTTTTTTTGGTACATTTTTATAAGTTATTGTTGATGGGGCGGTTAATATATATTATTCATGATTTTTTGCTAATTCACATTTTTTCAGAATGTTAATAGGCATGTAAATTTTTCTGTCCTAATAAGTATAGGATCAAGAAGATTTATTACATATATTATTGTTTGGAATTGATGATGTATGAAAAATGTAAGGGCGTGAAAAATTACATAGAATACAGGGGTACCTATGAACAGTAATTCTTTGCTTCTGCAGAGTTTTAGTTGAACGACCTTTTATTATCCATTAACTTGAGTTCTTTCAAGGCAGCAACATCAGCCTGCCTGAGGCAAAAATAGATGTAGTTATGGTTGTTTGGGCATGTAAATTTGTTTGACATTTACTATGTTTTCTGTTTATCAGATTGTTTTGATAAGTGGGAATGGTGTGATTACATTCTGGAGGATATGTAGAGAAATATATGCCATTATGAAGCTGTCTGGGAGTAATTTTGAACAGACAAGGATGGTAAACACAGTAATCTGGTATATGTTGACTACACCTATTTTATATTCTAAAATACATGATCATCTTTAGAATCAGGGAGCCATGGTATATGTAGCTCACTTGGTAAAGCATCAGACTCATAATCAAAGGGTTGAGGGTTCAATACCTTCCAGGGCCAGCCCAGGTTGGCTGCCTTGTTGAGTGCGTGAGAAAGACACTTAATTTTAGATCTCATTTTCTCTGCATTGTGTAGTCCAGGGGTGTCAAACATATGGCCCGTGGGCCGAATACGACCCGTGATCCGGATACGTCACACTAGACTAATTATTTATTATTATTTATCTCAAATCTGGCCCACCATAGCAAAAGAATTTGACACCCCTAGTGTAGTCAATAATTTGTTAAAAGTGCAGTTAAAAACCAACCAACTGTGAAGCAAAAACTTTATTAAAATCTCCATATTTCTACAGCCTGGAAATCAGAACAGTGTATACATAATATTCGGCAGTGGTTAATCTAGAACAGAGTGTGTGGGTGGTTGGGTGGGACATTTTAAGTAAAATGAACTGCTCTGTTTTACAAATGCCTCCCTCTAACAAAATTCTTGATGTGTAATTAAGATACCTGCAAATAAAAGACAACATATATGAACCCCTGTTTGTCTATAAAAGACAGCATATATGAACCCCTTTTGTCTATAAAAGACAGCATTTATGAAACCTTTTTGTCTATAAAAGACAACATTTATGAAACCTTTTTGTGTATAAAAGACAGCATATATGAACCCCTTTTGTCTATAAAAGACAGCATATATGAACCCCTTTTGTCTATAAAAGACAGCATTTATGAAACCTTTTTGTCTATAAAAGACAGCATATATGAACCCCTTTTATCTATAAAAGACAGCATATATGAACCCCTTTTGTCTATAAAAGACAGCATTTATGAAACCTTTTTGTCTATAAAAGACAGCATATATGAACCCCTTTTGTCTATAAAAGACAGCATATATGAACCCCTTTTGTCTATAAAAGACAGCATTTATGAAACCTTTTTGTCTATAAAAGACAACATTTATGAAACCTTTTTGTCTATGAAAGACAACATATATGAACCCCTTTTGCCAATAAAGGATATTCAGGGGACCATAAATTATTCTTTATTGTAACAGGTGCCTTTTACTCAGAAGTAAAATGTGTTAACTTAACAAAGGGGTTTATAAAACTGTTATTTATTAGCATGTTGGTTGGTTGGTTGTTATGGGTTTAACGCCATTTTTCAGCACAGGATAGGCTATACATGGCGGCTAGTATATTTGGTGGAGGAAGAACCCGAGAAAACCCCGGAAGCTACTGGGAAGCTTTCTCACATACCCACATTGGCCGACCACAAGACTCGAACCCACGAGGACAGAGGTGAGATGTCAGTGATCTGTAAAGGCGAGCGCCTTAGACCACTCGGCCATCGGGGGCCTTATCAGCATGTGTCCTTTAAATGGAGGTGTCTAAGGCAGGTTTTACTTTAGCAGCATTTTCCAGAAAAAGTATGTATGTATGTATGTATGTATGTATGTATGTATGTATGTATGTATGTATGTATGTATGTATGTATGTATGTATGTATGTATGTACAGGTGTATATATAAGATTTAATAGAACATCAGCACAATCCTGGATATATAGTTGGGAATAAGTTTAGGCAACCTCAAATAAGGCATACATCAAAAAACAAAGATAAAGGCAGAAAAGGGTAAAATATTTAAAATGCAAAGTCAAATTATATATAAAGTTAACTCCTTTAAAAAGTTTAAGACCTTCTCAGCATGAACATAATCACAGAACGCATCCTATTGCAAAAAAGTTGCATCCATTAGTCACCTCTTACAACATGCAGGAATGCATCAGGCTTATTTTATATTACTGGGACCATAGGGGACCAGGATAAGTGGATGATTTGTGGTGGGCAAATAAAAATGTATGTTACTTCTCCAAAACCAGAACAAAATCCAGGATTCTTTCAACGGGAAGGCATTTTGAGAACAGAGGTTTATTTCACTTAAAATGACTCACTTTCTCTTTCATATAAAAGTGTAATATTTTAACTGGAAAGGGGGAGGGGTAAATGAAACCCACCCACCCTCTTCTAGATCTATCATTGCAGATCATTATGCAAAATTTTAAAAAAATTGGTTGATTTTGTGCAGCCTCAATTTTTTTTTTTTAATGACTAGTTGAAGAGTTTTGAATTTTTCATGCACAGCCAACTTCTATAATTTTTACAAGTCCTGATAGTGCTACAGTACATTTATGTATAATTTTGTACCTGTCCTGATAGTGCTACAGTACATATATGTATAATATTGTACCTGTCATGATAGTGCTACAGTACATATATGTATAATTTTGTACCTATCCTGATAGTGCTACAGTACATTTATGTATAATTTTGTACCTGTCATGATAGTGCTACAGTACTGTTACGACTCTGTGGTCTAAGAAAAATGTAACAGAAAGAAAGTGAAACCAACAAATCATGTAAAAAAAATCAACAAGCAATTTATTACTAGATAATTAAAATGAAAAATCAAAAAGTCACTTACAGTAATGTGTTTTGAAATCCTAATAATCCAATAAGAATGATTGTTCTAATCACAAGTCCTAAATATAGAATGTTCCGAATTCACGGCTGTGTCCTTGAATGTTATGATGTGCCAATGGTCTTCAAAGTCCTGATGTACTAGTAATCTTTAATGTGCTGATGTCAAAATGAAGTATTCCAAAATCTCTGAATAAGTTCAGTTAAATTCCAAAATCATTAATTAAAAATCCAAAATCCAAAAGTTTATGAGCACTGATATAATCCAATGAATATTTAAAATAATTCCTCTCTTAGAATTTGGAATGAATTTTCACAACTGTAATAGCTCTTTACAAGACTGATGGTAATGTCAAAACTGAATAAATGTCCACCAAACATGGCATATATAAAGATTGGTCACATGACAGAATGTTCTAGAACATGTGTCATCTTAATGGAATTTTACTTGTAAACAAAATTCAACCTTGACCTTCAAATTGAGAAAACATATTGATCAAAACAACCTAATTCAAGGACACTAGTTAAACATGTTTTTCCTGATAACATTAAGATTTAAGCAAATATTAAAGTGAAGAAACATTTATAATTTCCTAAAATATTTATAATATTATATAAACATCATACATAACAGTACATATATGTATAATATTGTACCTGTCATGATAGTGCTACAGTACTTGTATGTATAATTTTGTACAAGTCATGATAGTGCTACAGTACATTTATGTATAATTTTGTACAAGTCATGATAGTGCTACAGTACTTGTATGTATAATTTTGTACAAGTCATGATAGTGCTACAGTACTTGTATGTATAATTTTGTACAAGTCATGATAGTGCTACAGTACTTGTATGTATAATTTTGTACAAGTCATGATAGTGCTACAGTACATTTATGTATAATTTTGTACAAGTCATGATAGTGCTACAGTACATTTATGTATAATTTTGTACCTGTCCTGATAGTGCTACAGTACATTTATGTATAATTTTGTACCTGTCATGATAGTGCTACAGTACTTGTATGTATAATTTTGTACAAGTCATGATAGTGCTACAGTACTTGTATGTATAATTTTGTACCTGTCATGATAGTGCTACAGTACTTGTATGTATAATTTTGTACCTGTCATGATAGTGCTGTAGAGTTAGGCTACTGTTAGATTGGGCATACAGAGTGGAATCTTGGAGTGGAGTTTGGAGTCTGGGTCTAGTGGAAGCAGTTGTGTGTATGTTGATTTATCATACGTATGTATGCATGTGTGTGTGTTTCTTATGTATTTTAGGTCAATCACTGCTGTCGTATATCACTATATAGTTTAGAAAGCATATTTGTTTAAATATGGAAATGGCTTGATTAGATTGTGAGGCAATTTAAATAAATTTTTTTTGTCTTTCTTGCAAAGCATAAGTGAGGCATATGTATCACTTTTCCAATTTAACATCATTGCCAGGGGCAACAAGAATAACAACATCATTAATAATAATAATAATAATAATAATAATAATAATAATAATAATAATAATAATAACAATAATAATAATAATAATATTATTATTATTATTATTATTATTATTATTATTATTATTGGGAGGAGAAGAAGAAGAAAATGAATTGTTTATGTGTAAATAATTTCATGATGATAATGAAGATGCTGCTGCTGGTGGTGGTGGTGGTGGTGATGATGATGATGGAGGTGGTGGCTGCTTATGATGTTAGCAAAAATTATTTCTTAGTCCGATTTGATACATTCATGATAATCATGCATAGCTAAAATCAAATTCTAACCTTTAACAGTATTGCCATAATACTTCTGTAAAAACACTTTCTTAAAGAAGTTTTAGGCAATTAAGGAAATTGCACTCAAATCTTCTATGAAGAGGGAGAGTGTTTTACTGGAATTTGGTCATTATATTTGTGTATATATGACACAATTACACAGATGTGTTAATCATTTTTTTCTCACTTCGTAGATTATAACATCATCAGTTAAGGGTCATTAACCTCAGATATATTTCTTCATCTCGGAAGATATAAAGATGTTACTGTCCTCCATTAGCTCAAAGTTTGAAACTCCTCTGACCGAAACAATACTTATTTCATAATTAACCTGTTATTGATTTGTATCTGATTGGAAAAATCAATATTTAGTGGCTTGACCAAAATATAAAACCAAATTCTTTTTTGGCTACATTGGGCTATAGGGCTTACATTTGAAAAGATAAGGTTCAGAAGCACTGATTTTAGGTCTATAATTTCAGGTGGAAGAGGAAATTAATAATATGTAATTGGATGGGAAGTTAAAAAGTGTTTAGGTTATCAAAAAACATTTATCTTGTAGCCCTAGTAATTTGAGGTCACAGGATTAGTCATTACACATAGCCATTTTCTAACAGCTGTTCTGGATTTGTTCTTTGCTGGGTTAAGATGAATACTATATTAAAACAATTGGCATTTGTAAAGTCACTAAAATTCATACTAGACATGTGACATCATTTATGTTACAGATAATCAGACAAGACATAATTTATATTGCAGATGATCAGATGAGTATTGTCAATCAAGTAAGAATTTCATGGTGTTGAGATTGTTTTTGACACTTTTTTTTATCACTTATGCCATTCATTATACATATGTCAAATCACATAATGAGAGATGAGCCTGGAAATATAGCTGTAAGTTTTGTATCTAACATTACCCTCCAAAACTCAGTTACTATATTATTATCATTCTCAACTGATATATTTGTTAACAATAACAAAAAAAACAGATATGAACAGCCATGTTGTGTAATGGTCTTTATTGTAATGTTACTCATCTGACTTCAGTTGAATCATCTGAATATCTTTACTTTTCTACCTGTTTTGCTACTTCATATATATGCTGACACAATTTCAAAATATGCATGAGTATTCCTTTATATACTACAGTACAACAAAATTTGTGCAATAATAAAATACTATTGAAGTATTATAACTTCGACAATTTAGTAACGTGTCCAAAATATTCATGGAATCTTTGGTAATTTCTCACACCTGACACAACCTTTCCAATTGTCACTGATTTCTTATTTGACACTAAGTGATGTAAGCTTCCTTGGCAACAATATGGCAAAGATGACCGTATAATAATAATAATAATAATAATAATAATAATAATAATAATAATAATGGTATTAATTAAATTATTATTATTATTATTGTTGTTGTTGTTGTTGTTGTTGTTGTTGTCTTCACTGCTGATGACATCAAATTGGAAATAGGATACACAGGCCTAGCTTATGCGTCTAATCTGGTTATCTTCATATTCAAAGAAATATGCTTTCCAAACTATATGATGATATACCACAGCAGTGATTGACCTAAAACACATGAAAGACACACACACATATATGCAAACACATGTTACCAACGTACATACAAATGCTTCCACTAGACCCAGACTCCAGACATCAGACACCACACTCCACTCCAAGACTCCACTCTGTATTTTACACTGTCAGATTATGGGTATATCTGGTACAGTGTGAACTAATCAGGGATAATTGGTGGATAAAGAAGCCCCTGGTCTGTTATATTTCAATAGTCTACAGCCAAACATAAAGCTTTCTGTTCTGTCTTCCTATCAAAATAATTATCATGTGTATTTGCCAGGATATGCCTGTGTATTCATAGCTTGCTTTGATGAAGGCCGCAAGATCATGCAATTATCAACAGCAATTTAGTATAGTCTTGATTCTTCACACTTTGTGTATTAATATGTAGTATTGGCTCACATGTGCTGATAATTTCAGACTGGATATCTGAACGTTTTTGATAAATTTCATTTCAAATTTCAAGGAGATTATGATAGCCAGTTTTGAAGAAAGGGCTTACTGCTAAAACATGCAGTTCTTAGCAGTATGTTTGTATTACCAAAATACATGAAAAGGAACATGGATAAATCATGATGTAGATTTCTGTTCCATTCAAAATTAAAATCTGTATCATATATATGCAGTTAATGGTTCAGTTTTGAGTGATAACAAAAATGGCTGTATTCTTGGTTGAAACAAAATCTCTGGCTCAAACTCAGGTGAAAAAGTTTTGATTTCCAGGCGTGTCTGAGCATGCCTATAAAAAACTTGGGTATTCCACAATATAGACAACATGGTAGTTCAGATGGTAGAGCATAGAATTCATAATCCAGGGGTCTTGGGTTTGATACCAGCTCAGGCCAGCCCAGGTCGGCTGCCTCTCTATGTCCTTAGGAAAGACACTTAGCTACCATTTTTTCTGCATGATATAGTCAAAAATGTGTTAAAAGTGCCATTAAAACCAATTTTAAAAAAAACGACTTTAGTCCCAGATTTGAAAACTGGGAGTCCAGGAAAACTGTGAGTCCAGAAAGTGGAAGTCGTAGAAGGAGGAGCTGCAATACCAAGAGCTATGGTTTGCATATGGGGATTAATTTCACATATTCAAACCTAACTGGCAATTGTCTTAGTTTAATAAATACAGATTTTATCGATTTTATTCACAGATAATAACAAAAATTATTTGATGTATTTGAAGATAAGTTTGAATTTCTCCATGCTGTGTCCTCAACAGTTAAATCAACTCACTGAATCACATACATTGCTTGCCGTTATTAGATTATTTACATGCTACAGTGTAGATGCTTGCTATTGTTGCATTTTTGTTTCACTTGGTTACATAACCTAGTTTGATTGGAAAGCTTTTATCAAACATGATTGGCACAGTAATCACCTACAGTAGTTGTAAACACAGGTTAAATATGGGTTTTGGTCTCAGAAAGTGACCTTAATATCATAACTGTGTTTACTTTTTGTTCGTTTCAGACAAAGGCTGTTGCATTCAGCTCACATTTTCAAACTCAGAGTTTCTTGTATCTATGTATTATCATCTGTTGAACCACAAAAGCAGTAGCTTAAATCACATGGCTATGATATCTATGTACATTTAGCAGTACAGAAGGTATATTTATGTCTGGATGTATGAAAGAAATTTCAGAGATTAGCACAGTGTTCAGAGATTGGCACAGTGTTCAGAGATCAGCACAGTGTTTGGGAAAAATTCTAAAATAAGCTCAAATTCATGGAAATTCTCGGAGATGAATGCTTTTTTGGGAAAATAAGTGAGATGAACACATTGGCTAAAAATATTCTCTAAGATTCACACTTTCGGTGCAAAATCTTCTGAGATTAACATATTTGCTGGGAAATTAAATTCTTGAAGATTGACTCTTTTTGGGAGGTTTACATATTTGCTGGAAAAATTCTCAGATGTCAGTACTTTTGGGGGGATAATCCGTGAGATGAACACATATTTGCTGGGAAAATTATCCAGGATGAACACACTGGGCAGAAACCGGTGAGATGAACACATTAATTGTAAAAATTCTTCAAGCTGAACACTTTGGCTGGAAATCAGTGAGATGAGCATATTCATTGTACAAATTCTCCATGATGAACATTTTGAGAAAATCTGAGATGAATGAATATTATTATATTTTCTAAAAAGACTCTTAGATGAAAACTTTGTTCGCATAATTGAGCAAAGATTTCTTGAAGAAATTTCAGATATGCTTAGATGATGATTCTATACAACATGGATTTGTTCAACATACTTAAGGTCATTCATGGAATTACACTACTTTCTATAATGGAATAAGTGCAGACATGTAGAATTACACTGCTTTCTATAATGGAATAAGTGCAGACATGTAGAATTACACTGCTTTCTATAATGGAATAAGTGCAGACATGTAGGTACAACAGACAAGTTATTATCATGATGCAGAATCAGCTGTTGAGATTTGTCTGCAAGTCATTCACATATATGGAATTAAATGCATGAAAAGTTAAATCATTGTTGATAAAAAAAAAGGAGCAAGCTACAATAGCATCAATCGTACACACATGTTGGCATTCATAATGTGGTTCATTTATCAACTGTACACTACTGCATGTTGGCATTCATAATGTGGTTCATTTATCAACTGTACACTACTGCATGTTGGCATTCATAATGTGGTTCATTTATCAACTGTACACTACTGCATGTTGGCATTCATAATGTGGTTCATTTATCAACTGTACACTACTGCATGTTGGCATTCATAATGTGGTTCATTTATCAACTGTACACTACTGCATGTTGGCATTCATAATGTGGTTCATTTATCAACTGTACACTACTGCATGTTGGCATTCATAATGTGGTTCATTTATCAACTGTACACTACTGCATGTTGGCATTCATAATGTGGTTCATTTATCAACTGTACACTACTGCATGTTGGCATTCATAATGTGGTTCATTTATCAACTGTACACTACTGCATGTTGGCATTCATAATGTGGTTCATGCATCAGCTGTACACTACTGTATGTTGGCATTTGTGATGTGGTTCATGTTGCTAGTTGGAAGGCATTTGCAATGCAGCATCACAAATGCAGAAGTGAGCATTTAAGTTTATTGATTGTCACATACAGTAATGTGTACAAACTTAGCTATATACATGTAGATACATGTACATATTGGGCAAAACCTACATGTACACAGAAGATGTTATACTTGTTTTATTTTTGATAATTTTTCATTCTTAATGGCTTGTTACACAAATAGAATGGAAATTAAAGCAGCTGTAAACCTTACATCAGTGTGTATTGCAAAGACAGTGCTATTTCAAGTAATGTGAATACATTGTGTGGAGTGAGCCATATGTGACTGATGAGAGATATAAGTAATGATTTGTTGATTGAATTACATCCAGATTACATATAGGTATGTAAATAATACATATCATGTGGACTTAATTTAATATGTGGTGCAAAGCAATTCTGTACATTAAAGACATGTACAATAAATGTTTACTTATATTATAGATACTTTGAACATTAAGTATAACTTAGTATATTCTGATAACCAAAAGGTTTTGCTCATTAAATATTGAAACTTGCCACATTTTTGCAAGATGGATGTTCACTCAGATTCTTCATAGCTGCAGGTGGACTACATAATGGCTTCCATGACTTGATTCTTCATAGCTACAGGTGGACTGTATAATGGCTTCCATAACTTGATTCTTCATAGTTACATGTGGACAGTACAATGGCTTCCATGACTTGATTCTTCATAGTTACATGTAGACTGTACAATGGCTTCCATGACTTGATTCTTCATAGCTACATGTAGACTGTATATTAGCTTCCATGACTTAATTCTTCATAGCTACAGGTAGATTATATATCAGCTTCCATGACTTGAATCTTGATCGTTATATGTGGACTGTTCATGACTTGAATATTATTTCCAATTGAATGAGATGATTTATGTTGCATATAATTATGAATATGATGGATATTGTGTATTGACATGAGATATATGTGGTGTATTGCAAAGAGAGGTCTCTTAAGTTGTATATGAGTACTCCAGGCTTCATATTCTAAGGGATCTACATGTACATATGAATAATACATGTACATATGAATAATACATGTACACTGTACCTACATTACATTCTGATATGGGCGATCCATTGTATGAAAGGCGGAAAGTGCGGCTTCATCAAATTGGACTGATGCGGAAATACCGAGTTCAAAGTAATTTTGCATGATATATCTTTCATTAAGAATATTTTATCTGCATAAGACGCATAATTTCTTACCTGCATAAAGCATTTGCATATTGTATGGATCATGATATATTTATTCATTGTCAACTTATAATGGTGGCATCACAGCAGATCAAATTTTGCATTAACCATTTGTAACTGACAGAGTTTTCCCACTCATTTTTAAAAAAAGATTCTTGCAATCAGCATAACATGACAATTTGCAGAACTTATATTTATGGTAATTTTATAAAATTAAAGGGCAGCTTGCTCTGTCATCCTTGCATTTCCATTTGGAGTCAACATCAAAGAATTCAATTAACTAAAAGTTTTGCAACATGGTGCCCATTTGTATAAGCACTAGTCGGCACCAATAAAAGGGAAACATTCTTATCAGTTAATAATTTGGATAATGAATATTTTGTTCAAACCAGTCTTAAAATAATGTAAAGACTTTGAAACCTGTCTTAAAATAATGTAAAAACTTTGAAACCAGTCTTAAAATAATGTAAAAACTTATCTAGTTCAGCATATAATGGAGCTCTTGTAGGGCCATTAACCTTTTGGCAATGTACATGTAAACTTGAAGTGACTGGCCCTATCTACGAGAGGAAAATAAAGTGAAACTTGTATGGGGCCATCAACCTATTGGTAATGTAAAGGTGAAGTGAGTACCCCTATCTGCAAGGGGAACAAGTGGAGCTCTTATGGGGCCATCAACCTTTTGGCAATGTACATGTAAATGTAAAGTGAGTGCCCCTATCAGCAAGAGGAACATAAAGTGAAACTCTTATGGGACCATCAACCTATTGGCGATGCAGATGTGTGAGTGGCCCTATCTGCAAGAGGAACATAAAGTGAAACTCTTATTGGGCCATCAACCTATTGGCGATGCAAAGGTGTGGGTACTCTATCTATGAGAGGAACATAATGGTCAAACTTTGCTACTGTACTAATTATTGGGTGACGAATAAGGTGGCTTCTTGAAACCTTATTAGGTGGCCATTTTTGTCTTGTCTGCAAGAAATAGAAATCATTTTTCCGACATAATTGTTCTCATTGTCGTAGGCGTCAACATTAAGTTTTTTCATTTAGCTCAGTTTCTCTCACACCATGTACAATCACGAAATTTGATGGCTGTATTCATCTAAGAGGGTACTACTCGCCATGGGCAAAAGTAGGTCACAGAGATATACTTTTCATGTTCCAGCAGTGATGTTAAGTTTTTGCTTTAGCTCAGTTTTTCTGACATTGTTGTTTGTACATTTATGAAACTTTACCAATTTTTCATGATCTATCTATTATGTTAAAAGTTTCTCTAACACTACTCTATGTATCAGTCATGAAACTTGATGGGTGTATTCATCTGGCAGGTTACTGCTTATCATGGGTAATCGCAGATCACAATGACCTATTTTTCATTCTCCAGCGATTACATTAAGTTTTTGTCTTTGCACAGTTCCTTAGACACTTTTGTGTGTATTGTCATGAAACTTGATGAACGTATTTATATTACAGATATAAATCACTTAAGTGACCTACTGTTAAGGTCACAATGACAAACTTTTCCTGCTCTATTGACTAATAAGCAAGGGTTTTGTATTATGCCACAGTAGAGCAAGTGAGACAGCATTGCATGGAATTTATGTTTTAACAAGTTCAGATGTTTGACATAATAGGCAATATGGCTATATGATGACTTAAGATGTTTGACATATTGGGCAATATGGCATTATTTCCAATGGTGCAGTGTTGCACATTGAGTGCGGGCTTGTGGGTTTCCAGCAATATTTTTACCTGTGTCCCCCAAATCTTGACCCTGTGCGCCCCCCTGGGCATGCTTTTTTCGTCAGAAAAAATTTGAAAAATTCGTATACAACTTTTCATTAGTGGATGTCCATCCATGTCTCTGTTGGTGCCAGCAATGGCAAAAGTAGCGAACGGTGATAAAAACTGTAAGATGGCAATGAACATCTATTTTAAAACAATGTATCTGGCAATGAAAACATTTATGGTTTATGGTTGTCAGCTGAGTTGCAATGTAATGTGTTTGATGACTGTTAGTGTAACATATTTTCAAGGTTAAAGTCACCCTTGTGGCAAGGAAGATTTCATTTATTTTGAAGTTGAAATAATGACAAAGAGTCTAAATTTATGCAAATACTCAATTTTTCATTTAATTAATGATTTGTTTGTTTGGAAACAAAAGTAATTCAGAAACAGGTATTTATTATAATATATGCTGGTAGATAATGAATATTCACTGAAGTTAAATAAAAGCAAGATCCGGAACAGAAAATTCCATGGTACAGCTCATTTCAGGTTAACCATATATTCAAAAATGTTAATGTTTTCATGAGTTACTTGAGCACATGATAAAACATTTATTGCAACAATGTAAGTGTTCAAAGAAAATATGATAGTACAGTGCAGACCACAAAGTTAAGATGGCAAAATTGTTGAAGCAAATAAGATTACCGGTATCTTATTTTTTATAGCACTATTAGTGCATTATGTGCTATTATTTTCCTTTGTCCCTCTAAAATGTTATGTGTCCTGCCAAATTTTGGAGGTGGGGGACACAGTGTCCCTGCCCTTGGGATCCTATGTGGGATCCTATGTGCAACACTGAATGGTGTGTGTTTGGCATTTGCTGTTATAACCAAACTTATTTTGAAACTAATTTAATTTCAGTTCATTAGAGCAACATTTATTTGCTGAACTAAATTAATTCTTGTGTATTAAAATAATGTGAAATAAAATATTTGGTTTGCTTGGGTTTGGTGCTTTATGACACATCAATACTTTGAAGGTTATATACAGAAGCAACACCTTAACTACTGAGCCACCCATCCCCCAAATTAAAACTGTACATGTATAGCAGTATACCACATATACTTGCTTAGAAGTTGAGTACAACTGCAAACTGTTCGTAAAGGACAATATTTATTGGTCCCTTTTGTTCATTTAAATGTCATTTTCAACCTTCATACAAGGGATATCTGCCAATTAAGGACATATTTTGTGGTCCTTTAAGGCAACTTTCACTATTGTAAAAAAATGTTGGGATGGCCTGGGCCATTTGGGTTGGGGTTGTCACTTGACGCCCTTGTTTATCCTGCATCCTTTTGGTTCCAAGGTTACAAAAGGATTTAGAAGCCATCATTGTTATGCTGTGTGTTCTACTTAAGTTAAATAGTATCAAACAATCAACGTAGATCCAAGTGTGAAGGCACATTATATGATTGCAGTCTACTCTTTTTATTGTTGGTTACATTTTATGCCTAAGTTAATACAATGTATGTTAACACCTGACCAAGCTGATCAACAGATTCAGGTGTCTTTAATTGATATTCTGAAACACACAGATTACTATATGACTCACCACCTAACTTTGCAATTCAGCTCCTGTATTTATCAGGTCAGGGAGTAAGATATAAGTATAATTGGGGTAGGTCTAATGTAAAATCTAGAGTGGTTTCAGGTTACATTAGTCTGTCAATTAATAGAGCTGGTTGTAATTCAGCTGGATAAAATTCCAGCTTTGTCATATCAGGAAAGTAATTTTAGCTTTATCAAGCTAAGATATGTAACAGACCAAATAAAGTTGAGAAGAATTAGATACATACAACTTACACAGTTACTTTGATAAAACTGTTGGCACCATATAGCCAGTATTGTGCTGATGTGCCATTAAACCCTATCCATACAGTCAGTGATTTCTTCAGGATTTTCAGACAGAGTAAGGGGGATTTTTAATTATTAATGAGGAAGGTTTTTATTTGAGAACAGTACATATATCTATAAATGGATCCCTTATAGATGTTTCAACAAATGTGTGTGTGATAAATAACTTGTAATGAATAAAGATAAAACTCACAGTTGTTTATCTTTATTATCGACACAGCAGCAGCAGTTGTGTTTTATTAGAATGGTAATATGTCATATGCATTAGAACTGCATGTAACAGCAGAGACATTACTACTGAGTACTGAAAGCTGCATGTCTGCCATTGTACAACCTCACCAAGTTGGTAAAATGCTTTTTATAACTAGATAATAAATGAAAGTGTCTTATTACTCAATAGTAAAAGGTCACTTTGTATTGATCTAAAAGTCAAGTGCTTACATGATCAGATTGAGCTTTGTTAATATTATTGTTAATATTGATGTTAATATTAATGTTAATATTGATGTTAATATTGATATTAATAATGTTAATATTGATTTTAATATTAGTGTTAATATTGATGCTAATATTAATGTTAATATTGATGTTAATATTGATTTTAATATTGATGTTAATATTAATGTTAATATTAATGTTAATATTGATCTTAATACTAAAGTTAATATTAATCAATGTTGTAGGTTTTGTTGCTCTCACATCAAAGTGACTATGATTTTTGTGCACTTGCTCATTTTTAGCAGCGGTTAATTAAATTTAGCAGGGATTTGCACAGTCATGCATTATGGAGAAAACAATACATACATTGATGAAAATGGAAATGTACACTGTACAGTTCTAAAGTTGAAACTTTAATTTGTATTATTTATTACTGGACAAAAACTTAATTTAGTCATCAGCAGAATGAAAAATGTAGCAAAACTATGTTCCAAGTGGGTTTTTCTTTGGTTTTTTTATAACAAAGTTTGACTTTATATGGCAATTTTAAAATTAATATCTTTAATATTGGTTTATGTAAACAATATTTATTTTGCTGGATCATTAAGAACATTGTTCCTTGCAAATCTACATTCAGGATTAAGACCTGTTAAATGTGTAGAAATGTACAGATACTGTACTTTCAAGACCTGTTAAATGTGTAGAAAAGTTCAGGTACTGTACTTCCAAGACCTGTTAAATGTGTAGAAATGTACAGATACTGTTATGTCAAGACCTGTTAAATGTGTAGAAATGTAAAGGTACTGTTCTTCCAAGACATGTTAAATGTACAGGTAATGTACTTCCAAGACCTGTTAAAAGTGTAGAAATGTACAGGTACTATACGTTCAATACCTGTTAAATGTGTAGAAATGTACAGATACTGTACTTTCAAGACATGTTAAATGTGTAGATATGTACAGGTACTATATTTTCAAGACCTGTTAAATGTGTAGAAATGTACAGGTACTATATTTTCAAGACCTGTTAAATGTGTAGAAATGTACAGGTACTATACTTTCAAGACCTGTTAAATGTGTAGAAATGTACAGATACTGTACTTTCAAGACCTGTAAAATTTGTAGAAATGTACAGATACTGTACGTTCAGACCTGTAAAATGTGTAGAAATGTACAGATACTGTACGTTCAGACCTGTAAAATGTGTAGAAATGTACAGATACTGTACTTTTCAGTTAACATTAGAATGTTTAGAAAATGTTTTAAAGAGTTCATTCAGAGGAAGGGTTGGGAAAGAGTAAAATGTTTTGTGATGATTGATAGTTGAACTTAGTCCGCCACAGACTATAGTTTAACTTAGTCTGCCATAGACTATATACCATAGGTTATAAAATGTACTGGAAATTTGTGTGACTTCTGAGAGGTGTTTTGCAAAGATTGATAATTATTTCCTCATTATACAATAGAACTACTGCAAAGTTTCTGTTATCTAAGCTCATTTGTGGACAGAAGAGTGGTCTGGACAATCTGGAATTTGAATTAAGTCCATATTTTGTATGTTAGAAATATTTTATGGGACAATTTAATAATAATAATAATAATAATAATAATAATAATAATAATACATGTAATGCCTTCATTTAAAGAAGAAAGTCATTTGGTCAGCAGACCAATCTTCCATGAATATGATGTACAATTTTTAAAAGTTGTGGTGTTTTGAAACAACAAAGCTATAAAACAACAATGGATGAACTACCATTAGTAGTGAACCTGTAAAAAGCATTACAGACGTGTACATGTACATGAAAGAACATTGTTTGAAAGTTGATTTTTCACTTTTGAAAAACCATAAATTCAGATAATTTTAGTTCAGGTGATCAAGATTGCTATACCTTCAATTTATATTAGGAAATTATCTTGAAACAATTCTTGTATTTGCAATTTTATGTTTAAATATGTTTTTCTTTTGTTACTATTTCAGTGTGCAATGACTGGCTGGTGTATGAAGATGGTGCATATGCTTATCAAGTCCAGAATAATGAGAGTAAGAAAATTTAATATATAAATTGATGTATTTAATATATAAATTGATGTATTTAATATATAAATTGATGTATTCAATATATAAATTGATGTATTTAATTAATTTCAGATCCTGAATCTTTTCTTACAGTCAGTATTGAGTATGGGTTAAAATTTAAGGTAATAATTGCATGCAATTACATATGGCATAGGATTCCATTCAAAGGCAAAAAGGCACACAAGGATGCAGGGCTTGAATTTTAACACTAGCATATTTGCAAAATGTGAGTCATTGTGGAAAATGTGAGCTGATATGTTAAACTCTTGCTTCTTTTTGCAAGAGGTAAATTTTCCAGTGATGTACTTTAAGTCATTAGTAAAACTCCTTTTGTAAGTATTTCAGTAAAAACCAAACACAGATATACCTGTGTAATTTATGGAGTGTTAAATGAAGCTTCTTTAATGTGAGATCAGCTGTTTAGCGTATAGATATCAGAACCACGGTAGCGCAGTTGGTAGAGCATCAGACATATAATCCAAGGGTTGCAGGTTCAAAACCCACCCAGGCCAGCCTGGGTCAGCTGCCTCAGTGTGTTCTTGGGAAAGGCACTTAGCTTCCATTTCCTCTGTATGATATAGCCAGTAATGTGTTAAAAGTGCCATTAAATCAACAACAACAAAATTTATCTAATATGGCCATTACATTCTGATAACTGTGGATCTGAATACAAGCATTATTTTTTCAAGGTGCAGGAGAATTTCTTTGGATTTCAAAACATTTCATTCACCAAATATGGAAATATTTCTTTGATATTGTCTGATTTTAGGTGAAATCTGTTGTTATGTCTCTTCTTTAGAATTATAACACCTGTGTTTTTTGTACGATGACCAATCTCAGATATTTGTGTTACATATTATGCAGACCACTGCCTAAAAATAAAATGGTTGTTCTTGATACAAACATTGCAGAAACTGCAAGTCAGTGAAATGCCTTATTTTTTTTTCGTTCTAATAACCTTTAATGATCAAAGATAAAAACTCAACAAGAAAAACAATACAGCTGTGCATGTAACATTTTGTTCATAAAAAAATGACAAGTGAAACTGAAAGAAAAGTCGTTGCTTTTTATGTTAAAATTTTGGCTTACAGTAAAGGCATTACACTGTAAAATTTCAGGTTTTAAACAATAGTAGGCAATAGGATTTTGCAAGTTGAGTTTTTCTCCACTCACAAAAAAATGCAAGTAGCAAAAAAAGTTAAATTCTAGCCCAGTGATGATAACTGATTTTGTCATAACCATCCAGTACAAGGCTGTATATTTAGTACCAACTACTGCATTCTGGGATGGAATATATGACTGACTGTTCTGGAAGCAACATCAGAATAAATTTGTTTTAAAAATACAAGAACTTTAACTACTTTGAACTTCAGAGCTAAAAAAATCCACTTGTCAAATTGTCAGGTATCCACTTATCATATTATCCAGTATTCATATTAGGTATCCACTTGTCAAATTGTCAGGTATCTATGTCATTTATCAGCTTATTAAATCATCAGGTATCCACTTGCCTAGTTATCAGGTATCCACTTGTCAGATCATCCAGTATTCACATTAGGTATTCACTTGTCAGAGTTTCAGGTATCCATGTCATGTATCAGCTTGTTAAATCATCAGGTATCCACTTGCCAAATTATGAGGTATCCACTTGTCAAATCATTCTAGGTATCCACTTTTTGGATCATCAGGTATTCATATTAGATATCCACTTGTCAAATTGTCAGATATCCATGTCAGGTATCGGCTTGTAAAATCATCAGGTATCCACTTGTCAAATCATCAGGTATCCACTTGCCAAATTATCAGGAATCTACTTGTCAAAACATTCTAGGTATCCACTTGTCAAATTTTTAGGTGTCCATGTCAGGTATCAACTTGTTAAATCATCAGGTATCCACTTGTCAAATCATCTGATATCTGCTTGACCTGACAAGTTGTGAGCGGTCAAAGAAGATCAGCATTTTATCTAAACATAAATTGTAAATATTGGAGACACAATATAGTTTCTTGTCCTGTATTCAAAATATTTTCAAGGCCTGACCTCACAGATCAACTTATTATATCAACAAGTAATTTACATGCATTTTATATTTAAACTTACTATACTCAATACCAGTCTTACATTGACATCTTAAAAAAATACCAGTTTCCTGTTAGTTTACTAAATTGAAAATTAATGCTGCTAAGATGAAATATCTATCAATATAAAATAACCTTATGATATTTTCTTTTTTTATGTGAAAACAATGAAGACTGTTAATCTTTGAATGATGCTATAATTTCAAGTTGAGGAACACTATGGGCTGAACCGGTATCACAGGCGGACAGTGCGTGAGGACATCCCAGTTGCACGTGTTGTTCAGAATGAGGAGGAGGTTCGACAACAGGAAGAGCGTTTCACAGAACTCCAGGCACTAAGGGCCCAGTAAGTAACCTCTCCAAGCCATGTCACCCAATCTGTCTCACATGTGAAGAATTGACAAGACAAGGGTATTACTTTTCCATCAACACTGTTGTTGTTATCATGGTTCAAGTGTTGTTGTTATCATGGTTCAAGTGCTGTTGTTATCATGGTTCAAGTGTTGTTGTTATCATGGTTCAAGTGTTGTTGTTATCATGGTTCAAGTGTTGTTGTACCAGGTGTCAAGGTTGAAGATTTTGCATGTAAATTCATTTCTTTGAAACTATTGCAGTTACAGTTTGAAACTTAAGGTGAAGGCAAGGACCAAGGCAATTACGTTGATATGACAAAGAAGAAAAACTTGGACTTAATAGAGTGTCTATATAGCACCCCAAACCACACATGTAAATCCACTACAAGTAGGTCACAACAGCTATGGTACATTTTTAATGAGTGCTGATGTCAGAACTATTTGTGCTGTATATTGATGTATGCATCAGCATGAGAATATTTTACCTGCAGCTACTCAAGGTCAGTGAAAGCCAAGTATTGTTGTTGTTATAAATCTTGCAACTCAATTTTTGTCTTGGAGAGATTTCAGTTCCTCCATGCTTGTGGCATAATGTCCATTCTATGTTACCAAATATATATTGTATTACTAATAATAGCAACAAACTTTATGGTCTTACTAAAAGTAGTAGCAAAGTATAAATCCATGGGCCTTTCAGGTCAAATTTATGTCAATGGAGGTAACTCATATTTAGGAAAATGATGAAACCCTATAGTAGTTATTTCCCTTGAATATTCCACTGCTGGTAATACTTGAAAAAATGGTAGAAAATGCTTTTAAAAGAAAAATTATCCCCAAATAAAGTTTCAGCCGTTAATATAAATTCTCTAGTGACATTTAAAGAAAAGTAAATGTAGAAAAATATGATGAAGATTATTTAGAGCAGTGTGTGTATGATAGTACAAGGGAGAATGATCAGCAATATCTCTGGAGTTATGTTTTTCAGTTTGATCTTATGTAAATTAGTATCACTTTAACCCTCTAAAATATCAGTATCCTCAATACTTTGATTAAATAAAGCAAGGATAAAGCCCACATTTCCACCATTTGGGAATGAATCTATGACCAATGGCTTCACACCTGATCTGTCTTGCCCAACCCTCTAATCTACTCTGCCATTAGTATTTATACCTAGAATGTCAAATTTGGTGTACTGTATCGTGGTCTATGGTGTGCACACTGAGTCTCTGTATTTCATACTTGTTTTCTATATCATGGTCTGTGGTGTGCACACTGAGTCTCTGTATTTCATACTTGTTTTCTACATCATTGTCTATGGTATGCACACTGAGTCTCTGTATTTCATACTTGTTTTCTACATCATGGTCTATGGTGTGCACACTGAGTCTTTGTATTTCATACTTGTTTTCTACATCATGGTCTATGGTGTGCACACTGAGTCTCTGTATTTCATACTTGTTTTCTACATCATGGTCTATGGTGTGCACACTGAGTCTTTGTATTTCATACTTGTTTTATACATCATTGTCTATGGTATGCACACTGAGTCTCTGTATTTCATACTTGTTTTCTACATCATGGTCTATGGTGTGCACACTGAGTCTTTGTATTTCATACTTGTTTTATACATCATTGTCTATGGTATGCACACTGAGTCTCTGTATTTCATACTTGTTTTCTACATCATGGTCTATGGTGTGCACACTGAGTCTTTGTATTTCATACTTGTTTTCTGCATCATGGTCTATGGTGTGCACACTGAGTCTCTGTATTTCATACTTGTTTTCTGCATCATGGTCTATGGTGTGCACACTGAGTCTCTGTATTTCATACTTGTTTTCTACATCATGGTTATCATGGAGTAGTACGATTGCAAACTGCATTTGAGAAAAATAACAAAGTCGAAAGTTAGCAGTTGTCCTTATGAGAGTATAGGATATATATTTGAGACCTGTCCATTTATATTTGAGACCTGTCCATTTATATTTGTGACCTGTCCATTTACGTTTGAGACCTGTCCATTTACATTTGAGCCCTGTCCATTTATATTTGAGACCTGTCCATTTATATTTGAGACCTGTCCATTTCAATTTATCAGAGTACAGGATATATATTTGAGACCTGTCCATTTCAATTTATCAGAGTACAAGATATATATTTGAGACCTGTCTATTTACATTTGAGACCTGTCCATTTCAATTTATCAGAGTACAGGATATATATTTGAGACCTGTCTATTTATATTTGAGACCTGTCCATTTCAATTTATCTTGCATGCAAAATGGAATTTGAACAAAGAAAACTTGCCATGACTGGAACTAGGTACTTTGCATGGCCTATATTGAAATTCACTGTTGACTAGTGTTTCCAATAAATCAGTTTAAGTAAAAAAAGTTTTAGATCGAACTAAATGGCCAGCTTAGATATATGATCAGTTTTGTTTAGTCTGTTTTTTCTTTGTCAAGCCCATGCTAGTTGGAAATAAAACATAGCATTCACTGCCACAGCTGGCATCATTGTCATCAACAATTTGTTATGGTTTTAGTAAATTAAATTTATCTGCAAATATTTCCTAAAACCCTCAATCGATTTTCATCATATTTGACATGAATCATTATGAAGCAAAGACAGTTCATGGTGTGACACGTTCACTAGCTCTTTTGACCCTGGGGTCAAGATCACAGTAATAGATAATTTGTGTTAAGGTTTTGCATAAAGTTTTTTCTTTCTCTTATATTTCCTAAACCCCATAATGGAATTTGTTCATACTTGGGTTTGAATCATTATGGAGCTAAAGTGATTCATTCTGCGGCATTCACATTCACCCCTTTGTCCTTGGGGCCAAGGCCACAGTTGTAGAAACTCTGCATTAAAAATTTGGTACAGTTTTTTATTCACTTGATTTTTTGTAAATCTCTTGATAGGTTCTATTCATACTTGGGATGAATCATTATGAAGCAAATGCAGTTCATTCTGCTACATGCTTGTGCACTCTTTGACCTTGGAGTCAAGGTCACAGTAATAGAAAATATGCATTAAGGGTTTTGGTTAAAGTGTTTTTCATTTACTTTTATTTCCTATATCTCTTGATGAATTCTGTTGATACCTGAGATGAATCTTCATGAAACTAGCCTGTTCATTCGGCAGCACACTCGACCTTTTATCATTGGGGTCAGGGTCAAACATTTAAAGAAATGCTTAATGGACTCCACATACAGGCCCTGGCATTTTTTTTTTTTACTTAAGGTCTACTGTCAAGGATCTATTATTATATCAAGAACAGTTTATGTAGTGACATGATTCCTCATAGATCCTTGCAGAGGGAAGGATATATGACCATAACAAGAGGAAGATTAGCGTTGTACTATACATTATAAACATGTTTAAAAGCATTTAATGGCAGTGTGATATGTTTATTAAAGGGCTGAGGAGGATGAGTATGTGGCCCAAAGACTGCAGCAACAGATTCAGCATGAAGCAGAAAATGAAAAGCGCATGAGGGAGATGAATGATGAGGTACAATGCATGCATCTCTCAAACAAGATATATCTTACTTGTCTCCCTTGATCAAGCTTCACTGCACTTGTTTCTTTGACAAGTCTTCCTTGAATAATTCCAGTTTCATTTCTCTTTTTGTTCCTTCTTTTGTTTATCATGATTAGACTGAATGATGAGAATTTTGTGGATCAGTCTAAAATTCCAGACTCACAGATCTGGTTGGTGCATTAAAGAAATCACAGAAATTCTTTGAAGACTTATATTTTTATATTTTTATGTAATATACTTTTGTAGTGCTACTAAGGCATACAATTAATGAACAAAACAATATTTTTCAGCTCACTGAGTGAAAATCAAATGTAGAATTTTCTTTTCTTTGCAATTTAAGATACATTATGAGGTACACAATTAAAAAAAAGTTACAGATTGGGTGTATTCACATCTGTACATCTGTGCATAGTGGTTACAGATGGGGTGTATTCACATCTGTACATCTGTGCATAGTGGTTACAGATAGGGTGTATTCACATCTGTACATCTGTGCATAGTGGTTGCAAATGGGGTGTATTCACATCTGTACATCTGTGCATAGTGGTTACAGATGGGGTGCATTCACATCTGTGCATAGTGGTTTAATCACTTTTAGATGGGGTGTATTCACATCTGTACATATGTGCATAGTGGTTTAATCACATACAGATGGAGTGTATTCACATCTGTACATCCGTGCATGGTGGTTACAGATAGGGTGTATTCACATGTGTTACCTCTGTGCATATCGGTTACACATGGGGTGTATTCACATCTGTACCTCTGTGCATAGTGGTTTAATCACTTTTAGATGGGGTGTATTCACATCTGTACATATGTGCATAGTGGTTTAATCACTTACAGATGGGGTGTATTCACATATGTACCTCTGTGCATAGTGGTTACAGATGGGGTGTATTCACATCTGTACATGTGTGCATAGTTGTTTAATCGCTTTTAGATCGGGTGTATTCACATCTGTACATCTGTGCATTGGGGTTTAATCACTCACAACATTTTTAGTGCTCACAGTTTTTAGTGCTCACAGTTTTGCCAGAGTTTCCATAGTTCAGGAAATTTGCTCATTTTCTTTCATAAGTTTCATTTTAAATAGTTGTCCCAAAAAATCCACTATATTCTTCGAAGTTTATAGCCTTTTTTATAAATTTAAATTTAGATTAAAAGTTATTATCTTTTACTTCCATTTAACTAGTGTACTATAGTCAGATGTTACATCTTTGATGTGAATAAAAATTTTCATAAATGATCTAAAAAGTGACAAAGTGGCAGTAGTTGAGGTTCACCTTTCTATTACACATTCAGGAGATTGCCAAAGATATTCAAGAAAAGGAGAAGAAAAAATATGAGAAGTATCTAGAGAAAAAGAAAGAAAGAAAACTTCAGAAGGAAAGAGAACAACTAGAGAAAGCTTTACAACAAAATTCAGAAGAAGCCAGAATTGTCATTAATCATGAGAGGACTGGGAGTTCGGGTACAGGTTTGTCAAGTGAGTGTATGGTATGACCCTCCCTTCTTGCACAGGAACAGGTTTGTAGCTAATCTGGTCTGAAGGTCAAGTGAGTGTATGGTATGACCCTCCCTTCATGCACAGGTACAGGTTTGTAGCTAATCTGGTCTGAAGGTCAAGTGAGTGTATGGTATGACCCTCTCCTCATGCACAGGTACAGGTTTGTAGCTAATCTGGTCTGAAGGTCAAGTGAGTGTATGGTTTGACCATATCTTCATGCACAGGTACAGGTTTGTAGCTAATCTGGTCTGAAGGTCAAGTGAGTGTTTGGTATGACCATATCTTCATGCACAGGTACAGGTTTGTAGCTGATCTGGTCTGAAGGTCAAGTGAGTGTATGGTATGACCCTCCCTTCATATGAGGTACAGGTTTGTAGCTAATCTGGTCTGAAGGTCAAGTGAGTGTATGGTATGACCATATCTTCATGCACAGGTACAGGTTTGTAGCTAATCTGGTCTGAAGGTCAAGTGAGTGTATCGTATGACCATATCTTCATGTGCAGAATGAGCAGTGGAAAAGCAAGATGGCAGATCTTCATTATGGGTGTAGCTATAGAAAGACATATTATTTCCAAACATTTAGACATTTCATAGGTCATAAAAAATTTAGTTTAAACAAGTATTTACATTTATACTTTGGAGAAATATGTCTTTTGAGTATTAAAAATACAAGAAACATTGAAGACATTCATGAGGCCATACTCATAATGATGTTTTCTGTAGTGTCACTGAGTGCACTCATGTGAGATGGGTGTATCCCACATGGCTTTCTCACATGGACAAACTGTGTCACATAAGAATGAGAATACACATTTCTGACATTTTATAATATAAGGATACAAATGCAGTTTGCTTTTACATGGTTTTCATTAAGTGTACCTACTTCTCGTTAAGCATGAACCAAGCCAAATCGGGTGCTGCCTCTGCTGTTCATGACATCATCACCATTGTAATGAATTGGCTCGTTAAGTAGGCTATTCATTATCAATCTTAAGGCTGTAAGCTAGATATAGTAGATGATGCCTTAAAGAGGTCATTAGGTGTTTTTGAAAGTTTTAAAATCAAAAGATTTATTGACTGGTTCTATTTCTTTAATATTTAATGTAAGTGCATAAAAAGCATATTTGAAAATAATTATTAAAACTTGTATTAACCCATTTTATTACCCTTTTTATTAACCTATTAATTAACCTGGTTAGGGTCATGACTCAGCATCTTGGTTGCAAGGTTTCAGTCTTGAATCTTTGTTTGATCCTGCAGCTGGATATTTCAGAATGTAAAATGTATCTTGAAATTTTGTGGACAGTCAAAATAATTACATTATATTTTTGACAGCCAGAATAATCACATTCTTTTTGGGACAGTCAGAATAATTACATTATTTTTTGGGACAGTCAGAATAATTATATTTTGGACACAGAATAATTACATTATTATTGGACAGTTAGAATAATTATATTATTTTTGAAGGCTTTAATCTTAAAGATGGTAAATGGTGATTTGTAAGGGAGGTAAGTCAGGTAGCACATGTCTTCAGAAAACACCCTTTTTTCAGGTTCCACAGAAGAGTTGGAGATTGGAGTTAGTGATATCAGCCTCCAACGGCAGAATGGACAAACAGCAACTAGGTATATGTACAGGTAGAGCACCCAATCCCTACTAACTTATTAACACATCAGCCTATATATAGTCTTTGATTATACTAAAAACTAATTAACTGCCAAAGTAACATAGAAGCAGTCCAGTTATTTTGGCACTCTGCAGTAGCTTTCTTTGGACTGTGTGTATATGGGTATGTGGGTCAAAGCTTTCTTTGTAGTATGTGACCATGGGCCAGTGGGTCAAAGCTTTCTATGTACTATGTGTACCTGGGTATGTGGATCAAAGATATTTGTGTAGTATGTGTACATGGGTCTGTGGGTCAAAGCTTTCTGTGTAGTATGTGAACATGGGTCTGTGAGTCAAAGCTTTCTATGTAGTATGTGAACATGGGTATGTGGGTCAACATTTTCTATGTAGTATGGTTACATGGGTCTGTGGGTCAACATTTTCTTTGTAGTATGTATACATAGATCTGTGGGTTAAAGATTGTATGTGCATGCAAATCTTTATCCCATTTATGACACATTTTGGAATATGGACAATACCTTTTTTTATTTTACATTTTCAGCGAGAAATTTGTTTCATTGGATGACACAGTGTCTTGTCATTTGCAGTAATTCATCACATGTCACTGTTGTCATATCTTTGACTTTTATTTCATATCCATTTAATCGTACATGGTTGATATGGTGTTTGATATGGATGTTCCGTTCATATTCCCATATTGCACACAGGCACTAGAACAATTTTTAGGTGTTTTCACTGTTGTCCACACATTGATATTCATTAATGCACTGAAGCACACTTTTATAAATTTGAATTTGCTATGAATTCCATTTTCACTAAATAGCCAAAGAGATATAGAAGGTGTAAATAAGAGAGTATGTAATAAATGTAAAACTTCATTCCCATTTTGTTCCAAGTTGGGGGAAATAACTTGTTTGATATGGCATATGAATTCATCCTGGCCTAATGGTCTTGATGTATCCTGGCCTGATGACCTTGATGTATCCTGGCCTAATGGCCTTGATGTATCCTGGCCTAATGTCCTTGATGTATCCTGGCCTGATGACCTTGATGTATCCTGGACCGATGACCTTGATGTATCCTAGCCTAATGGCCTTGATGTATCCTGGCCTAATACCTTGATGTATCCTTGCCTGATGACCTTGATGTATCCAGGCCTAATGACCTTGATGTATCCTGGCCTAATGACCTTGATGTATCCTAGCCTAATGGCCTTGATGTATCCTGGCCTAATACCTTGATGTATCCTTGCCTGATGACCTTGATGTATCCTGGCCTAATGACCTTGATGTATCCTGGCCTAATGGCCTTGATGTATCCTAGCCTAATGGCCTTGATGTATCCTGGCCTAATACCTTGATGTATCTTTGCCTGATGACCTTGATGTATCCTGGCCTAATGACCTTGATGTATCCTAGCCTAATGGCCTTGATGTATCCTGGCCTAATACCTTGATGTCTCCTTGCCTAATGACCTTGATGTATCCTTGCCTGATGACCTTGATGTATCCAGGCCTGAAGACCTTGATGTATCCTTATGCCATATCAAGCTTGCTCTTTTCACTCACTTGGAACAAAATGTGTATGTATCAAATTTTTACAGTCTTGTGCAGCTGAAATAGTATTTTCACATACTAGTCTAAACCAAGTTGAATTAATAAACATTGCACGAAACCATTAATAAAACTTACAGACCAGTGTTTCAGTCTTTATATTGCGTCAGCCAATATGAGGGTTATTCCAGGTCCAAAAATTTAATATTCACTGACACGAAGGTCTATAATTGCAAAGAAAAAGGTGTAATTATATGTAGCAGCATGTCTTTAGGAGTGATATGATATAACAAATGCATTGATAATTGTAGCAGAATGTTTTTAGTGGCCATCTTGAAAGTCTTGTTATAGCTACTCCACCTGAATGGATGGTCATATCAGCATGGGGTTTTCTCAGAAAGACTTCTTATGATGTCTAATTGGTCCTAAATGAAAAAGGTGCCAATCTGAGATCAAATCTGTCCACCAGAACAGCCGTATTGAAAATCTTTTTATTGCTACTCCTTCTGAATGGCAAGTCCTGTCAGCATTGGGTTTTCACTGGACAACTTTTTACAGTGTCTAGTTGATCATAAATAAAAATGGTACCAATCTGAGATCAAATCTGTCCACCAGAACAGCCGTCTTGAAAATCTTTTTATTGCTACTCCTTCTGAATTGCTAGTCCTGTCAGCATGGGATTTTCACTGGACAACTTCTTACAGTGTCTAGTTGATGGGGTTTTCACTGGACAACTTTTTACAGTGTCTAGTTGATGGGGTTTTCACTGGACAACTTTTTACAGTGTCTAGTTGATCATAAATAAAAATGGTGCCAATCTAGTATCCAATATTGCCTGCATAGTGGCCATCTTGAAAATCTTATCGATACTCCTCCTAGATAGAAAGTTATATCGACATTGGGTCTGCACCAGAAGACTTCTTATGATGTCTAGTTGGTACTAAATGGTGCCAATCTGATATCCAGTACGGCCACCATGTCAGCCATATTGGAAATCTTGTTATTGTTACACTTCCTAATTGGAAAGTCATATTGACATGGGGTTTTCACCGGAAGACTAATTATGATATGTAGTTGGTCTGGAATGAAATGGTGCTGATTGGACCTCAGATATTGCCCCTATGGGAGCTATCTTGAAAATCTTCCTGTCAGTGCTTCATCTAAATGGAAAGTAGTATTGAATGGGGTTTTCACCAGAAGACTTCTAATGATGTCTAATTGGTACTGAATTAAAATGATGGATCTTACATTCAATATGGCCACCATAGCGGCCATCTTGAAAATCTTATCGGTATTTCTCCAGAATTCAAGATCATATCGACATTAAAAGACTTCTTATAATATCTAATTGGTCCTAAATGAAAATGGTGCCCTACAGGGATCCAATGAGGCTGCCAGAATGAACACATTGAAAATCTTGTTACTAATACTCCTGAATGGATGGTCATATTATCATGGGGATTTCAATAAAAAAGTCTTCAAATGGTGTCTAATTTGTCCTAAATGAAAATGGTACCATACAGGGATCCAATGAGGCTGCCAGAATGAACACATTGAAAATCTTGTTACTAATACTCCTGAATGGATGGTCATATTGTCATGGGGATTTCAATAAAAAAAAGTCTTCAAATGGTGTCTAGTTTGTCCTAAATGAAAATGGTTCCCTACAGGGATCCAATGAGGCTGCCAGAATAAACACATTGAAAATCTTGTTACTAATACTCCTGAATGGATGGTCATATTGTCATGGGGATTTCAATAAAAAAAGTCTTCAAATGGTGTCTAGTTTGTCCTAAATGAAAATGGTTCCAATGTTACATCCAATATGGCTGCCACAGCGGCTTATTTGAAAATCTTATCGCTCAAGAATAGCAGAGATGGTTTCAGCACTCAGCAGTGAAATAGAAGAAATAGTCTTGACTTGAATTCCTGTAAATTCTTTCTGGACAGTAGAGTGTCAATCCCTTTGAGGGACTCTTTGTTTAATAAATTATGTTTCTCCAAGAATACTTATCACATTACTATAAAACCCTCTTAACCCTTCCTGAAATGTGAGCATCCTCATTGGTGTTTCGCTCAAGCTTAAACAAGGTAATCATTTGGAAGAGTTTCTTTCTTTTGTCTATTATTTATATATATATATATATATATATATATATAAGGGGTTTACAAATCCACTTGCCCGACTCCCAGGACAAGCTCAAATTTGGCTTGGGCAAGCTCATATTTGCAAGGTACTTGCCCATTGCAAGTTCCAAAAATTGAGAGAGAGATGTCGTTTTCGGTTTGTAATGCTTTATGTTGGGCAATTTGTATACTCTACAATTTTGCCACAGTACATATATCAACACCTTTATTTTGCATTTATATGTACCACATTCTTCAAATACTAACTTCCCGCAGTTTCTTTCATCTAATGACTCTTTATCTCACAAGATATACTGACAGTCTGTCATTACCATGTAGTCAGTGTCAGGGTCAGTCTCACATTTTCTCATGCAGACATAATGTGAATGTACTATTTAAGTAAATTTTGACAAATAGGAAATAAATATTAATATTTTAACTGATCAGTTATATTTTAATGGTAATAATATGCGATTTGCCGACTTTCAGGTCCTTATATAACCACAGGCAGTGTGTGAGCTCTAAATGTACAAAGATTGCCAACTCTGAATAATCGGTGTCTTAAAGATCGTTTTGATGCATGTCACCACTTTGAAGGTGACAAGATGATAATGGTTAACAATATACGATTTCTTTGGCAGGTGTGTTTGCAAACAAAAGGCACTCGTTTCTAATGTCTTGCCATCTGAAAATCTAGCACCCACAAGTGGTGATTTTCATCTATTGTTTACATGATTATTACAGGAGACCAATACATACTGTTTGGAAAATAATTAAATGGATACAAATAAGTGCTCTCAAATCATTCTCAAAAGTCGGCTTGTCAGAGATTGTTTAGATGCATGTCGCCAATTTCAAGGTGAAAATTGGATGACATTTAAGTGTTTAGATGCATGTCGCCAATTTCAAGGTGAAAATTGGATGACATTTAAGTGTTTAGATGCATGTCGCCAATTTCAAGCTGAAAATTGGATGACATGGAAGTGTTTAGATGCATGTCGCCAATTTCAAGGTGAAAATTGGATGACATGGAAGTGTTTAGATGCATGTTGCCAATTTCAAGGTGAAAATTGGATGACATGGAAGTGTTAAGATGCATGTTGTCAATTTCAAGGTGAAAATTGGATGACATGGAAGCAGACGTGTGAATGGACACAAGATTCTCTACAAAAAAGCAAGAATTAATTCATTGACATGGGGATATTTCAGTGAGAGACTTCGTTTTACCTTGTTTTCTTATGATTTGATACTAAAATCTTCACGATCAATTGAATGCAAATAAAGAAAAATGTTATGATATATTACAACATGATTAAAATTAAGTTAACACAGTTCTGTTCTTGGCTGTTTAATTTTTCAGTTTAAGGTCTTTTATCTAAACATCACTGTCTCTTTTAAAAATCTATCCATTTCCAAAACCCTTATCTATCTAGCCATTTATCTGTCTAGTTTTATACATGTACATGTCTGTCTATGCTGATCTAACTATATCTGCATTCTAACTATATCTGCATTCTAACCCTTCCTTTCTTTCCTCATCTACATATCTATCTACATGTACTATTTACATATATCTCTTTTGATAGCTTTAAGTATTGACCTATTGTTTTAGGGTGCAAACAAAAGAAACCCCCAAAAAACAAGAAGACGAAAGTTCTATATTTGTAAAATAAATATAAATATAATATGATTTCCTTAAAACATTTTATAACTTTATTTTACTATATTTGTTTATACTTTTGTTGTGATAATTTGGGGCAAGCTCATATCCCCCAAGGGCAAGTTCAATTTTCCAGTCAGCTTGCCCAGGGCAAGCTAACTTTTATAAAAAAATTTAAAGCCCTGATACATATGTACAGATAGAGAGACAGGAAAGATGATTTTTCTTTTGTGTTTCTTGGAGGGTCAGATTTGTGAGGTAGACAGCCATGAAACTTGATTACTTTCCATGTCTGTCAAGTAACTCTACAGCTATGTTGTGAGGGTCACAGTTTTCATCATTGTATACTTTTGGTGACCTCACCATAGTAGGTTGGGGTATAAATAGTTACACATTTCTTTGCTGTCAGAAAATCTAAAATACAAGTAGTAGCAAATGCACAAAATTAAACAGCTGCTAAATAGTTTGACATCAAGAAATTGTGAAATTTAGTAGTCACAAAAAAAGTACATGTAGGTTTACAACACATCTATTAAAGTTAACACGTAGGTAATGTGACTTTGATGTGCAGATTTAATGACTTTTCACATAATTGTGAAATCTGTCTATTCTGGATATTATAGGAATCATATGGGCTTTTATCTAGAGGTGAAATATGTAATGGTTGTCCTTTATGACAAGGTGTCCTTTACAAAGAGATGTCTGTGCTTTACTGCTTGAATGTTGACTTTTGTTCAGTTTTATGAATGAAACTTAATTCTTCATTTTGTTTTTAACAAAAATCTACAACAAAAATAACTTCGTCTTTTTTTTATAGAATCACTCCTTCAGGGAGAATTGAGGACAATGGAGATTTTTCTGATTTCTATGTTTTACCTGAGAATATTGAGCCTTCACATCGGAAAACGATACAGGAATATCAGGATGAGGTGGGTATTAAAACTTGGACATTAATAACAAAAGTTGAGTTTTGAGCACAGAATTAAAGTATAAAATGTGTACGATCCATTTAAACTTTTTGAATTGAGATACTTTTACTGCTACTTGCTCCCCCCCCTCCCGACAGATATGTACAGATTATTTTACTGCTACTTGCCTCCCTCTTCTTGATGTACAGATATGTACAGATTATTTTACTGCTGATGGCCCCCTCCCTAGATGTACAGATTTGTACAGATTATTCGACTGCTTCTTCCCCTTCCCCTTAATGTACAAATATGTACAAATTATTTGACTGCTACTTGCCCCCCTCCCCTTGATGCTCAGATATGTACAGATCATTTTACTGCTCATGGCCCCCTCCCTAGATGTACAGATTTGTACAGATTAATCGACTGCTACTTGCCCCCCTCCCCCAGTGTACAGATATGTACAGATCATTTTACTGCTGATGGCCCGCTCCCTAGATGTACAGATATGTACAGATTATTTGACTGCTACTTTCCCTTCCCCATAATGTACAGATATGTACAGATTATTTGAATGCTACTAGCCCCCTCTGCCTGATGTACAGATATGTACAGATTATTTTACTGCTGCTTGCCCCCCCTCCCACCAGTGTTCAAAGATATGTATAGATTATTTGACTGCTACTCCCCCTCCTCCAGTCTGTAGATATGTTCTGTAGATATGTTCAGATTATGTACTTGCACCCTCCCCTTGATGTACAGATTATTTTACTGCTATTTGCCCCCTCCTCCCAATGTACATATTTGTACAGATTATTTTACTGCTACTTGCCCCGCCCCCCCCCCCCCCCCCCCCCCCCCGTGTACACAGAGGTACAGATTATTTTACTGCTGCTTGCCTCCCTCCCCTCAATGTACAGATTATTTTACAGCTACTCTCTCTCTCCCTGACAATCAGATATGTACAGATTAACAATAAATTCATATTATAGAATTGCTTCAAAGCATAATAGAGGAAATATGATCCCATACATTTTTGTGGACATAAAGAGACATTCGGACTAACAGAGTTGAAAATTTTTGAAGATGTAATCTGAAATTGATGCTTATTAGGGGTAATCTGAAATTGATGCTTATTAGGGGTAATCTGAAATTGATGCTTATTAGGGGTAATTTGAAATTCATGCTTATTAGGGGTAATTTGAAATTCATGCTTATTAGGGGTAATCTGAAATTCATGCTTATTAGGGGTAATTTGAAATTCATGCTTATTAGGGGTAATTTAAAATTCATGCTTATTAGGGGTAATCTGAAATTCATGCTTATTAGGGGTAATTTGAAATTCATGCTTATTAGGGGTAATTTGAAATTCATGCTTATTACGGGTAATATGAAATTCATGCTTATTAGGGGTAATTTGAAATTCATGCTTATTAAGGGTAATTTGAAATTCATGCTTATTAGGGGTAATTTGAAATTCATGCTTATTAGGGGTAATTTGAAATTCATGCTTATTAGGGGTAATCTGAAATTCATGCTTATTAGGGGTAATTTGAAATTCATGCTTATTAGGGGTAATTTGAAATTCATGCTTATTAGGGGTAATCTGAAATTCATGCTTATTAGGGGTAATCTGAAATTCATGCTTATTAGGGGTAATCTGAAATTCATGCTTATTAGGGATAATTTGAAATTCATGCTTATTAGGGGTAATTTGAAATTCATGCTTATTAGGGGTAATCTGAAATTCATGCTTATTAGGGGTAATTTGAAATTCATGCTTATTAGGGGTAATTTGAAATTCATGCTTATTAGGGGTAATTTGAAATTCATGCTTATTAGGGGTAATCTGAAATTCATGCTTATTAGGGGTAATCTGAAATTCATGCTTATTAGGGGTAATTTGAAATTCATGCTTATTAGGGGTAATCTGAAATTCATGCTTATTAGGGGTAATTTGAAATTCATGCTTATTAGGGGTAATCTGAAATTCATGCTTATTAGGGGTAATCTGAAATTCATGCTTATTAGGGGTAATCTGAAATTCATGCTTATTAGGGGTAATCTGAAATTCATGCTTATTAGGGATAATCTGAAATTCATGCTTATTAGGGGTAATCTGAAATTCATGCTTATTAGGGGTAATTTGAAATTCATGCTTATTAGGGGTAATTTGAAATTCATGCTTATTAGGGATAATCTGAAATTCATGCTTATTAGGGGTAATCTGAAATTCATGCTTATTAGGGATAATCTGAAATTCATGCTTTTTAGGGCCCCACTTGATGAAGTCACTATAGTAATCAGATCCATCTGTCCTTTGGTTCATCTGGCTGACTGGCTGTCCATTCATCCATTATCAGTTTTGGTTTCTGCAAGAGAACATTGCTTGGAATAGATGGAAATGAACCAAATTTGGTTTTCGGCTTTATATTGATGAGACAGGGAAAGAGTTCACTTTTCAGCCTTCTATGTCATCATTAAGAGTAGTTAAGGACCCTGATGCCCCATCATATGCACTTTCATTGCTGTAGTTTATCTTTAGAAAGGATTATAGCATGGACCCATTTAATCTCCCTATACAGTGCATGGAGAAAAGAGGCATTTATCGAGCTCAGTAGATACACCGACTGTCACCAATAATAATGCTCGGTATAAGATGACATACTGATGTCAGCTCTTGGGTACACAGCCATTGGTTGAGCTAGATTGCCTATCCTCATAATATTTTTTTTCTGCAGCAAAACTTTACTAAGGGTTGTTGCATTTCAATCAAATTTAGAATGCACTTTTATGTTGATGAGACTTTAAAAGACTTCGATTTCCAGCATTCCAGGTCATACAGGAGTATGACTCATAATTGCCCTTTTTATGCTTTGGTTTCGCAATATAACTTTATCAAAGATCATTGGATTTAGAGTCTATTTGGCATGTCACTATATATTGATAACACCTTGAAGGAATTTGATTTCTAGCATTCCAGAGCAACTTTTAGATAGCTTGTCCTGCTAAATTTAAGTTTTTTGTAGCATATCTTTTCCAGGGATTGTTAAAATTCAGCCAAATTTGATATGCAGATATACCCTGCCTTTATTCTTGTGTCCATTTTGTCTATCCATCTATCCATGCATGTGTCCATCCATCTATCCATGCATGTGTCTATCTGTCTATCCTTGCATGTCCATCCGTCTATCCATGCATGTGTCCATCTGTCTATTCATGCATGTGTCCATCTGTCTATCCATGCATGTGTCCATCTGTCTATCCATGCATGTATCCATGCGTCTATCCATGCATGTGTCCATCCATCTATCTATACATTTGTTCATCCGTCTATCCATGCATGTTCATCCATCTATCCATGCATGTGTCCATCTGTCTATTCATGCATGTGTCCATCCATCTATCCATGCATGTTCATCTGTCTATCCATGCATGTTCATCCGTCTATCCATGCATGTGTCCATCTGTCTATCCATGCATGTGTCCATCCATCTATCTATGCATGTATTCATCCGTCTATCCATGCATGTGTCCATCCATCTATCTATGCATGTGTTCATCCGTCTATCCATGCATGTGTCCAACCTTCCATTCAATACAGTCTTGTTAGTGCAACTTTAGCTTTACAGTTTTTGATGGATTGCCATGAAACTTAGTAAATGTTATGGTCAATATCTGAAGATGTGCATATTGTCAAATCAATTTGCTTGCACAATTTTTTTTAGAGTTATTGCTTGTTTGATCTTGTAGCATGACAGAATTTTGTTAGAACAACTAGTCCCACAATTTTGATGGATTGCCATAAAAGTTGGCAAATAATATAATCATCAGTTGAAGATGCACATGTCAACATATCACTTGGCTCCCTTTATTTTTGTTAGAGTTATTGCCCTTTTTGTCCTGCAGTTAAATGCAGTGTAAGACAGAATCTTGTGAATGCAACTTGTCTTGCAGTTTTGTATGGATTTCTATGAAACTTGGAACATATTATGGTCATCATTGTGCTCATACTATTTTCACAAGAGTTATTGCCCTTTTTGGACTCTAGACAAATATCCATCATGGGGTGCAGGGTGTTGGGGTATATTTATGTGAGCAATCACCATTCTTCTAGTTTTTTCCTCCTTCACTTGGGTTTCCACAGCATAGTTTTAGCTAGGATTGGGCGATTGCATAGTTTTAGCTAGGATTGGGCGATTACAGCTTTTTATTAATGAGATGATAGATGAGTGTCATTTTTGGACGTGTGCATCCCACAAAATTAATTTTAAGAATATGATGTCATTAATTAGTGGAGTAATGGCTCACTTTTTCAAACTTTGACTTTTGCACCCGAATAGAATCATTCGATTTCAAGCGAATTTAATATGCAGATTGAAATTGTTGAATTGTTGTCTGGGTTTGATTGTCAGCTTTTTAAATCAGTTTGCATAGTTACAGCTCATTACTGTTGAATACACCTCTGTTGTTTCCATAAAATTTCCATTTAAGACTCTGCCAGGCAAATTGTAATATATGATGCCCTTTGCAATGCACCCATTTCTAATAACTTTAATTTTTCTGGAAAATGCAAACAAATTTTTTTTTTTTATAATTTTTTTCCAGCCTTGGCAACCAAAATATTGGTAATATATTCAACAAATTTCATTGATTTAAATCTGAAATGTGTAAAAATTGTTAAGAGGTAATTTGTTATATTTAATAAAGATGTAACTTACCATATATACTTGCTTATGAGTTGAGTTCAACTGCAAACTGTACAGACCCAGGTCTGCCATCTCATAATGCACCAGTAGATCTAGGTCTCTTAAGTTTGTTAGGAGTAACATAACAGCATAGACCCTGATCAGCTGGCCGGTGCATTATGCGAAGGCAGATCAGGGTATATGTTGTTTGCAGTCAGTCTCGACTTATACAAGAATACATACGGTAATAGGAAATCTTACAATTTTTTACCGAACATTTGCAGCCTTGTGTGTCAATTGGTTCGGGTAGTACTATTTCCTATGCTATGATACTGGATGCATTTGGAACATCTCTAGGCACTGCTCTTGCGGAAGGCATACAATAACTAACATTAGTTTATTACTGGAAGGCATACAATAACTAACATTAGTTTATTACTTGAAGGCGTACAATAACTAACATTAGTTATTTACTGGAAGGCATACAATAACTAACATTTGTTTATTACTGGAAGGCATACAATAACTAACATTAGTTTATTACTGGAAGGCATACAATAACTAACATTAGTTTATTACTGGAAGGCATACAATAACTAACATTAGTTTATTACTTGAAGGCATACAATAACTAACATTAGTTTATTACTGGAAGGCATACAATAACTAACATTTGTTTATTACTGGAAGGCATACAATAACTAACATTAGTTTATTACTTGAAGGCATACAATAACTAGCATTGGTTCATTACTGGGCAGAATTGGAAATATTAAGAAAGTAATTCTGTCAGTGTGAAAGAAAAATAAATTTGATTGCCATACTACGAATTTGAATTTTTGAAGCCTCTGTCCATTCATCTGTGCATCCATTGATACATCCTAGGTTAGCAAGTTAGCACAATTACACATAAACAGGTAGATATACACAAATTAATCTCTTTCAGGCATGTTCTTTTTATGTCTATGTTGATCTGATTAGATTTTCATGGGATTTAAGCAATTTTCTTACCTTGTTTGAGTTTAATATTTACACTTTTATGACCTGGGCATTCTTAGTGAAAAACTTGTTATCACATTATTGTAGAAACAGCTTGGCCTGAGCAAGTGTAGTTTGATAGATGTACCATATGTACCCTCTTATAAGTCAACTCAACTGCAAACTGCATAGACCCAGTTCTTCTGGTGCATTATGTGATGGCAGATCTGGATCTGTGCAGTTTGCAGTTGGACATGTCTTGTAAGTGAGTATATATGTTAGTTTAATTTTGCAAGACCTAATTATATTACTGTAGTTTTTGTTGATCATTAGTGGGAAGCAAGACACAGAAATCTCTTTTGTGGCAACAGCATTGTCATCGTCAGCAGTTTTTGCTTAAAGTTTTTCAGCAATGCCTTGATCGTAGGCACAACATGCAAGTCCTGGCCTTGTTGTTTTTTACTTTTGGGTCTTTTGTCTGCAGTAGGGCCACATATGTCTTAAAAACACACATATGTCTTAAAAACACACATATGTCTTAAAAACACAACTCTAATGGGACTTTTGTCTTTTACTACTTCTGCTACAAAAATATCACTCAATTTCAGGAGCTTGCTCGGTTACTTCAGGAGCAAGAACATAAGGTAGGTACAGTTTTGTCTCATCGGTGCTGTTTACTGCTTTGATATCACCATAATTTTTATGGAGAAGTTGATAAAAATATGGGTTATGGTTCAGTTGATTTTACAGACTATGACTTTATCCACATAGATGCAGCATGCCAGAGCTCTATCCATGTACTGTATTTTGGTGTGTATAATGTGCACTGATGTATATTGTGCACCCCAATTTTTAACCTAGAATGAGGAATAAAACAGTTCTGCCATATAATGCACATGTGTTATAATACATTTTAAAATCTTGATAATTTCTCTCTGTTTTCATAGCATGACAATAGTCAGCCATTTTGGATAGTGCACTGATCATAGTTTGTTACAAGATGTTTGAATTGTTTACAGTAAACCAGCTTGACTGTTTCTCTGGTCTTTTCTGCCACTACGCAGCACCCAATCCTGACCAATACCTATTTTAAAGATATCATAGAAGAAAGAACAAAAATAAGTGCCAATATTGAAAGTATATCTTTCCAATTTTTGGGTTGGCTCTTAAAAGGGCCATTTTACGGTTTGCCTTGTTGATGGAGTTCAGTTTGTTGCATCAGATACCTTAAATTCCTCTTCATCATCGTCACTCTTGAAAAGTTGCTATACATCCTCACCTGTCCTTCTTCTCCACTCCCTAATAGGAAACTGTCCTACATTGAACTCCATCCCAGCAGAGGCAATGATGGTTAGCTTGTCTTTTGCAGTGTATGAGTTTCTTACACGGTCCATGTTGATACTTTGTTCGACTATATTCATTCAGATTTCAAATCAAACACAAGATGCTGTGTGAAAGTTCAGGCCCAGTATTTATACTTATTTGGGCTTTCACAACACCTCTGAAATGTATCTCAGTTTCCAGGCTGGAATTTAGCAAGACAATGCATCTTAAGTATGTTTGACACATCAAAGCTTTAGCCGGTGCTGATTATCTTTAAAAACACCATTCCAAGTCAATTAAACATTGCTCACTGTATTGTAACAAAGAAGCATCAAATAATGTGATTTCAGATGAGAAATAAAAACCAACAACCAAGTTTATTTTTCGAAGAAAAGTAAATAAATTGCAAATCTATCTGGACAAAGCAAAATTTACCACTTCAAAGCTTTAGCCATTGCTGATTACCTTGAAAAAATCACAGTGAGTCACTGTATAGTCACAAAAAGTATCAAATACTGTGAATTAAGATGAGAAATAAAATTAAGAACCAAGTTTATTTTCCAAGAAAAAGTCTTTGCTAATTTCATACATTAACTTATTATTTTGTTTCACAATATATGTCAATGTTACCATAACAGACAAACTGTAGTCACGAAAAGATGTCCCTTATTATGTGCCTCTGATGAGAACATTAACACTGAATGAATTCTAAATATTATATTTCAGTTCAACCATCAATAAAGAAATTAATAAATGAAGAAGAAATTTATTAGATCAGCTGTTATTGAATGTTGAACATTTACAGGTATGGTAACCACTGCAATACAGTACTTTGCATAGCTTTAACGTAAATGTGACAGAGTAGAACAAATTACCAGTCATATGTTTTTCCGGTCAAGTCACAGAGCAAAAAGCTACACAGTGATGTGAAATGAAAAGAGTTTATTAACGTAAGCTATCAAAAAACAAGACTATCAATGTTTGTAAGCATTATTTAATTCTTTAATAAAGCAGGTAAACAATTTAGTTACAATGCAACAGATCTGATATTTCACAAGGAGTGAATGGGACATGTAGGAAGCTTTAGTATTTTGATCTTCAGATCAATCCGGGAAAAATTTTTTTTTTTCTTTCTTGTATAACCCCCATCCTGAAAATAAGAAATCCGGTAAAATAAGTGCACATTATACACACCAAAATTAGGTATTATATTAGTATCTTAGTTATATCATTTAAATGTTTAATGTGATGTAGTAACTTCAAGAATCTGTATGAATATAAATCAGACCTCATGTCAAATACATGTACATGGTTTTGTAGTTGTGATAACTCTTGACCATGAAAATAAAGCAGTGGAATATAGTATCACTCTGATCATCAGATGAAATGGTCATAAATATAAATGAATATAGATACCATTAATTGTGACCTTGCATCAGCCAGTTTATAAAACTAAGGTTGGTATAAAAAGGGAGGTGGTGGTGGGGTTTGCTTTGTGAGATAATTAGAAACCATTGATGATAGACCAGCAATGAGTGTTGTGATGGAAAACTGTGATCAAGTGGTTTACATTGGCAAACTACTGATAGACATTTGTCTGACTAAACAGGTCTGTGGCAAACTACTGACTGCCATTTGTCTGAGTAAACAGGTCTGTGGCAAACGACTGACTGCCATTTGTCTGAGTAAACAGGTATATGGCAAACGACTGATAGACATTTGTCCGAGTAAACAGGTCTGTGACAAACTACTGATAGACATTTGTCTGAGTAAACAGGTATATGGCAAACGACTGATAGACATTTGTTCGAGTAAACAGGTCTGTGGCAAACTACTGATAGACATTTGTCTGAGTAAACAGGTCTGTGGCAAACGACTGATAGACATTTGTCTGGGTAAACAGGTCTGTGGCAAACGACTGATAGACATTTGTCTGAGTAAACAAGTCTATGGCAAACTACTGATAGACATTTGTTTGAGTAAACAAGTCTATGGCAAACTACTGACTGCCATTTGTCTGAGTAAACAGGTCTATGGCAAACTACTGACTGCCATTTGTCTGAGTAAACAAGTCTATGGCAAACTACTGACTGCCATTTGTCTGAGTAAACAAGTCTATGGCAAACTACTGACTGCCATTTATCTGAGTAAACAGGTCTATGGCAAACTACTGACAGACATTTGTCTGAGTAAACAAGTCTATGGCAAACTACTGACTGCCATTTGTCTGAGTAAACAAGCCTATGGCAAACTACTGACTGCCATTTGTCTGAGTAAACAGGTCTATGGCAAACTACTGGTAGACATTTGTTTGAGTAAACGGGTCTATGGCAAACTACTGACTGCCATTTTTCTGAGTAAACAGGTCTATGGCAAACTACTGACTGCCATTTATCTGAGTAAACAGGTCTATGGCAAACTACTGACTGCCATTTGTCTGAGTAAACAGGTCTATGACAAACTACTGACTGCCATTTGTCTGAGTAAACAGGTCTATGACAAACTACTGACTGCCATTTGTCTGAGTAAACAGGTCTATGACAAACTACTGACTGCCATTTGTCTGAGTAAACAGGTCTATGGCAAACTACTGACTGCCATTTATCTGAGTAAACAGGTCTATGGCAAACTACTGACTGCCATTTTTCTGAGTAAACAGGTCTATGACAAACTACTGATAGACATTTGTCTGAGTAAACAGGTATATGGCAAACAACTGATAGACATTTGTCTGAGTAAACAGGTCTGTGGCAAACTACTGATAGACATTTGTCTGAGTAAACAGGTCTGTGGCAAACAACTGATAGACATTTGTCTGAGTAAACAGGTCTATGGCAAATGACTGATAGACATTTGTCTGAGTAAACAAGTCTATGGCAAAATACTGATAGACATTTGTTTGAGTAAACAGGTCTATGGCAAACTACTGACTGCCATTTGTCTGAGTAAACAGGTCTATGGCAAACAACTGATAGACATTTGTCTGAGTAAACAGGTCTATGGCAAACTACTGACTGCCATTTGTCTGAGTAAACAGGTCTATGGCAAACTACTTACTGCCATTTTTCTGAGTAAACAGGTCTATGACAAACTTCTGATAGACATTTGTCTGAGTAAACAGGTCTATGGCAAACTACTGACTGCCATTTTTCTGAGTAAACAAGCCTATGGCAAACTACTGACAGACATTTGTCTGAGTAAACAGGTCTATGGCAAACTACTGACTGCCATTTGTCTGAGTAAACAGGTCTATGACAAACTACTGACTGCCATTTGTCTGAGTAAACAGGTCTATGGCAAACTACTGACTGCCATTTATCTGAGTAAACAGGTCTATGGCAAACTACTGACTGCCATTTTTCTGAGTAAACAGGTCTATGACAAACTACTGATAGACATTTGTCTGAGTAAACAGGTATATGGCAAACAACTGATAGACATTTGTCCGAGTAAACAGGTCTGTGGCAAACTACTGATAGACATTTGTCTGAGTAAACAGGTCTGTGGCAAACAACTGATAGACATTTGTCTGAGTAAACAGGTCTATGGCAAATGACTGATAGACATTTGTCTGAGTAAACAAGTCTATGGCAAAATACTGATAGACATTTGTTTGAGTAAACAGGTCTATGGCAAACTACTGACTGCCATTTGTCTGAGTAAACAGGTCTATGGCAAACAACTGATAGACATTTGTCTGAGTAAACAGGTCTATGGCAAACTACTGACTGCCATTTGTCTGAGTAAACAGGTCTATGGCAAACTACTTACTGCCATTTTTCTGAGTAAACAGGTCTATGACAAACTTCTGATAGACATTTGTCTGAGTAAACAGGTCTATGGCAAACTACTGACTGCCATTTTTCTGAGTAAACAAGCCTATGGCAAACTACTGACAGACATTTGTCTGAGTAAACAGGTCTATGGCAGACTACTGACTGCCATTTTTCTGAGTAAACAGGTCTATGGCAAACTACTGATAGACATTTGTCTGAGTAAACAGGTATATGGCAAACGACTGATAGACATTTGTCTGAGTAAACAGGTATATGGCAAACGACTGATAGACATTTGTCTGAGTAAACAGGTCTGTGGCAAACTACTGATAGACATTTGTCTGAGTAAACAGGTATATGGCAAACGACTGATAGACATTTGTCTGAGTAAACAGGTATATGGCAAACGACTGATAGACATTTGTCTGAGTAAACAGGTATATGGCAAACGACTGATAGACATTTGTCTGAGTAAACAGGTCTATGGCAAACTACTGACTGCCATTTTTCTGAGTAAACAGGTCTATGGCAAACTACTGATAGACATGTTTGGGTAAACAGGTCTATGGCAAACTACTGACAGACATATGTTTGGGTAAACAGGTCTATGGCAAATTACTGACAGACATTTGTCTGGGTAAACAGGTTTATGGCAAACTACTGATAGACATGTTTGTGTAAACCAGTCTGTCTTTTTCATCTGACTTCTGAACATTGTCCTATTATTCCATTTATAAAGGAATGCACCATCTGCTACTTGGAGATGTTACTGCATATTTGATGCTTATTCTTGAGCTGTGCAGTATTTGCATTGGAAGTAGAGGAAAAACAATTATGTGTAGATTTGTCTCCCAGGTAGGGATGTGGTTGTTTCACTAGCAGCCAGGTGTAAACTTATCTTATCTGCCTTTGTGTTATCCAGAACACCCAGATTGTACATAATGCTTGTTCAACTGGACCAGTATAGACCCAGATATTTATCTGCATGCATATTATATGACTGCATATCTGGATTAAATGTTAGTAGTGGGGTGTGTGATTAGTCTCAACCTGACCAGACTGTATCTGCACAGAGAATTTGCAGATCTGAGTAAAATACAGTAAAAATTGCTTCCCCTTGAGGATTGATTACATCAAAAGGATACATTTTGATCCCCTTGAGGATTGTTTACATCAAGAGGATACATTTTGATCCCCTTGTGGATTGTTTACATCAGGAGGATATATTTTGATCCCCTTGTGGTTTATTTACATCAAGAGGATGTATTTTGATCCCTTTGAGGATAGTTTACATCAGGAGGATATATTTTGATCCCCTTGTGAATTGTTTACATCAAGAGGATACATTTTGATCCCCTTGTGGATTGTTTACATCAGGAGGATATATTTTGATCCCCTTGAGGATTGTTTACATCAAGAGGATATTTTGATATGCTTGAGGATTGTTTACATCAAGAGGATATAATTTGATCCCATCCCTTAATGTCATCAAGATTATGATAATATGCTGGACGTAAAAATAACATTACACTGACATACAAAGAAATGGATTTAATAAAATTCTTCCTGACTGTTGTAATTTTACTTTTGTTTACCTTAAAAAATTGATTTAGCATGCTTTGTTTATCATTATTAATTTAATCTGCCTTTATCAATGCTCACTGCATCGCCTCATTTTCATTTCACTTTGTTTTTTTCTCCAGACCCTGGTTCAGCTTTCCATTGCATAGCATTGGCAAAGTGAATCAGGTGTCCCAGGTTAGGTGTGTGATGTATATATATACATACAAAACTACAAACATGTTTTGTTCGGAGTCAGCAGAAAGAATGAGTTTGATGTGGTGTAGGGATACATTGAGGCTATTAGGCTGAGATGTATTTATACACCATATCAAATGAGTTGTTTGCCCCAACTAGGAACAAGACATTAATGTGGGTTTTGTATTTATTACATATCCTTGCTGTAACAATTTCCAGATATTTCCAATTATACTGTGCAAATGAAACTTACAACAAATCCAGATATTTCCATTTATACTGTGCAAATGAAACTTACAACTCAAGATATTTCCAGTTATACTGTGCAAATGAAACATACAACAAATCAAGATATTTCCATTTATACTGTGCAAATGAAACTTACAACAAATCAAGATATTTCCATTTATACTGTGCTAATGAAACTTACAACAAATCAAGATTTATACAAGTTTGATTCAGTACATTTTCAAATATTGACATTCAGATGTCGGTTAAAACACCTAAAGTTATGCCTGGGGTGTTTGGTACAGAAATACGGATTGAACATCCATATTGAACACCAGATCAATCAGTTTAAGATTGAATGAGTGTGTAATAAAGAGGCCAGCGGGGTAGTACAATTTGGTTATGGAGGATATTTGCTTGTTCTGAGTGAATAACAGATATATTTCATTGAGTAAGTGAAAACCTCTGTATTTTCATGAGTGATTACGTGAAATATATATGTTATTCACTTGGAACAAGCAAATTTTCTTTTTATTTTATGCTCAAATATATTGGTTAGCTAAAGTGTATAACAGATTGAAGTAGCAGATTTCTTACAGTAATGTCAGCTGTTTACCATTTCTGTTCTGCTGTGCTTTGTTTATATTCGCACAGAAATTGTTAGTAGTAACATGATTCTCTTTCCCAATTCAGGATAAAAAAGCACATTAAAAAAAAATAAAACCACCCCAGTAAGTACATTGTGGGATTCAAACCTAGTACTCCAGCATAACAGGTTGCTATGCTTACTGCTAGACCAAGCAATTTACAACATTGCAGATGAAATTCTTTGTCATAATGTTATTGATGTCTATTAACTGGAGTGAAAAAATAATTTTGATAATTCACGGGAGTGAATTTTCTAAATTATTTGTCTTGGAAAATCCACTAATTCACGGACTAGCATAAAATAAATAGTATTATAATGCAATCTGTGACAAAATATCATTTTTCTCACAGAAGTACTGAAAAGCTGTTAAATGATTTTGATTTTTCTGACAGCGGTACTGAAAAGCTGTTAAATGATTTTGATTTTTCTGACAGCGGTACTGAAAAGCTGTTAAATGATTTTGATTTTACTTTTCTCAAAAGACTGCTAAATTGAATAAATATGTTGCAGTCTTATTCACTGCATGTTTGTTTTCTAGATTTTATTTAAACTTTTCAGTGTAGGTTATTGAGGCAAAAGGTGGATAGTTAGAATCTGATAAGGATTCAAATAAATAAATTAATTAAAAAGCAAATTAATAAATAAATAAATAAATATAGAAGTTTGATGATTAGAAGCTAATGGTAAACAGAATAAAGAAGCTCAAATTCAAATGCAATTGAATGAATAATTGAATGAATAAATAGTATGTATGTAAGTATGTATGTATGTATATATATAGGGTTTGAAGCACATCAGCACAGTCATGGCTAAATAGTGGCAAGCAAAAGCTCTGCAGCAGAAATGGTGCAGGCAAAAACATTGCCAAAATCCCCTTGAAGACAAACCCTTCCAATCAAAAGTGTATATGCACTTTGAGACAAAAGATAAAACATACAGATGTTACAAAACCTCAAGAATAAAATAATACAGAATAAAACTAAGAGCAAAAAAGGATAAAATCCTTAAAATACAAGATCAAAATTGTTATATATAAACCGCAGTCTTTTAAAAAGTCCAAGACTTCAGTTGGAACATCATTATGGGAGGCATCCCATGACAAACAGGTTGCCTCTATTAGAAACCTCTTACAACATGCAGGGGGGTACATCAAGTCTATACTATATTCCTGAGCCTGCAAGGGGTGAATAAAGAGATAAATAAATAAACAAATCAAAATAAACATCATGTCAAGTTTAATCATCAGAACCTTTAGAGGGTAAAAATGAATAGAAAAGATTCAGTTAATGAATTAATTAATTACAGAGAAGCAAGGCAGAGGTCGATCGTCAGAACCTTTAGAGGGTAAAAATGAATAGAAAAGATTCAGTTAATGAATTAATTAATTACAGAGAAGCAAGGCAGAGGTCGATCATCAGAACCTTTAGAGGGTAAAAATGAATAGAAAAGATTCAGTTAATGAATTAATTAATTACAGAGAAGCAAGGCAGAGGTCAATCGTCAGAAGCTGAAGGAAATAGAGGAACAGGATGAGCGACTGGCACAGATTATACATGAGCAGGAAAAACTTCGGGTTAAGAAGGCCAAAGAGAAACGCAAGCAACAGCAACAACAAAAACAACAGCAGCAACAGCATGCATCACACAGGCCACAGGTGATTTAAGATCTTCTTGTATTCAGGACTGAGCAAAACAGAATTCCCTAAACATTCAAAATTACTGTATATACTCGCTTATAAGTTGGGTCCAACTGCAAACAGCATAGCCCCTGATCTGCCGTCGCATACTGTGCAAGCAGATCAGGGTCTAAGGTGTTTGTTCTACTGATTACTCCTAACAAACTGCATTGATTCAGACTGACTAGTGCATTGATCCGACTTGTATGTGAGTATAAATGGTAAACTAGCCTCAACGGTTAGCCTACCTTGAATATAACCCATCCAATTCCAGCAATGTTTTTGCTCTCAGAAGTAATCCAGCATTGAAAACAAGCTTTATTTTTTTCTTATTTATATCTTTAATGCATATATATGTGTGTACATGTGTCTCACCATTGAGTAGACACTTCAGTGCATATGTATGTGTGTACATGTGTCACACCATTGAGTAGACACTTCAGTGCATATGTATGTGTTTACATATGTCTCACCATAGAGTAGACACTTCAGTGCATATGTATGTATGTACATGTGTCTCACCATTGAGTAGACACTTCAGTGCATATGTATGTGTGTACATGTGTCTCACCATAGAGTAGACACTTCAGTGCATATGCAGTATGCAGTATTACAATAATAAGCTTCCCTGAGAGAACAAGATTTGTGTCAGTGATAATTGATTTTGGTTTGGTGAGGTGTGTTATGGCACAGCAACACAGGTAGGTTATTTAGAGCTGATGTAATTGAAGTTAAGTGCCTTGCCCAAGGACACACCGCGGTATGTGATATGGGCTAATCCATTGTAAGGATTCTGCCCTGTACCCTTTGGGCCCATTGTAAGTAATCTGCCCGGCACCCTTTGGGCCCCAAGTACAGCACACTAACCAATGAGACTCCAGGACCCCTGCCTCCATTAGTAATTTCTTATGACATACTGGATAGCACATCGGACCCTGGTCAGGGATGAGTCTTGCTTAATTTCTGACACAAATCTGTATTCCTTCGGGTTAGAATTCTCCTAACCTAACTCTACACATGGTGAAAATCCTTTTTTCTTGTCTTGCCTACTGCATATACTGTATTGTTTGTGCTTTTTTTGTACATTTTTTATTATGTATACATAATTAAAATAAGCAATAATTAACATTTTCATAGGTACCTGAAATCTGCAAGATTTTTAAAGGGAAACAATGTTATCTGTACGAAGCAATTAGAGAAAAGAACATAATTTTAATTTGATGGTGTATGAAAAACTAGGGCATATGAAACATTGCAGACAACATGGTACTCTGTTTAACACAAAACTGCAGACAATAGGGTACTCTGTTTAACACAAAATTACAGACAATAGGGTATTCTGTTTAACACAAAACTATGGACAATACGGTATTCTGTTTAACACAAAACTACAGACAATACGGTATTCTGTTTAACACAAAACTATGGACAATACGGTACTCTGTTTAACACAAAACTACAGACAAAAGGGTACTCTGTTTAACACAAAACTATGGACAATATGGTATTCTGTTTAACACAAAACTACAGACAATAGGGTATTCTGTTTAACACAAAACTACGGACAATACGGTATTCTGTTTAACACAAAACTACAGACAATAGGGTACTCTGTTTAACACAAAACTATGGACAATAGGGTATTCTGTTTAACACAAAACTACGGACAATACTGTATTCTGTTTAACACAAAACTACAGACAATAGGGTACTCTGTTTAACACAAAACTATGGACAATAGGGTACTCTGTTTAACACAAAACTACGGACAATAGGGTACTCTGTTTAACACAAAACTACAGACAATAGGGTATTCTGTTTAACACAAAACTACAGACAATAGGGTAGTCTGTTTAACACAAAACTACGGACAATACGGTATTCTGTTTAACACAAAACTACAGACAATACGGTATTCTGTTTAACACAAAACTACGGACAATACGGTATTCTGTTTAACACAAAACTACGGACAATACGGTATTCTGTTTAACACAAAACTACGGACAATACGGTATTCTGTTTAACACAAAACTACGGACAATGCGGTATTCTGTTTAACACAAAACTACGGACAATGCGGTATTCTGTTTAACACAAAACTACGGACAATACGGTATTCTGTTTAACACAAAACTACGGACAATACGGTATTCTGTTTAACACAAAACTACGGACAATACGGTATTCTGTTTAACACAGAATTACAGACAATACGGTACTCTATTTAACACAGAATTACAGACAATACGGTACTCTATTTAACACAGAATTACAGACAATACGGTACTCTGTTTAACACAAAATTACAGACAATACAGTATTCTGTTTAATACAAAATTACAGACATTACAGTATTCTGTTTAATACAAATTACAGACAATACAATATTCTGTTTAACACAAAGTTACTGACAATACAATATTCTGTTTAACACAAAGTTACAGACAATACAGTATTCGGTTTAACACAAAGTTACAGACAATACAATATTCTGTTTCACACAGAATTACAGACAATACAGTATTCTGTTTCACACAGAATTACAGACAATACAGTATTCTGTTTCACACAGAATTACAGACAATACAATATTCTGTTTCACACAGAATTACAGACAATACAGTATTCTGTTTCACACAGAATTACAGACAATACAGTATTCTGTTTCACACAGAATTACAGACAATACAGTATTCTGTTTCACACAGAATTACAGACAATAGAGTATTCTGTTTCACACAGAATTACAGACAATACAATATTCTGTTTCACACAGAATTACAGACAATACAATATTCTGTTTCACACAGAATTACAGACAATACAATATTCTGTTTCACACAGAATTACAGACAATACAATATTCTGTTTCACACAGAATTACAGACAATACAATATTCTGTTTCACACAGAATTACAGACAATACAATATTCTGTTTCACACAGAATTACAGACAATACAATATTCTGTTTCACACAGAATTACAGACAATACAGTATTCTGTTTCACACAGAATTACAGACAATACAGTATTCTGTTTCACACAGAATTACAGACAATACAATATTCTGTTTCACACAGAATTACAGACAATACAATATTCTGTTTCACACAAATTCATATTGTTGAGGAAATAAGCAGCAATTAAGCACTTACAGTATTTACATACAAGTTGTATCATTGACACTTGCTACATAGGGTTATACATCAGGTATAAAGGTTGTATCATTGACACTTGCTAGGTAGGGTTATACATCAAGTATAAAGGTTGTATCATTGACACTTGCTACATCGGGTTATTCATCAAGTATAAAGGTTTTATCATTGACACTTGCTACATAGGGTTATACATCAAGTATAAAGGTTGTATCATTGACACTTGCTACATAGGGTTATACATCAAGTATAAAGGTTGTATCATTGACACTTGCTACATAGGGTTATACATCAAGTATAAAGGTTGTATCATTGACACTTGCTACATAGGGTTATACATCAAGTATAAAGGTTGTATCATTGACACTTGCCACATAGGGTTATACATCAAGTATAAAGGTTGTATCATTGACACTTGCCACATAGGGCTACACATCAAAGTATAAAGGTTGTATCATTGACACTTGCTACATAGGGTTATACATCAAATATAAAAAATGTATCATTGACACTTGCTACATAGGGTTATACATCAAGTATAAATGTTGTACCATTGACACTTGCTACATAGGGTTATACATCAAGTATAAAGGTTGTATCATTGACACTTGCTACATAGGGTTATACGTTAAGCATGAAAGTAGCATCATTGACACTTGCTACATAGTTTTATACATCATGTCAGTAAAAAGCTCATTAGAGCTTATGTTAAACTGTTGTTTTAAATCATGCCGACTTTAAATAAATCTTATCTTATCTTATCTTATCTTATAAAATCAGTGTACTATTCCTGAAAATCACTTATCCAATCAGGAGGTCTTATCACATATTAATTTTCAACAAATGGAAACTCCAACAGTTGGCAAGTTGTCCCCAGTAACCTTAAATAGTGAGTGAAACTTGAGCTGTGCCAAATGTCTGGCTTGGGTAGTGAGCTCTTTAATTGATATGCATATGTAAAACAATGCATTGCTGAAAATCACGTCATATGTCTGATAAGGAGGTCTGATCATGTGTTGATTTGTCGACAGAGGGAAAATCCAACATTTAGCAAATTGGCCTCATTGAGCTCTTTAGATAACATGTATATGTAAAACAAGGTATGTAAAAGCCATATCCCTATCAATTTGAAAATATGTATATGTAAAACAAGGTATGTAAAAGCCATACCTGTATCATTTTGAAAACATGTATATGTAAAACAAGGTATGTAAAAGCCATATCCCTGTCAGTTTGAAAACATGTATATGTAAAACAAGGTATGTAAAAGCCATACCTGTATCAGTTTGAAAATATGTATATGTAAAACAAGGTATGTAAAACCTATACCTCTGTCAATTTAAAAACAGTGGTACCAGACATTCAGGTGGTTGTGGACATTATCATCCAGTCTTTTGTGCATGCTTCATTTTGGGAAAGACTAAAGAATTGTGAGTAAGTGACATAAAGTTCATCATAAATTCTAATTTCTCAGTCGTGGGACTTATTAACCATTAAAATCTCCAAGAATTGTACATTTATTTTCAATTTGATGATAATATCAATAAATATTACTTGCAACTCTGGAACAATATTCACACAATCAAAGAATACATGAGACAAAATTCCTCGTATCTTCATAAAGTCACATGACATCAGTCAGTACTCCTGCCCAGCAAGTGTTGCTCACTTCTAGTTCTGACCTATTTCATATTGCCTTTGATTTGGGGCAGTAAAAGTTTCTTTGGAGTTGTTATGGTATGCATCTTCATTGTCACAGGCAATCACATGTACTGAAATGGAAGTAACTCTAGAAGTACTTCCTATGGTCACTTAAAGACGAACCTGTCATTTGGATCTGGAATTCTGCATCAATGTAAAGTGTACTCACTTGTCATTATTCAATTAAACAAATGGTATCACACGAGTTAGTGATATTTCAGTATGGATAAAATATGAGGGGAAAAATTATATATGTATGACAAATAAACATGCATATTGTAAAATATATAATGTTCAGTTGTATAATCGATTATATATGGCTTTTCTTAAAAACAATATCATGTACATTTTACAATTCATTATGGGATGGAAGGTCTGGATCTATGCTGTTTGTTCTGCCAGAAGTCCATTAATATGGGAAGTATGCCACCTCCCTATACTGCCACCCATGGCACTTTACTCCTGCATATGGGAAGTATGCCACCTCCCTATACTGCCACCCATGGCACTTTACTCCTGCATATGGGAAGAGTTCCACCTCCCTATTAAACCACCCATGGCACTTTACTCTTGCATATGGGAAGAGTTCCACCTCCCTATACTGCCACCCATGGCACTTTACTCCTGCATGGTATAATCAGGCACTAGGTAAAGTTATCTAGCTGATTTTTCGTAGCTAAAAATAGATACACAGCCTCACTGTTACCGGATTATTGAGTACATCTTGAACAATTGAATAGGTACTTTCAATAATCCAAGGTTGAAAGTTTTCCCAGCATGCACCATGCACAGAATATATTTTTAGTATGACTGCTTTCTTGGCTCTGGCACCTAGTAGAGGGGTTTATGTGGCCCGTAATACACTAATCCATAGGTATATTAGAGGGTTTTATTTGCCCCCTAATACACTAATCCATAAGTATAGGAGTATAGTGCCACAGTAAGGATATTAGGCATTGATCTGCTTGCATCAATAGATCTGAGTGTAAGCTGTTTGCCGTTGGGTGTGCATTATAGACAAGTAAATACAGTATCCCCTTGACTGGAATTTCCTTATCTCAGTGTAATGTCTGCCATAGATTCTGTAAGTTTTGCATAATGCTTAACATATATATTGCTGGGCAAAGATGACTGGTACCTCTCCCTGCCTGGGCAAAGTTGACTGGTACCTCTCCCAGCCCATTACATTTTGGGTCATCCAACCTTCAGTACTTAACAAATACCCAGTAGTAATACCAGAGGATGCATTTCAGCATATTTTAACAGAAAATTTTGATGTAGAAATCATCACTTAAATTTAATCCCACTTGTTATTTGAAACTTGTAGCCACATTTCTAAGAAATAATCCAATAAATCCAGTTTCTTGGGTTGCATGGTTACCACCTAACCTTAAAATTTAAACATCCAGTAAACAATAATCTTGCTATGGAAGCTATATGACCTGTTCCTTCCCAATCCATAAAGTCAAGTACTGACAAACATCATTTTTCACAATAATAATTGATAGCTATTAAAATAAATGAACTCACATGACGTCATTTTTTTCTAATTTCTTTCTTGTAGGAGCTTGATGACAGACCATCCCAACATCCACGTCGATCTGAATCTCGAAATCCGCGTGGATTTAGGAGAGACAGTTTTATCATGTCATTACAAAATGGGCCGGCAAGCTCTGTCGACGATAGTGACAATACTCAAAGTAATAGTTCCATTCCTTCTCCTCAGTCGGACAAACAAATGTTGAACAATTCTACTAATTTATCTAGAGGAAATGTTCGGCAGTTTTCTCAGGATAATTGTGTGCACAATAAAACCAAAATCTCTCCAAATGAGGATCACATGAACTCCAAAAGTATGAGACATGTGGAACAGTGGTTGGAAAATTCTCCAATGGGAAGTACTAACAATATAAGGGATCCTCACGGAAGGCTGTTTAGAGAAAGAACAGATCATGATTCATTACCTTCTCCAACTTCTCCCCCAGGAAGTTATCATAGTGAGGAAGAAGTCTCACCCAGGTGATGACCATAATATTTATTATTTTTAAATTGTACTATTTTAGAATCATTAAATTTGGTAAAATCAGAAGATTCAGGGGTATTTTGCATGAAAACTTTTCACTATTTTTTCATTGGCATTGTGCATTTTTTGTAATTATAGGTATTCACTTGAATGAAATATTCATGATTAAAATTTTCTTTATAATTTATGAAAATTGTATGCACATCAAGATTTTTCAAATTTAATTTTTGAGACATTAGCCTCTCAGAACCTAATCACATTTAAAGGATTCATTTCCTTTATTTTCAATAAGGAATTCTTGGAGTTGTTTCCAGTTCCTTTCATTTACTATCAGTGTCAAGGGAGACAACTCCTGTAAGATAATACAACACTCCCAGCTTTTCGTTTTATTCACATTTTCTCATTGGTACAGATGGTATGTAAAAGGATTGAAAACAAAGAAAGAGTACAGTTAAGAAAAAGCATAGTTTTAATTAACATAATAGAAACTGTAATGTGTCAGATGAAAAAAATAGTTCTCAAATGCATGAAGGATAAGTTTATTTCATTCTAATGGTAACAGTTCGGGTAAAAAGGGTTGCTATCTCCCCTGATTACTCTTCGCATGAGAAGACATGAAAACGTGGTATATTGCAGTTGAGGGGGCATTGTTCCACAAGTGAATCATGTAGAGTGAACAAGCGAAATGAATGAATAAATGATTCTTACAAATATTTTTTGTTTACTAAATAAACTTGCAAACAAAAAGAGATAGGTATCGTGACATAAGTAGTTGAAGAGAATTTATATTTTTAACATGCAACCAAACTGAAGTTAAGATTGTTATGTGTTTACTTACATAGTTTAGTGAACTGAGGTAAATGATTTTCATTTTGTCAATCGTAAAAAAATCATCGAACATTCATCTAATTAAAGATATTAGTTATTGTAAAGAAAAGTTACAACCAATGCTGCTGTCATTGTCATCACTATTGTTTCATGTAAAACATACTTACTAGGAGAATTTGACAAACCTATATCATTTTCTCATTGATGAATTATAAGACTTGGTTGGCCAGGATAGACATTGTCTGTCAGAGAGAGAGAGAGAGGGAGAAAGAGTACTATGTGAAAATTATTTTTTTAAAAAAGTTTTAGATCCTCAAATTCCCTGAGCATTTTTTTCCCCCTCAAAACATATTCATCTAAATCTTCAGCAATCCATGACGGTTGTATCGATTTAAACATAACCCAGTTCCTTAAGATTTTCTAATGTTTTTCTGTAAAAATAATTATCATTTAGACTTCCATTAATAATCTATTTCATTCAGTTTTCGATTTCACCAGTCAGTCTTGTAATTAAAAGAAATGCACAAAATAAATGGACAAATAAACAGATGTAGATGCAGATAACTGGGTAAGTGAAAGAGTAGATGAAAGAATGAATGAATGAACAATAAACGAATGTATAAAAAGAGAGACAAATAGGATAATTACAAAATATATGAATTGACTTACGAATGAGAATTAACAATAGAATAAATAAATGGCCATTACAAGTGTATAAGATCAAATGGAAAACTTTATTCATAAAATGACACTTCATTTTGTAAATGGACATTTTTACTTTAGTGAAACCAGTAAGGAAAATAGAGTCACAAGGTGTTAATTATGAAAATGAATGACTGTTACTTTTAATAGGGGTTTTAATTACTGTTTATATTGGACTCAGTAATAAAACAATTATCTTTGTCAGTGGCCCTTAGGCACACAGAATATAAACTTTCAACATAGATGACAAGCCAATAATCTTCTCTAATTAGAAGACTTAGACAATAAAGCAATTCTTAATTTTATTTAATCTACTACATCTGATTTTTAATTTATGCTTGTGTGTTCTTGGTACACATTGATATGAGCAGAGCAACATACAATTCAAATTAGAGCTTCATCAATTCTCAGGTGACATAGCAACTATCCATCTTGGTTAAAAGATGCCTTCGGTAAATCAAACTTTTTTAAATGTGATAAATTGAAGATCCATATTCTTGTTATTATCATGCATGATGTAATAGATATTACTATTTAAAACATAAGTGTAAGATGTTGTATAGTGGCATTATTCTTTCCTAATAATTTCTCGATGGGTTACGGAATAGTTGACAGGTTTATCCACTCAAGCGAAACATTGCAGGTTCTTGCATTACTTGAAGTGCCCTGGGCATGCATACAGACAGTGTGAATGTCCTTTTTTGAAGTTTTATTTATTATCTGGAATCATTATAACTTCATATTTCATCTGATAAGTATCATCAAAGTATAAATTTTCAGATAAGTAAGTTTATAAAATTGCAAGTATAATAAATTATAATGAATCACTAATTGCAAGTATAATAAATTATAATGAATCACTAATTGCAAGTATAATAAATTAGAATGAATCATTAATTGCAAGTATAATAAATTATAATGAATCACTAATTGCAAGTATAATAAATTATAATGAATCACTAATTGCAAGTATAATAAATTATAATGAATCACTAATTGCAAGTATAATAAATTATAATGAATCACTAATTGCAAGTATAATAAATTAGAATCAATCACTAATTGCAAGTATAATAAATTACAATGAATCACTAATTGCAAGTATAATAAATTATAATGAATCACTAATTGCAAGTATAATAAATTATAATGAATCACTAATTGCAAGTATAATAAATTATAATGAATCACTAATTGCAAGTATAATAAATTAGAATCAATCACTAATTGCAAGTATAATAAATTAGAATCAATCACTAATTGCAAGTATAATAAATTACAATGAATCACTAATTGCAAGTATAATAAATTAGAATCAATCACTAATTGCAAGTATAATAAATTATAATGAATCACTAATTGCAAGTATAATAAATTATAATGAATCACTAATTGCAAGTATAATAAATTACAATGAATCACTAATTGCAAGTATAATAAATTGGAATCAATCACTAATTGCAAGCATAATAAATTATAATGAATCACTAATTGCAAGTATAATAAATTATATTGAATCACTAAATATCCTATTATCAACAACCTTTTCTCAAAAGGAAAGAAATTCTGCAATCTTTTTTTCAGAAATTTTAAATGTTTATAAAATATTTTTAAACAAAGAATTATTTGTCATCTAAGAACATATTCACACAAAATTTTTTGATTATATAGCTGGGTATATGTACTAGTGAACTGTGTCAAGGAATTTTAATAAAATATTCAAAATTTGCTAATTTTTGTCGATACCAATTTTTTTGTGGATTTTGCAGCCTGTACAGACCTCAAAATTTAAATAGTGACTGAATAATTATCCTTCTTTGTAAACAATAATACCATTTCCCTATTCCATGAATTTAATTTACAGCAAAACCACAAAATTTGATAAAAGGATAATGCAGTGTAATATACTTGCATTGATGCATATAGGATCCCAAGAACAGGGGACACTGTGTCCCTACTCTCCAGATTTGGGGAACACATAACATTTTAGAGGGACAAAGGAAAATAATAGTACATAATGCACTATTAGTGCTATAAAAATGAGATAATTTTATTTTCTTTCACAGTTTTGCTACCATAACTTTGTGGTCTGCACTGTACTATAATATTTTCCTTGGACACTTACATTATTGCAATAAAAGTTTTATCATGTGCTCAAGTAACTCATGAAAACATTACCATGTTTGAATATCTGGTTAACCTGAAATGAGCTGTACCATGGAATTTTCCATTCCAGATCTTGCTCTCATGTAACTTTAGTGGTACACTCATTATCTACCGCATTGATTATAATAAATACCTATTTTTCTGACATACTTTTCTCTTCAAACTAACAAATTATTATTTAAATGACAAATTGTGTATTTGCATAAATTTAGTCTCTTTTGTCATTATTTCAACCCCAAAATAAATTAAATCTTCCTCGCCCTAGGTTGACTTTAACCTTGAAAATAGGTTGCACTAACGGCCATCAATCACCTTTTTACATTGCAACTTGGCTAACTACCACAAATCTTGTATGTTTTCATTGTCAGATACATTGTTTTGAAATAAATATTCACTACCATCTTACAGTTTTTATCACCTTTCATGACTTAGGCTACTGCTAGCACCAACAGAGACATGGCTGGACATCCACTAATGAATGGTTGTAGGCATGCCATGTATTTTTCAAATTTGTTTTTTCTGATGAAAAAGCACGCCAAGGGGGACACACAGGGTCAAGATTTGGGGGACATAGGACAAAAAATTGCGGGAAACCCACGAGCCCATGTTTAACATGCAACACTTCACTTGCTTTGCACCTCTGCAGCCCCTGGTTCAATACTAGACTCGTGTGCAGGAGTGTGTGGTCTTCCATACAAGATCAATGGTTTAATCCTTGTTTTCTGGTTTTATTCACAACAAAAACCACATCAAGCTGACATGTGAGTCATCACGAGCATGTCATTTACAAGCTCTGGGAGTATTGTTTATTTGATGTTAAATGATATGAATTTACTATTTTTCATGGGCTTCCCATTTTCGTGGATTTTTTTATTGCTGTCAACCATGAATTTAAAGACTCATCAAGAAGTGATTCTTATGTGGAAAAAATGGGATCTCTTCCCCGATCCATTAATTAAAGTGCTGAGACTAATAAATATTTTTTCTGTAAAGCCACGAAAATTGATACCCAGGAAAATAAGTGAATTGACAATAGATAAAGTTTTATTTAATATTTATGCATTCTCAATTCAGACCAAAACCAAGTGTAAATTACTCAAAAGAGGAGCCTTGCTATGCTGTGAGTGACCCATTTAACTTTAATATTGCCAAGGCAATCGACCCGACTTATCCACGGAGAAGACACGAGCTTAAGGCTCAAGAGGAAACACAGAGGAAAAGTCCTGTGACAGAGACTCTGTCTAGATCTCTTCCGTTGCACGATGGTAATTACAAACTGTTGTAAAGATTACAAAAGTTCTGGAGGTTTTGGGGTTTTTTTTCTTCAACTATGTAGGATAATGCTTGGATATTTGGAAATACATGCACTGTTATATCTACTGTATATACTCACATATAAGCTTATACCAACTGCAAACTGCATAGACCCAGATGTCCCATCACATAATGCACCAGCAGATCTGGATCTATGCAGTTTGTAAGGACTAATCAGTAGAACAAACAACATAGACCCTGATCTGCCGGCGCATTATGCGCAGGCAGATTGGGGTCTATGTTGTTTGCATTTGGACCCTGTTTATATGCGAGTATATACAGTATTAATAGATGCTGTTAGTTATGCATTTCATTTTTGTATACAATTAGATGGGATACTTAACCTTAATACCAGAGATTGTACATTTTTATTTTAAAAAAATTAGAAATAATAGAAAAGAAAATATGAAAATGATTTAGTTCAGTCAATGTGAATTGTAGTAACACAATTTTAAAGACATATCTATGCAGAAGGTAATTTCTTTGATGTTGAAGGTAACTTTCTCTTTTCAAGATGACATTTTGTAGATATGATTCTGAATTGATCTGAAATATTTTCAGGCACATGTAAACCTTTATGACTTGTTTTATTATATACAAATAGCACTGCATTTCTGGATGAGATATTCAGCATATATACCTTTATTGTAATAACTTCAGCACAGGAATTTCCTTTATATCGCTAAACTGCACACTTTATTACCACCATGTACCAACTCCTCCTAAAAAAGTGCATGATATTAAACCTTTGCACTGCCAACCAGCAATTAGAATTACTATCTTCACTGATTCAAACAAAGGTAGACTGGTTCATTATGTAAATTCACAGATTTAAACAAGGGTAGACTGGTTTATTATGTAAATTCACAGATTTAAACATGGGTAGACTGGTTCATTATGGGCTGGACATACTTTATGAAATGTATCATTCGTTCATTGTCATGCATGATACAACAGTATCATTAGTACATTGTCATGCATGATACAACAGTCTGATCAGTGCAGACTCATGAAATGTATCATTAGTACATTGTCATGCATGATACAACAGTCTGATCAGTGCAGACCTGTGTTACGAGGAGATCTGGCATGCTTCCATAAAGGGGTCATGTTTTGGTTACCATACTATTGGTCAGTCAGGTTGCAGCATTCAAGATTCTGAAAATCAATCAAGCCATTCAGCATGTGTTGCTACTAAATATAAATGATCGAGTATACCCCCCTAAAAAAAAATAGAAGCCCAAAGCTGTTTGAAAGGGACCCTCTGATTGGTCAAGAAGTTTCTGCTTGTGGAAATTAGTGTGGCCCTCCAAATATAACCTCCAATTAATTGGTGCCTGTCAGATCTTCTTGTAAAGTTGATCTTCAGAGATCTTGTTATTTGGTGGGATTGCATTATACTACAGTTAAACCTGTCTTGAGAGACCACCTGTTTTGAGGGACCAGGTTCTCCATGCACAGATTTATTGATTATATTGTGTTATGACCTGTCATGAGATACCACCTGTCGTAATAGACCATTCTTTTGTGGCAGAAGGGGTGATCTTTCAAGAGAGGTTCTACTGTAGTATTATTTTTGTTAATGTAATCAGGAGCTTATGAGCATGTCAAACTATGCATGAATGTAATAAATTTGTGTGATGGTCTAACATTTCACTACTAACATGCTTGGAATATGTTTCCAATACTTTTGTTACTAATATTTATTCTTTCCATAACAGCTTGATAAAAAGCTGAGATGCTAAAATTCACTAACACTTTTCAGGATGTTTGTCCCTTGTCTGAAGTTTTGAACATTCATTTTAATTTTTAATTAATGATCTATATAGGGGTACAGCTGGTTTTTTGTTACACTGGTCATAGACTAGAAAAGCTTATGTGATCAATTGTTTTCTGTGGTACATTAATCCATTAGCACAAATTTGTTATTGCTACTCCATAAAAGCTACTTGGAGGATTGCTATGAAACTTTACACAAACTTTCATATTAAGGTCTAGTTGGTCCTAAATGAAAATGGTGCCACTAGAACATCCAATATTTCCACCACAGTGGCCATCTTGAAAATATTTTTATAACTACTCCTCCTGAATGGGTGGTCATATCATCATGGGGTTTTCAGTGAAAGACTCCTTATAATATCTAGTTGGTTCTGACTGAAAATGGTGATGATGCTACATCAAATATGGATGCCTTATTCGAAATCTTGTTATCGCTACTCCTGCTGGATGGATGGGCATATTGTCATGGGGTTTTCGCCAAAAGACTTTTTTTTATGTCTAGTTGGTCCTAAGTAAAAGTGGTCCTGATCTGACATCCAAGATGGCCACAGTGGCAGCCATCTTGAAAATCTTGTTATCACTACTCTTCCTGAGTGGATTGTCATATCAATATAGGGTTTTCACCAAAAGACTTCTTATGATATCTAGTTAGTCCCAGATGAAACTGGTGCTGATATGACATCCATATGACTGCCTTTGACAGCCATCTTAAAATCATTGTTATTGCTACTCCTTCTAAATGGATAGTCATATCAACATGGGGTTTTCACATAAAAGACTTTGTATGATGTCTAGTTGATCTTAACTGAAAATGGTGCCAGTCTTGCATCCAATATGTCCACTTTGGTGGCCATCTTAAGAATCGTCATATTGCTCCAGAATATCGGGGATGGTTTCTGATTTCAACACTCTGCAGTTAATAGGAGGAAATGGTATTATCTTGGATTCCAGGAAATTCTTATCAAGGAGTAGAGTGTCAGACCCTTTGAGGGACTCTTGTTGTTTTTTCTATCAGTGGATTCTTTCAGTTAAACTTACGTTGATTTAAAGATAGACTTGAGTAATATATGAAGCTTGCCGCATTATCAGAGTTAATGCTTTAATTCCAAGAATTTACAGTGGTCCTGTTGCCTTGGCACTGCATCATTTTTCAGGTACTAAGATGGCATTCAGCTTAATTAATCAGTCAATCCCTCACTGGAAGGCAACTCGGGATAGCATTGTCCCACATATGTCTGATTTTTATGGATTTTATTTCTAAATTGTACTTTATTTACTTCACTTCATTTTTAGCATTTCTGGTTATTGATCAGAAGAACTTATGGGATGACCTGTCTGTCATCTGGCGTCCATCCATCATTCATCTGTCTGTTAGCACAAGTTGGTTATCACTACTCTGCCTAAACTATTTGGAGGATTGCTCTGAAACGTTTACAACAGGGTCTAGTTGGTCCTAACTAAAAATATTGCTTTTCAGACATCCAATATTGCTGCCAGAGCATCCACTCTGAAATTCTTATCACTACTCCTCCTGAACAGATGGTCATATTAACATAGGGTTTTCACCAAATAACTTCTTATTATGTGTGTTAGATCCTAAAGAAAAATGATTCCAATTTGATATCCAATATGGCTAACGTGGCATCTATCTTGAAACTCTTCTTATAGATCCATCTTTATGGAAAGTAATATTGACATAGAGTTTTCACAACAAGACTTCTTATGATGTACAGTTGATCTTAAATGAAAGTGGTGTTAATCTGACTTCCAATAAGGCCACCATGATGGCCATCTTGAAAATCTCATTGCTACTCTTTCGATGGTCATATGAACATGGAGTTTTCACCAAAAGACTTCTTATGATGTCCATAAAAATGGTGCAGATCTTGCATTGAATATGGCATCTTGAAAATCTTGTTGTCCCTACTCCTTCTGAACAGAAAGTCATATTGACATGGGGTTTTCACCAGAAGACTTCTTATGATGTCTGGTTTGTCCTAAATAAAAATGGTGGCAATCTTATATCCAACATGGTCACCACAGTAGCCATCTTGAAAATCTTTTTACTGCTTAAGAATATCTGAGATTGTTTCAACACTCAGCAATTAAAAAGAAAAATAGTCTTTCTTGGATTTGTGGATATTCTTTTGGCCAATAGTGCATCATTTCCTTGGGAGGGCTCTTGTTTATTCTTGGCTTCTATAAAATGTTATTTCACATAAACTTATCCTATCATAATGTTGTTTTGCATAAATCATACATGTTTTTACAGCACTCTGTCACTATAATGCCCCTCATTGTAACACAGTTCTTGTTATAAATTGGTATGGTCATGGCTGCCATTTGATTAATGTAATAGTATGTATACTGTACTTCATTATAAGGTAGTTTCCCTATAATGTGGTATACTCCATGGCTCCCATGGACAGTGTTATAACGAGGGAATACTGTATCATGTACTTAATTATAAAGTGGTCTCACTATAAGGTAGTATACTATATGACTCCCATGGACAACATTATAATGAGGGAGTGCAGTACTTCATTATTAGGTTGTCTCATGAAAAGTCAGTATACCATATTTGATGGCATATAAGTCAATACTTTTTAACCTGGAAGTCTGGACATCGTCTTATACTCCGAATTGACTTATATATGGATTATGTCATTGAAATTGCTTTACCATATTTAATGTGATTTTTCTTAAGTGTAAAAATTAATATTTTTTCAAAGTACAAAAAATAAGGTGCGCAAAAATAATTATCATTATGGGGAAGATATCATGTGTGAAAAAATATAGGACCCAACATTGAGAAGGATGCCAAAATATTTACATAATCATTAGTATTAAATTCATGTGCATTAGACATAACTGCACTAAAGCAGCATGCACTAGTAATATATGTTGTTTAAATTTGCTTGCATATGTGTGTATTAGAATAGACAAGTTAGAAAGTGATTAACCATGACATGGACACGGGTATTTCATTGCACATTTTCTTCTTGCACCTCATGATCAAAATAAAATGTGCCCCGATATGAGAGAGAGAGAGTGAGAGACGGAGTGATTTCAGCCCTTCTTCATCCTATTTTGCTTAATGTACCTTACTGACCCCGTTTATCTGAAGCTTTTGTCAAAGAGAGAAAACTAATAAAATAGTCAATGGAAATTAAAACAATACATGCCATTCTCCTTCAGTTTCAAAGATATATAATTTATATTTAAATATTCACAATATTTATATCCATATAGACTCCATTTAGTTTAAATCCCAAGATGACCAGTTAGCATGCTGTGTTGTTTTCTTTGCAAGTACAATGACCTCTATATTCCCCTGAAATAAGATTACCCTTCATCAATAAGTGCATGTACACTTCCTGTTGTTAGGCAGCATTTCGGTTTGATCGTTGTGCATTAATTCAAAGCTCCGACACTTCTGTCGGTGGGAAACAAAAAGATGTCAGTGGTTGAGAAACTTACATGAGCAAGCACCTGGCATTACAGGTCATTAAACAGTACTGCATACATTCACATGCTTTACAGGATTGATTACAATACCCTATAGGCAGCCTCGTTTCCCTATTGATAGCCTTACTAATTTGATCACATCTACTGCTGGTGTCAACTGGAATGACCTGGCCAAAGCAGTATGCATATTTAATTAGCATCTAAATAACACTGCAAAGCCATGTGTTTCTTCTGACAATGGATATTGTAATTAAAACAAGAATTAACTGTTTATTCAGAGGTATTAATTGATAATGGAATATAGCAATGCCACTGTACATGAGTAAGATCACAATCATCAAGTAACTCAACAACACATATTACAATTGCCCTGTAGCCACTCTCTCTCTACAAAAGCTACAAGTAAAAACTGCTCAGAATGCGTAAGTTCCTACACACACTGACAAAGCATTTTCTCTCTCTCTCTCTCTCTCTCTCTCACACACACACACACACACACACACACACATACATACATACATACGTACATGCATTCACTAAACACAATATGTCTTGGAGTTCTTTTACTTTTTATTATACATGTACTTTGATAATGAGGTTACTGTTGCTGTAAGAATACAAGTTGCACTTAATCTGGAATAGCATAGTGATACCATTAATATTCATGAAACCAGAAGTTACTAGAGAAAGTGACAAAGCCAAGGTGTTGATCTGGCTTCGTCTTATACTCCACATCAACTTTTATATAGATGAAGAATTGAAAATTCACGAAATTGGCGAATTCGACTTATACTCCACTTGAACTTATAAGCCGGCAAATACAGTACTATGTGGCTCCTATATAAAGCATTATAATGAGGGAGTACTGTATCATATACTTAATTATAAGGTAGACTTACAGTAAGGCAGTATACTCTATGACTGATGGACATTACTATAATAAGGGAGTACTGTATCATGTACTTCATTATAAGATAGTCTCACTATAAAACAGTATACTCTATAGCACCCATTGACAGTTTTATGATGAGGGAATACTGTACTAGTGATACTAATAGTATAACCCATTTTTAAGTTAGCCTCCACTATAACACAAAACACTTTCATGACTCCCCTTACAGTGAGGTACTTCTGATTCACTAAGCATTACAAATTAAGCTCGGTGTAAAAGTATACATTGACATTGAGCCATACAATTATTTTTAAAAATTTGAACTGAAAATAAGCTTGCCTAGTTAATATGCCAGATATCATGAACATGCTAAATTAAATATTATTTAACTTTGATATGTTAATTACTTGCCTAGTTAATATGCCAGATATCATGAACATGCTAAATTAAATATTATTTAACTTTGATTTGTTAATTACTTGCCTAGTTAATATGCCAGATATCATGAACATGCTAAATTAAATATTATTTAACTTTGATTTGTTAATTACTTGCCTAGTTAATATGCCAGATATCATGAACATGCTAAATTAAATATTATTTAACTTTGATTTGTTAATTACTTGCATGTATGAAAAAGATGGACAAATGAGTAGAAATTAAGGGTAAAGAAATTGTCAACAATAAACAATAAAATTCTTTTAAAAAGAATATGATAAATGAAATGAAAAGTTATATGACCAAATGTCCATGAGCACATTCATTTTTTACTAAGGTTACTGGTAATATTGTTACAACAGTAATCTTGTACTTACAAGAACAAACTTTGTATAGCCCACCACAAATGGATTGTCAGCCCAAGAGTCATGCAATTTACTATATAGATGCATCTTTGTGAGTACAACACCATTGTACAAAAAGTAGTTTTTTTCTGGCATTGTCAGCCCTAGAGTCATGCAACTTGGTCTTTGTGAGCATAACACAATCTTACCAAAAGTAGGTCAGTGTGACCTAAGCCTCATGCTTCATTGATTTGGGTAATTGTTTTGTGTTCAGGTTAGTTTCTCAAGAATAATTGTCCACAGAGGCATACAACTTGGTATGTAAATGCATCTTGGTGAGTAAGCAACATCTTATCAAAGGAGGTTACTGTGACTTAAATTTCATGCTTTAGTGACTTGGTTTCGTGTTTTAGGGTCAGTGTGACTTGGTGTTGTGTTTTAGGGCCAATGTCTCATGCACATTTCACAGGTCTTGAAATTAACGCTAATCTGTGATCAGTGAATTTGCACATGGGTCACTAAAACCCCAGTCCTCATAATTCTGTTGCATCAGTTAAAGAAATTTGCTAGTCACTGTTATAAATTAACAAGTGGACTTGTATTGCATGTACCTAATAAAACAGGTGATAATATGATCTTTCATGGTTAATTGACCTGTTTATTTTGTTAATTGAGTACCTGCCAAGACCCTGCACTTGATGGATACAGTGAATGACGGTGGTGGAAATGGCCATGTGTTCTTCCATGTATCAAGTAAATAAGGGTGTTGTCAAAATTGCACACACACTTAACTAGACTGATACCCAATACCAATGCACTAATCTTAATATTGATGATATAAAATAATTTAGGACATCAGTCTAGTGCCAAAACTTGGTCAATCAGAAATGGTTGTGTTGGTCGACTCGAGGAATAATGCAAAATAATACCAAATGACAGGTTTTATTTTTAGATCAATGTTGATACAAAACATTCATTGTATTGTGAGGTGACAAGTGGAAAGATATGGAAGTACTTGCAAGGTGTACAGCCACCACTGAAACATAAGAAATTAGATGAGGACCAAAAAAGAGTGCAGTTGTAAATATGATGTAGAGAAGAGAGTGAGAAAGTACCAGAAATCCTAGGAAAATAAATATGAATGCCAGAAATATGACCCAGAAAATGATGTTGTGTTTTCACTTTTTGAACTGAGTATTCGGAGAAATACAAAAGTGCTTGGATCAGTGAAATTTAGGCAGGATCAGTATTAATGTTATGATGGTGATCCTGTATATCAGAGACTGTAGGGTCACAAGTGATCCTGTATATCAGAGACTGTAGGGTCACACGTGATCCTGTATATCAGTGACTGTAGGGTCACACGTGATCCTGTATATCAGTGACTGTAGGGTCACACGTGATCCTGTATATCAGTGACTGTAGGGTCACACGTGATCCTGTATATCAGTGACTGTAGGGTCACACGTGATCCTGTATATCAGTGACTGTAGGGTCACACATGATCCTGTATATCAGTGACTGTAGGGTCACACGTGATCCTGTATATCAGTGACTGTAGGGTCACATGTGATCCTGTATATCAGTGACTGTAGGGTCACACAAAAAGAGGTGTGGAGTATTTATGTTGTATGAACACATTTCTTGTTCAGTCTAAATTTTTTATGATTTTTTTTACATAAAAAGTACGCTTTAAAAAAGAAACTAGTCTCAGTCATAAAATAAACATGGATCCCAAATAAGTAAAATAGTCAGCAATTTTGCTGAAGTTTGTAGAATATGTTGACTAAGGGAAGTATTTTACTCGTTTCTGGTTGACAGCTACTTTCCCTTTTTTGTGAGAAAGTGCAATTTCAATGAATGAACATAGTACCCAGGTTAATAGTTTATATAACCAAAAGAAAATTGGTGCTAAAGAAAAGGTGAGCATATACATTATCAGACAAGGGACAAATATTTGTGAAAAGCAAACATATGTTTTATGTAAGTACATGTATATGGGATCTAAATCATAGCATATATGACCAAATGGAGCATTACATATTGAAAAGCAACAAATCAAAATATTTTTTAAAAAATGTTATGTAAAGATGACCATATTATTATTGTTGTTATTAATATTATTAGTGTTGTTGTAAAAAGGATACTAGTAGTAAGATGTAAGAAATACCATCTTGTTAAAATATCAGTTTTTAAATGCCCGATGTCAGATGGAATGTATTACATGATGATGTCCATCTATACATTCCATCTATCTGTTACCAATTTCATTTTCTGCTCAATAACTTGAGTTCTCCACCATCTACAGTTACCAAACTTAGTGGATGACTTGCACTTGGGGTAAGGAAGAAGCCTATTGATAACAGGGTCAAAAGGTCAAAGGTAAAGGCAACTGTGACTGAAAGAAGAAAAATGGTTTCTGCACAAGAAGTTTAGTTCTGTTTTACACACCAAGACAAAACTTTATGGATGGCTTGCACTTGGAGTAAAGAAGAAGCCTATTGATTTTGGGGTCAATGGACAAATGGACAAGGTTACTGTAACTGAAAGAAGAAAAATGGTTTCTGCTCAAAAATTTAAGTTCTTGACCATGTGCCTTCACCAGCATTTGTGGATGATTTACACATTGGGCAAGAAAGAAGCCTATTCATTTTTAGGTCAGAAGGTATAAGGTCAAGGTCACCCTGACTGAAAGAAAAAAGTGGTTTTAGCATAGTAACGTTAGTTCTAGATATCGTACCTTGCCAAAACTTTGTGGCCATTTGATTTTGGGGTCAAAAGGTGAAAGGTCAGCGTCATTGTGGCCTGAAGAAAAATTAGCTTTGCGCAATAACTTTTGTTCTAGTAAGTTCCTTGACCAAATATTATGGATAGCTAGCACTTAGAGTAATAAAGAAACGTATATATTTGGGGTCTAAAGGTTAGAGGTCACAGTCATGGTTAGTATAATAAGAAATTTTGTTCAAGACTGCATACCTTGAACAAAGGTTCAGGTCATTGGAACATTTTGGCGAATTATCCTCAGAAACAACCATTCCTAACTAGTGCCCACACAGAGGACCATGCCCTATTAGTGCCTACATATGGGACCATGCCCTATTAGTGCCTACATATGGGACCATGCCCTATTAGTGCCTACATATTGGACCATGCCCTATTAGTGCCTACATATTGGACCATGCCCTATTAGTGCCTACATATGGGACCATGCTCTATTAGTGCCTACATATGGGACCATGCCCTAATAGTGCCTACATATGGGACCATGCCCAATTAGTGCCTACATATGGGACCATGCCCTATTAGTGCCTACATATTGGACCATGCCCTATTAGTGCCTACATATGGAACCATGCCCTAATAATGCCACATATGGGACTATGCCCTATTAGTGCCTACATATGGGACCATGCCCTATTAGTGCCTAGATATGGGACCATGCCCTAATAGTGCCTACATATGGGACCATGCCCTATTAGTGCCTACATATGGGACCATGCCCTATTAGTGGCTACATATTGGACCATGCCCTATTAGTACCTACATATGGGACTATGCCCTAATAATGCCTACATATGGGACCATGCCCTATTAGTACCTACATATGGGACCATGCCCTAATAGTGCCTACATATGGGACCATGCCCTATTAGTGCCTACATATGGGACTATGCCCTATTAGTGCCTACATATTGGACCATGCCCTAATAATGCCTACATATGGGACCATGCCCTATTAGTGCCTACATATTGGACCATGCCCTATTAGTGCCTACATAGGGCACTATTATACATGGGTCAGATGTGTAATGTACTATATTCATGGTACTCTTGTTACCTTCTGCTCCACAATTATTATTTTTTTTTTAAATGCAAAAGAACTTCAAAGAGCTGAAATGCTGTTGGTCAGAATTTTCAGTTTGAGTTTTCTGCAGTTTAGAGTTTTTCAGGGTCACGGACATGAGACTGGGACTGAGCAAGTCGTGTGAGTCAATGCTGAGTAATTGAGTAATTGATGTTATCAAAGCTTTACTATATATGATGTAATTGACTATTCAGAATAAATACTTCAAATGTATTTTCAGAATCTTTCAGCATTTTGATTTGTTGCTTGTTGTACTTAAGAACTTAAAGGCTAATCCAAGCTCAAATGAAACATTTTACTTTGTCTTCTTATAATTAACTCATAATGCCCAGGGTTATAATAATTAACTCAATGCCCAGGTATAATAATTAACTCATAATGCCCAGGGTTATAATAATTTAAAGAACATCATCTTTGGAAAGATATTTTTAAAAATGTACAGTTATATTTGCTTCATTGTTATAGCAAATTAGCTTGCAACTTTCAGTAAAGCCTGCATGGTACGCATGAAACTGCATAACTTGCAACTTTAAGTAAAGCCTGCAAAGTATATATGAAACTGCACAACTTGCAACTTTAAGTAAAGCTGGCAAAGTATGTATGAAATCGCATAACTTGCAACTTTCACTAAAACCTGCAAAGTACGTATGAAACTGCATAACTTGCAACTTTAAGTAAAGCTGGCAAAGTATGTATGAAACTGTATAACTTGCAACTTTAAGTAAAGCTGGCAAAGTATGTATGAAACTGCATAACTTGCAACTTTCACTAAAGCCTGCAAAGTACATATGAAATTGCATAACTTGCAACTTTAAGTAAAGCTGGCAAAGTATGTATGAAACAGCATAACTTGCAACTTTCACTAAAGCTTGCAAAGTACATATGAAATTGCATAACTTGCAACTTTAAGTAAAGTTGGCAAAGTATTATGAAACTGCATAACTTGCAACTTTCAGCAAAGCCTGCAAAGTACATATGAAACTGCATAACTTGCAACTTTAAGTAAAGCTGGCAAAGTATGTATCAAACAGTATAACTTGCAACTTTCACTAAAGCTTGCAAAGTACATATGAAATTGCATAACTTGCAACTTTAAGTAAAGCTGGCAAAGTATGTATGAAATCGCATAACTTGCAACTTTCACTAAAACCTGCAAAGTACATATGAAACTGCATAACTTGCAACTTTAGGTAAAGCAGGCAAAGTATGTATGAAACTGTATAACTTGCCACTTTAAGTCTTTCTGGCAAAGTATGTATGAAACTGCATAACTTGCAACTTTCACTAAAGCCTGCAAAGTACATATGAAATTGCATAACTTGCAACTTTAAGTAAAGCTGGCAAAGTATGTATGAAATTGCATAACTTGCAACTTTCACTAAAGCTTGCAAAGTGCATATGAAACTGCATAACTTGCAACTTTAAGTAAAGCTGGCAAAGTATGTATGAAACAGCATAGCTTGCAACTTTCACTAAAGCTTACAAAGCACATATGAAATTGCATAACTTGCAACTTTAAGTAAAGTTGGCAAAGTATTATGAAACTGCATAACTTGCAACTTTCAGCAAAGCCTGCAAAGTACATATGAAACTGCATAACTTGCAACTTTAAGTAAAGCTGGCAAAGTATGTATCAGACAGTATAACTTGCAACTTTCACTAAAGCTTGCAAAGTACATATGAAATTGCATAACTTGCAACTTTAAGTAAAGCTGGCAAAGTATGTATGAAACTGCATAACTTGCAACTTTCACTAAAGCCTGCAAAGTACATATAAAACTGCATAACTTGCAACTTTAAGTAAAGCTGGCAAAGTATGTATGAAACTGTAAAACTTGCAGCTTTAAGTAAAGCTGGCAAAGTATGTATTAAACTGCATAACTTGCAACTTTCACTAAAGCCTGCAAAGTACATATGAAATTGCATAACTTGCAACTTTAAGTAAAGCTGGCAAAGTATGTATGAAATTGCATAACTTGCAACTTTCACTAAAGCTTGCAAAGTGCATATGAAACTGCATAACTTGCAACTTTAAGTAAAGCTGGCAAAGTATGTATGAAACAGCATAGCTTGCAACTTTCACTAAAGCTTACAAAGCACATATGAAATTGCATAACTTGCAACTTTAAGTAAAGTTGGCAAAGTATTATGAAACTGCATAACTTGCAACTTTCAGCAAAGCCTGCAAAGTACATATGAAACTGCATAACTTGCAACTTTAAGTAAAGCTGGCAAAGTATGTATCAGACAGTATAACTTGCAACTTTCACTAAAGCTTGCAAAGTACATATGAAATTGCATAACTTGCAACTATAAGTAAAGCTGGCAAAGTATGTATGAAACTGCATAACTTGCAACTTTCACTAAAGCCTGCAAAGTACATATAAAACTGCATAACTTGCAACTTTAAGTAAAGCTGGCAAAGTATGTATGAAACTGTAAAACTTGCAACTTTAAGTAAAGCTGGCAAAGTATGTATTAAACTGCATAACTTGCAACTTTCACTAAAGCCTGCAAAGTACATATGAAATTGCATAACTTGCAACTTTAAGTAAAGCTGGCAAAGTATGTATGAAATTGCATAACTTGCAACTTTCACTAAAGCTTGCAAAGTGCATATGAAACTGCATAACTTGCAACTTTAAGTAAAGCTGGCAAAGTATGTATGAAACAGCATAGCTTGCAACTTTCACTAAAGCTTACAAAGCACATATGAAATTGCATAACTTGCAACTTTAAGTAAAGTTGGCAAAGTATTATGAAACTGCATAACTTGCAACTTTCAGCAAAGCCTGCAAAGTACATATGAAACTGCATAACTTGCAACTTTAAGTAAAGCTGGCAAAGTATGTATCAAACAGTATAACTTGCAACTTTCACTAAAGCTTGCAAAGTACATATGAAATTGCATAACTTGCAACTTTAAGTAAAGCTGGCAAAGTATGTATGAAACTGTAAAACTTGCAACTTTAAGTAAAGCTGGCAAAGTATGTATGAAACTGCATAACTTGCAACTTTCACTAAAGCCTGCAAAGTACATATGAAACTGCATAACTTGCAACTTTCACTAAAGCCTGCAAAGTACATATGAAACTGCATAACTTGGACTTTCAGTAAAGCCTGCAAAGTATATATGATATTGGAAAACTTATGGCATACACTACAATTTGGGATAACCATATTTGCATAACTTTGAAGTATGTATTACCAATCACAAAATGCTATTTTTGATGAGTGAACCTTGTTCTTGAACAACTTTCTTATGTAGTTTAAAGTATGTAAATATATATGTAATGTGATTTAAGCATTTACGGTGCAATACCACTAACAGAACACAGTTGAATGTATGTAAATATATATATAATGTGATTTAAGCATGTACTGTGCAATACCACTAACAAAACACAGTTGAAAAACTAGTGAAACTAGCTTAGTACTGTCAGGATTTTGTATTCAATGAAGATTTTTTAAAATAAAATGTGCAGGCCACAGAAGAATTGTCACAAATGACTAAATTAACTAAATTGGAAAGAAACTGATAATTAATTCTCCATTTGGTATATATATCAATCTATGTGAAGTGATGAGCAAAATCTGCACAGCATACTATGCAAAAACAAACAGAAGTGATAAGCAAAATCTGCAATGCATACTATGCAGAAACAAACAGAAGTGATTAGCAAACTGTACACTGCATACCATGCAGAAACAAACAAGTGATAAGCAAAATCTGCATAGCATACTATGCAGAAACAAACAGAAGTGATAAGCAAACTATGTACTGCATACTATGCAGAAACAAACAGAAGTGATAAGCAAAATCTTCATAGCATACTATGCAGAAACAAACAGAAGTGATAAGCAAACTGTACCGCATACCATGCAGAAACAAACAGAAGTGTTAAGCAAAATCTGCATAGCATACTATGCGGAAACAAACAAATCAATCAATTTATTCATCAATATTTTGTTTTTTAATGACTGGAAGTCAGATATTGTTTAGCAGATTATTTGTATTATCTTTCTTGTTAATTTAAATAAAAGATAGATCACTCGATCAGCTTTTAAAATTTTTCTGCATCCATCTAATTTGAGTTCAATACTTGAAACAAGATTCAAAATCATTATAGTCCAATGACTTATGATCAGTGCATTCTATTTAAGTTAGCTCTAAATGCTACATTTTTCAAATTCCAGAATTCTAATATTTGTATGCAAGCTGTGAACAGCAGATTTGTTCCCAATAATTCAATTTGTATAATATTGTACAAAAGGAAATATGAAGGAAGTAATTACCATCTATACTCGCGTATAAGCCTGGACAAATGCAAACAACATCGACCCTGATCTGCCGTAGCATAATGCGTCGGCAGATCAGGGTCTGTGTTGTTTCTTCTACTAATTTAGTCCTTACAAACTGCTTAGATCCAGATCTGCCGGCGCATTATGCGACAGCAGATCTGGGTCTGTAGTTTGCAGTTGGTATCGGCTAATACGCAAATATATACAGTATGCATTCAGTACATGTATCTTCGTGTTAAGAGCTTGGTTTAGCTTTTAGCTATCTTCCCCTGATCTTGTGTTGGAATGTGTGACTGGTTGTGTAACTGTCTGCAGTGTTGTTGCTTGCACCCTTGTAGATACAGAATTTGAATGGGATCCCAGTCTGAGGGGTAGCTTGCGTAGACCACGGGGAATGACATGGAATCCACCAAATGTCATTAGTACTCGCACAGGTAGGAATGTATTAAAGTGATATGCTCCACTCCATAATGTGACATTCTCCGCTCCATAAAGTCAGATGCTTCACTCCATTTTGTGACATGCTCCACTCTGTACTGTGACTTGCTCCACTCTTTCATGTGGCATCTTATACACTGTGTTATGTGACATTGTTTCACTCAGTAGCATGACATGGTCCACTCTGTTACATGAGCATGTCACTTTGAGCAAATCGCATCTTTACCTCGATTTGCCACAAATGTCAGTTTACAAAAATCACTCCACCTCAAACCTCAAACCTCAGTACAATCCTTTCAAAATTATGCAGTCATACGCAGTCCTGTCTTTTTAATTCATCAACTTCATAATCAATGCTGCTTTAAAAACAAGTGAGTCCCGCTCTCTATCTGACATTATTCTGTCTTTGTAAAACTTTTTTGAGCCAACAATTTATACTCGAGCCAAAACTACCAATTTTAGACTTTTTTAAAAGTACATTTAAGTCATTAGAATGAAATAAGAAAAAAAAGGAACCAAAGATTTAAAAAATCATAAGATTCAGTGATTGTTTTTCTTGTGCATAAAATTATGTCAGTATTTTGACTTTTTACATTCGAGTGTGAGTTTTGTGCTCAAGAAGTTTTAAGAATATGAGTTCTGTTATGTGTCATGAAAATAAATATTTAAATGCTTAATTAGACTGGAATAAATGATGGATCAACCAGTGCCTTTTCATAAATTTTGCTATAAATATAAATTGAAGAAAGCTTATATTATCTTTTCAGTTGTTAATAGATTAATAAGAGATATTTTTTTCTATGTCTTAAGACAGAGTACTCCAGTCTCTTCATCATTTTTAAAATTTTCAGATAATGTCTAATGGTAGGTACACTGCATATATATATATTTATACAGAATCAGCAATAGTTTTGATCTTTCAGTTCATATCATAATACTCAAGAGTTGTGGTGGATGTGGATGGGTCTTTAACACAAGTTTAAGGTGAAATTCCTGGGGGTGGGAGATGGGGTGAGTCATCCAAACTCCAGTACTAACAGATCAATCATACACCTTATGGCTCAAAAAAAAGCATGGTTTTTTAATGAACTAAGTATAGGCATTTTGTACTAGAATATTTAGAATTGTGTCAAAGACTCGAAGTAAAATGTGAATACATTTTTATTGCTGGTATCAATTTTCATTGTTTTGTGAAAAAAATAATATTTTCATTGATGCTTAAATCCATAGATGGTGGAAGATCTTATAGCTCAACATATGGATCCTTATTTGTTGGGTCTTAAAATTTGTGGTTTATTGCCAAATTTAAAATGAAATTCAAGAAGATTGATACCACATGAATAATAGTTAATCCACAATACATAACATTGTAAAAGCTGATGTGAATACAACTCATTATAGTTAATTATCGACAATCAATTCCAGATATTGGCACAATTAACTCCCTTGCATCAAGAGAAGATGGTTTCCATGAGGATGGACGAACAGGCACCCCCTGGGGTCCAGTACAGGGTCAGAAAAGAAACCAAGATAGGGGCAAAAAGTCTAGAAAACAACAGCTCCCAGGGTCACCAGGGCCCAAACAGAAAGGGAACTGTAAGCAGCAGTAGGACAGAGTTATGGCCCTTGTTATACAAATTGATAAGAGTTTCACTTCAAATTAATGTATGATAATGGTGTTTTCTTTAGATTTTTGTTATATACAAGCTAATGAAGTTAGCACCAAAAATCCGTTATACTTAAAGTTGTGATAGTTTGGTTTTCTTTGATTTTAGATGTATAATAAAGAAGTACAGTGCGACCTCTGAAGACCAAAATCCCATGTGACTAAGTAAAAGTTTAAGTTTTGTGGGGTTTTCAGTTACTGAGGTTTTCAGACTTCACCTAAAATGAGATGTAATCAGTCATGTCCTCTTGGTTTTAACATAATGTGTATATGGATTAGTACCTACTTTACATTTTATTAATATAGTGGTCCTGTTCCCATTTATATTTATACTATAAGTGTTTACACTAATTTTTGCTCAACACATGTGTTTGTACTTTTATGTAATTTTACATGATTTGATAAAATGTTACTAGCCAGTAAATATAAGAGAACAATGTTGCAAAATTGTGTGTGTGTGTGTGACAGAGTGATAGAAAGAGAGAGATAGAAAGAGAAGAGAGAGAGTTAAACCATGGGTGAAACAGGTGCGTGAGTGTGTGTAACAGATAGGTGAGGGCACAAGCCTTGTTTTGAGTTCAGTTGATTGAGGATTATTTAGGTGTATAGTCACATGGTCAGATGATCGGCAAATAAGCATAACCTTCTTTGATTTGCACAAGCACTGACACTATATTACAAACAGTTAACTTTGAAAGCTGTCACTTCAGCCAGGTATAAAAACTGCTGATTAGCTGATTACACTTGCTGTAATTTGTGCCAGTGCATGTGCCAGGTCCTAGGCTTTTTCCGGAACATTGGCCATCGTAGGTTTTTTCCCGAACATTGGCTGACCTCATAACTAAGATCTGGCAGTTACCTGGCCACATTTTGTTCAGGTTTCGGCTTTATGGGGTTTATTTCAGTGTAAAAATGAAATTTGGGAACGAATATTTGCTTTGCTTTTCAGAGTAGTGGAATTTCAGTTTACTAAATAATTTTTATTGAAATTAAAGAAGAAAAAACTCAGGACCAGAAAAATGTAACGGTTTCAAGAGGATTTTGGTTTAGTGAGGTTTCTGTCTTGAGAGGTTTCACTGTACTTAAAAGTTTTCATGCATGGAAATTACACAAAGTATCAAGTAATTGCTTTCAAAAGAGAGAATGAGTTTTTGTTAAACTTTAGTCATGGATGCAAAGGAATGTTTCTGTGAAGTTAGTGCTATATTTTGTACATTTGGGGATCACATTTATTAGCATACAAGGGAATTATGTGTATGCTAGGTCAAATATTTAATGATATTATCAATTGATTGTATTAAATTTGTTTTTGTATCCTTCTGGTTTGAGGGATATAATTAATAACTTTTTGTAATATATATGTAATTGGTGATGGCAGTGCCTTCACATGTTCCTGTATAATGCACATCAACTTCATTTGCCATATGGGATTTCTTTCAGGCCTTTTCATCATAAGATTTCATATTTCATATTTTAAAATTTTATATATATATATATACATACATACATACATACATACATACATACATACATACATACATACATACATACATACATTGATCTGCCACAAATGACACAACCCACAGTTAACATCATGAACACTTGATGTGTAATATTAAAACAGAATAACTCAAAAACTAAGAACAGCACTTACCTGGGTTTTTCATTATTTTGTAATAATGGCCTCTGGACTTTGTAATGATGGCCTTTGGATTTTGTAACTTCTTTTGGACTCCTGAAAATGTGTAGTATAAATCTTTGATGTTGTCTGTAGTGATCGATGTTCTTCTCCGCTGGATCTTGGCAAGATATAATTGCATACAGAAATCTTCTAAGTCTCATTTTGAGAATATGCTACACATTTTCAGTGACGTTGAGGTCAGGTGACTGTAATGGCCAATCAAGAATGTCAATATTGTTTTCCTGTTTCAAGGCACAAGACCATGCAGAATTGTGGCAAGGTGCATTGTCGTCTTGAAATAGGAATTGAAAATTTGCAAAATGTTTTGAAAATGACTGGCCATAATGAAAATTAAGAGTATTAAATTTGTACTTCTTGCTATTAATATTTCCCTCAATATTTACCGTTGTACCCACACCATGAAATGTAACACAGCCCCAAATCATAGCACCTATTCTGACATTATTTAAATGTAGTGTAAGGCACTCAGGTCTATAAGATTTTTCAGCGGTTCTCCACTCGTACAGATGGTTTTCACAAGTTATAATAACCTGGATTTCATTGAGAAATTTTATTTTATTCCAACAGATTTTAATTGTGAGATTTCTCTTTTCCTTGCACCACTTCACATGATTTCTACTTTTTTCCTTGCACCACTTCACGTGATTTCTACTTTTTTTTTATTAGATACTGTCTGTGTCTCTTGAACTCGTGTTTCTTTAAACCATAATCATGCAGTCGGCACTGAACTGTCCTCATGGATGCTTTTCAGGTGCATATTGGTTGTAATTATATGTATTCTCTCTCAAACTTTTTTGCGTCACCACTCTCAGAAGTTGACGATCTCTTCTTTCATCTATGAGCTTTCTGCGGCCACAGCGGTGACTGTTTTCGCTATTTCCTTGTTGTTCAGATTTATTCATGAAATGGTAGACTTATAAACCTTGAATATTTATGCTAATTTTCTCTGACTTTCACTTCATAAAATTTTATAGCAGCTGTCAGTGCACATTGCTGTATTGTGCCATCGTCCACACATTGCTAAAATGTGACATTTAAGATCTTTCAAGAGCAGACCACTTCCTTTTTACCAGTGCATTGGTAAAAGCATATCTCAAACATTTGTCCAGACAAAAATTCTCTACATTTTGGACAAAGGTAAATAAGAAATGATTTCTTAATGATTAGTTGATGAATTACATTCGTGATGTCAGCAATAGTTGCGTCCTTTCTGGCAAGTCACTGTATATATATATCAGAGGTCCAGAAAATTGTTGATATGCTGTCAGACATTTGATTTTAGGTGGCTGCAGCAAGGGGAGACAAGTGTGATCATATTAAAGTTTCCAGTAACTGTTCAGTCCCATATACTTACACATTTCAGTCCATAATGAAGCTAACAAATTACAAAAATAAATTTGAAAACTACTGTGTAATGTCATATTTTGACTGGAGTAATTGGAAGTTGAGATCACTGCATCCACAGGAGTTTGACGTTTCTTGCATAAAAACAACGTAAAGTTGGGAAAAAGATGAAAGACCTGTATCTTTACCAGAGAGTATAAATGCAGTTATTTTTTATAAATACAGTTATTTGTATATTTTTTCTCTGTTTTTTATGCATGAAACATGAAATTATGTGCTACATCTGTGTGATATGCATTTTTCTCTAGAATGTTGAGTTTCTGGCACCAGATACTGTAAGTGGTTAGAAATCACTGTCAATGTGGAAAAGCTACATTATTGATAGGCATTTTGAAATGTCATTATAGCTTCACCTGCCTTTTATGACACTTTGTCAAACATAGTAAAAAATATGTTGCTTTTTGCCAGAGTTTCAGCTTTTTGAGGAATGTATATGTTCATTGCATCCCACATGGTCAACAAGGGCTGACTTTTGAAAGTTTGAAACGCCTGAACTGACGTCATTATTCTTCTGCTTGTACTTTTGACAAAACTTGTATAACATCACTTTAAATGTTTTGTTGTATTTGCTTTGTTGTTGGAAGTGTGAAGCCAGGATTAGGGAGCAATTATGACTAACACACAAAGCAGTCTTACATCTGTCATACGAAGATTTGCCATCTTGTGCTTCTTTTATCAGATAAGGGGTTTGAAATTATTTCATTTTACAGTTGTGAAGTTAAATAAAAGAAACAATACGATTTTTTTCATAACTATGAATGTCTGAAGGTAGTATTTTGCAGTTAGTCAAAATACCTTTATTATAAGACACGTCCAGCATATACAAGGGTTTTGTTTCTGGAAGCTTTATATATATATATATATATATATATATATATATATATATATATATATATATATAGAACTAAACAATATTTTCCCATATGCATAGCTATTAAGCATATGTCATCGGTAATGTTACATGTTGCGACATTATGTCATCCAACTTTTTAACACCTGCCAAAAGGTGAAGTGATTTCAAAAAGTCAAAGGTATGGTGGCTGTGACTGAAAGAAGAAAAATGGTTTCCACTCAGTAACATTGGTTCTAGATCACAGGCCAGGAATAAACTTTTTGGATGTCTTGCACTTGGAGTAAGGAAGAAAGCACTTGACTTTGAGGTCAAAAGGTTGAAGGTCAAAATCGTTTCGGATGAAGAATGAAAAATGGTTTCTGAACATAAAAATTCAGTTCTTAACCCTGTACCCTCAACAAAGTTTGTGGATTGGCTTTCATTTTGGGTGAGAAAGAAGCCTATTGACTTTGGGGTCAAAGGTCAAAGCCACTGCTACTGAAAGAAGATGACTGGCTTTCACATAAAAACTTTAGTTTCTGACCATGTACCTTGACCAAAGTTTTTTGAGGGCTTGCACTTAAGGTAATGAAGAGTCCTGTTGAATTTGGCATCAAAAGGTCAAAGCCTAAGGTTTTTTTTTACTCTAAGAAAAATGGAGTTTTGTACAGTAACTTTGTACTAGAGTAATTTCCTTGACCAAACTTTGCAGCTGGCTAACATTTAGGGTAAGAAAGAAACCTTTAGAATTTGGGATCTAAAGTTTAAGGTCATGGTAAGTCTAACAAGAAAATAATGGTTGTGAACACCAAGTTTAGTTCAAGACTGCATTGATCAACAATCTCCAGAGTCAACTATGCCCAGCTAGTGTCTACATAAAGAACTATTAAACACGGGGTGGACGTATGATGTAGCTTTCATGGTACTCACGTTACATGATGACATTATCCAGCTCATTCATGTGCATCATGAAGTTGAGTAAAGAGTAGTCACTTTTCGGCATCAACAATGTTAAAGTTTTGTGCTAAAGTTTTTAAAATCATATTTTCTACATCAGTTGCTGCATTCAAATGAAATTCTTTTTTGAACTGTTACTAGTTACAAATAATTATATTTCACAAATGTCATTACCCGTTGTATTTTATTTCTTTAGAAATTCAATTTTTAATGTAATCTTTTGTCTACAAAATGTTACAATGTAATTCTGCAAATTTCATTGATTACAACTTTGCAGTAGTACTATATAATTCATCCTTTTTAAAGGAAACACCAGGAACTTTTTGGTAAAATTTGAAAAGATAGGTATGTGGTTTGAGTTGTTGTCAACTTGACCATTTTAAGAAAAGGGATAGTGTATGCAGTTGCCTTGTTGTCAGTGTTGTTGTTCCCCATAGCTTATGCTTTTATGCACCTGCCACAGAGTGTTTTATACTATGATGTCTGCCCACTTTTGGTTTCAACACAATAATTTAAGTTACATACCACATATACCTTGACCAACCATTGTGGATGGCTTGCACCTAAAGGAAGGAAAAAATCTATTGATTTTGGGGTCAGAAGATCAAAGGTCAGGGTCATAGTGAGTCAAAGAAGACAATTGTTTTGCACAATAACTTGGTTCTAGACCACATACAGTGACCAAACTTTATGAATTGTTTGCACTTTGGGTAAGGAAGAAACATATAGTACATTACTGTGATTACTGTCTTGCTAGAAGAGTTATAGTACACTGTGATTACTGTCTTGCTAGAAGAGTTATAGTACACTGTGATTACTGTATTGCTAGAAGAGTTATAGTACACTGATTACTGTCTTGCTAGAAGAGTTATAGTACACTGTGATTACTGTCTTGCTAGAAGAGTTAGAGTACACTGTGATTACTGTATTGCTAGAAGAGTTATAGTACACTGTGATTACTGTCATCCAGTTGTTAAGGTTTGCTGTTCTACAGCACCTTGTCAAAGAGTATTTGAAAATTGTCAAAACCATGCAATGTTTTGAAAAGATATTCTACATGTAGGCACGCTGTGCATATACAAAAATACAAAAACCAGACCATTTTCTATGGGCCATGTTTTTTCTGCTAAACTTGCATGTGGTGAGCATTCGAGAATGTTCATTTTATTTTTGTGGATGCAATGGAATTCACTTTGTGTTACAGCCTTAATTATGTACATATATTGCTTAGTATATTATTATAATAAACATATTGTACTGTGATGTCACTGATGTCAAAATTGCAGAAAAGCTGATCAAAGTCAAGAATCTCCTGTCATTAATAACAGTAAGACTCACTCCAGAAAGTTTTTGCTCTTCTTATTATTATTTTTTGTATTATTATTATTATTATTATTATTATTATTTCACAAACTTAATATGTGATATCATTAACCAAATCAGTCATATTTTTTCTAGAATATTCCCTAACCTGTTCTGTATCACTTCCATCAGATCAAACATTCATTACTGTCATAGGCAGTTTCTCTCACTACAGATGCATGAAAGCCCCCATTTCATCACAGTACAGATACATGTAAGCCCCCATTTCATCACAGTACAGATACATGTAAGCCCCCATTTCATCGCAGTACAGATACATGTAAGCCCCCATTTCATCACAGTACAGATACATGTAAGCCCCCATTTCATCGCAGTACAGATACATGTAAGCCCCCATTTCATCACAGTACAGATACATGTAAGCCCCCATTTCATCACAGTACAGATACATGTAAGCCCCCATTTCATCACAGTACAGAGACATGTAAGCCCCCATTTCATCACAGTACAGATACATGTAAGCCCCCATTTCATCGCAGTACAGATACATGTAAGCCCCCATTTCTTCACAGTACAAATACATGTAAGCCCCCATTTCATCACAGTACAAATACATGTAAGCCCCCATTTCATCACAGTTGCCATGTTAGTTTGCCAACATTAAAGTGCAATCACCCTAACCAAGAGATGCTTTGTTTCTAATGGCTATAAATTTAAGATTGGTTTGTTTTGGTGTTTTATGGCACAACTCACGTAGGTTATTGAGTGCAGAGGCAATTATTGTAAAGTGATTTCCTGAGGACACACCATGATAGCTGACCCAGGCTGATGTGATGGTAGGATTTATACCTGCCCCTTTCAGTTGCAAGTCTAGAATGCTGACCAGTGAGCTACCAATGCTGCTGCCTCCACTAGTCATCTTTTACAATTTGCAGGAGATCACATTGGTACACATTTAAGGTTTCGTATACCTAGTGTAATGATTTGCAGGAGGGCACATTGGTACACATTTAAGGTTTCACATACCTAGTTTAATGATTTGCTGTGGCAATTGTCCCTATACAAAGCACTTTTGTGACAATGAACAATTTTTTTTCACTCACGGAAGAGCTTGGCATAGGTTGCAATTTGCAGAGATCTGTAGGCCCTAGATGCACAGTTAACATAGAATTTAGCTCACTATGAATAATCTTATATTTAATTTAAGACATGTTTCTTCCACAATATTGACATAATGTGTGTTTTCCAAAGGCATGTTATGTGAATTTTCATTGATGATAAACACAGTTGTAAAATAGAATTAATTTGTTAAAATGCCGGCTCAATCGATTCTTTTGTCCACCATGTTGAAGATTCCTAAACTCATAAAGTCATTCAATAATACGTAACTGCATTACAGTGTATGACACATAGTGTTCCAATTTAACTTTCAAAACCAGCTGGATTTTGGGCTATCATATATTGAAAGAAATTGAAAAATTGTGTTAAAAATAGTTTAACTTACTGGTCTTCTCTGACATTTTGCTGGTTTTGGGTGGCTGGGGGGTGGGGGTGGTAGTATTGAACACTGTTTTTTTTTTTTAATGCATTCCATGTATTTACCATCATTTGATGTCACAATATGATGGATATAAAGGGTTTCTTTGCATTTGTTGTGTCATAAAGGTACACTCCCATGTTGAAAGAGAACAGTGTACACCAAAACTGGCTACTGTTAATAAATGTCTTCATTATAATATAATCCTCCACATCATTTTTAGTGCAAATCTAATTTTGTATTTTTGTTATACATGTTCAAGACATTGTATACATTGCATGTGCTTTCTTTTTGATATACAGTGGTCCCCCTCTTGTAAGGCTACACCTTCTGCAGCAGGAAAGTGGCCTTATAGGAAGGGTGGCCTTTCTAGAGGGGGATCACACAGATGTGAGTAATAACTACATATAAAGTATGAAAGGCATAAGTAATTTTTATATATTTAATATTTTCATTTGAAAATCACAGGAATATTATTAGGTTATGCACTTAATGTGATAAACTAATATCAAGGTTACTTTTTTTTAAAATATGAATAATCATCAGTCATGGTGCAAAACCACCTTGTCAGTAAAATCTGGGCACAAACATTAGGTTGTAACTATCCCTTTATGTCCGTTGATTCTGTCTTCCCACTCACTGCAGTTTAATTCATATTAACAATGTTTATTTGAATCTTTCTGACATAAAATTTCTCAGTAGTGATCAAAGGACTTTCCCTCTTTTCGTTTAGTCTAATTGCTTTCACTTTTCGTTCTAAACTGAGAATGTCTGATGACATTTGGTACTTTTGTGACAACTTATTCCTTCGTGAGCAATATGTAGTTATCACACGAGATTCTCAGTGTTTACAAAAGAAGTGACCTTGTCACATGATCGACTTTTTTTTTTTTTAGTCTACTACCCAGTTATGTGGTTCTCAGCGGTTAGCTTTTGTCATCTTGATAATTATCAGTGGTAACAATAGCCAGTAATTATCAAAGTGACAAAACCTAACACATAAGGAACACATGGCAGTAAGGATAATCAGATTATTTATCTCTTTGTATGGATTAAATGACTTTATCAGCATCTTGGAACAAATGTCAATGTGTTGAGTTGAGAAATTAAAAAATATTAGCGAGATTTCAATCTATAAACAACCATTATGTGGCCGCTCACGAGGGGTAAATTTGACAGTTTTTGCACTAAAATACCAGCCACTGGTCACATTAGAGGGGTGGCCGTCCTTGAGGGGTACTTTTAAACACAAACTCATTGGTGCCAAGGGATTCTTGCCATATAAAGCGAGTGGCCACTGATCAGAGAGGCTGTTCAAGAGGTGGACCACTCTACTGTAAAATCAGAAATATTCATGGGACTAAAATTTCTTGCATTGGGAGTAAATGGATGATATCATGGGGATAACATTTTTAGGGTCACACTTTCTATATTAAAACCCAGTCTACAATAGTGTTTTGTTGTAGTCTTGTTCAGCCAGCCCCTTGCATGGCTTTGGAAGTTCTTCGTCATTCGAGGATCTGGTAGAATGTTTTATTTATCTCTGTTACTGATAAAAGGTGCTTTGGTAAAACTTTTTGAAAGTGAAACTAGAAAGACATCTCTCCCTATCTCCCACCCATTGAAGTTGCTTTTCCAGTTCTTGGGAAAGTCTCATTCTGGCATTGTGAGAAAAACTCCACTATTTACCAGACCCTCATATGGCAAGGATTTCACAGTCACTTAAGTCTAGTTGAAGGCAACTACTTTTGCAGTGGATTCAATTTTGAAAATATTTGTTACCATCCCTCCCTGCCTCCCTCCCCCCTTCCAATAAAAACATGAAATCGTCTATGAATATTTCTATTTTTGCAATATTCTTTGATGTATATTACTGAATAGTATTAATTCAGAACATAAATCTAAAATAAATCTGTAAAATAAATTGGATAACTCAGGCATAGAATTATTCACGTTTTGTATCAAGACTGTAGAAGTAATAATATCTGCTGTGTTTTGTTTTGTATCCAGATGTAACCAATATTAAGACCTTTCTAACCCATGTAAAGAAATTGTAAACAATAATTTATAATGTAAATTCTGAGGTCATATCTCAAAGAATTTGTATACTTCTTTATTGTAACATTTATTACAATTCTTGAATCATAAGCCCATGTTTGACACATACCATATATACTCACTTAAAAAGTCAAGTCCAACTGCAAACTGCACAGACCCAGATCTACCATTGCATAATGCACCAGCAGATCTGGGTCTGTGCAGTTCGTTAGGAGTAATCAGTAGAACAAAGAACATAGACCCTGATTTGCCAGCACATTATGCGATGGCAGATCAGGGTTTATATTGTTTGTAGTTGGACTCAACTTATAAGCAAGTATAGATGGTACCTATTTCGACTTTTACACAATATTGCATATTTTTTCTCAATTAAATATAGCCAGAAACCCCCCAGACACACACACACACACACACCCCACCCCCACCACTTTCAATAAATTATAACCCCACCAACCCAATCCACCACCCCCTACCACTTTCAATAAATTTAGTGCAGGTACTCTGGGTTTGTCGCATGAGAAATACTGTATCAATCTCTGTATGTTTCAGTTTGGTAAAGTATTAATTATCCAGAGATATTGAGAGACATAGTTTTTATCTGGATGATTGTTGAACAAAGAAGTTCTCTGCTATTTTATCTTTTTTTTTCCTGACATTTTGGCTATGGCGGAGAATGACTGTATTGAGGCAAATTCAGAAATTATGGATTTTGGGCAGCTTGCAACTAATGACTTGACTTGTGTGAACTAACCTTTTTTTCCAGGTTGAATTCTTTTTCTTTTGATCCATTACATCAAATGTCTCTAAACACTCACAGTTTATTAGCAGTACTTCTTTGAACTGACCACCAATCAGTTCATTGGCTTTAGAACTCCAGTGTGAACTGATAATGCATTCTTATACATTCGTTCTCTGCCATGGCCAGTAATGTCAGAAAATAATAAAAAGTGACAGAGAACAACTTGTTGGTCTAGATCATCAGGACTCTTACATAGAATACAACTTTTTGGTCTAGATCATCTGGACTCTTACATAGAATACAACTTGTTGGTCTAGATCATCTGAACTCTTACATAGAATACAGCTTGTTGGTCTATATCATCTGGACTCTTACATAGAATACAACTTGTTGGTCTAGATCATCTGGACTCTTACATAGAATACAACTTGTTGGTCTAGATCACCTGGACTCTTACATAGAATACAACTTGTTGGTCTACATCATCTGGACTCTTACATAGAATACAACTTGTTGGTCTAGATCATCTGGACTCTTACATAGAATACATCTGGACTCTTACATAGAATACAACTTGTTGGTCTAGATCATCGGGACTCTTACATAGAAAACAACTTGTTAGTCTAGATCATCTGGACTCTTGCATAGAATAAAACTTGTTGGTCTAGATCATCTGGACTCTTACATAGAATACAACTTGTTAGTCTAGATCATCTGGACTCTTACATAGAATACAACTTGTTGGTCTAGATCATCTGGACTCTTACATAGAATACAACTTGTTGGTCTAGATCATCTGGACTCTTACATAGAAAACAACTTGTTGGTCTAGATCATCTGGACTCTTACATAGAATACAACTTGTTGGTCTAGATCATCTGGACTCTTACATAGAATACAACTTGTTGGTCTAGATCATCTGGACTCTTGCATAGAATACAACTTGTTGGTCTAGATCATCTGGACTCTTACATAGAATACAACTTGTTGGTCTAGATCATCTGGACTCTTACATAGAATACAACTTGTTGGTCTAGATCATCTGGACTCTTACATAGAATACAACTTGTTGGTCTAGATCATCTGGACTCTTACATAGAATACAACTTGTTGGTCTAGATCATCTGGACTCTTACATAGAATACAACTTGTTGGTCTAGATCATCTGGACTCTTACATAGAATACAACTTGTTGGTCTAGATCATCTGGACTCTTACATAGAAGACAACTTGTTAGTCTAGATCATCTAGACTCTTGCATAGAATAAAACTTGTTGGTCTAGATCATCTGGACTCTTACATAGAAGACAACTTGTTGGTCTAGATCATCTGGACTCTTACATAGAATACAACTTGTTGGTCTAGATCATCTGGACTCTTACATAGAATACAACTTGTTGGTCTAGATCATCTGGACTCTTACATAGAATACAACTTGTTGGTCTAGATCATCTGGACTCTTGCATAGAATACAACTTGTTGGTCTAGATCATCTGGACTCTTGCATAGAATACAACTTGTTGGTCTAGATCATCTGGACTCTTACATAGAATACAACTTGTTGGTCTAGATCATCTGGACTCTTACATAGAATACAACTTGTTGGTCTAGATCATCTGGACTCTTACATAGAAGACAACTTGTTAGTCTAGATCATCTGGACTCTTGCATAGAATAAAACTTGTTGGTCTGTATCATCTGGACTCTTACATAGAAGACAACTTGTTGGTCTATATCATCTGGACTCTTACATAGAACACAACTTGTTGGTCTAGATCATCTGGACTCTTACATAGAAGACAACTTGTTGGTCTATATCATCTGGACTCTTACATAGAACACAACTTGTTGGTCTAGATCATCTGGACTCTTACATAGAATACAACTTGTTGGTCTAGATCATCTGGACTCTTGCATAGAATACAACTTGTTGGTCTAGATCATCTGGACTCTTACATAGAATACAACTTGTTGGTCTAGATCATCTGGACTCTTACATAGAAGACAACTTGTTGGTCTAGATCATCTGGACTCTTGCATAGAATACAACTTGTTGGTCTAGATCATCTGGACTCTTACATAGAATACAACTTGTTGGTCTAGATCATCTGGACTCTTACATAGAATACAACTTGTTGGTCTAGATCATCTGGACTCTTACATAGAATACAACTTGTTGGTCTAGATCATCTGGACTCTTACATAGAAGACAACTTGTTGGTCTAGATCATCTGAACTCTTGCATAGAATAAAACTTGTTGGTCTAGATCATCTGGACTCTTACATAGAATACAACTTGTTGGTCTAGATCATCTGGACTCTTGCATAGAAGACAACTTGTTGGTCTAGATCATCTGAACTCTTGCATAGAATACAACTTGTTGGTCTAGATCATCTGGACTCTTACATAGAATACAACTTGTTGGTCTAGATCATCTGGACTCTTGCATAGAAGACAACTTGTTGGTCTAGATCATCTGAACTCTTGCATAGAATAAAACTTGTTGGTCTAGATCATCTGGACTCTTACATAGAAGACAACTTGTTGGTCTAGATCATCTGGACTCTTGCATAGAAGACAACTTGTTGGTCTAGATCATCTGAACTCTTGCATAGAATACAACTTGTTGGTCTAGATCATCTGGACTCTTACATAGAATACAACTTGTTGGTCTAGATCATCTGGACTCTTGCATAGAAGACAACTTGTTGGTCTAGATCATCTGAACTCTTGCATAGAATACAACTTGTTGGTCTAGATCATCTGAACTCTTGCATAGAAGACAACTTGTTAGTTTAGATCATCTGGACTCTTGCATAGAATACAACTTGTTGGTCTAGATCATCTGGACTCTTACATAGAATACAACTTGTTGGTCTAGATCATCTGGACTCTTGCATAGAAGACAACTTGTTGGTCTAGATCATCTGGACTCTTGCATAGAAGACAACTTGTTAGTCTAGATCATCTGAACTCTTGCATAGAATAAAACCTGGATAGGAGCAGCTATCAATTAAAATTGTATGATCAAAATGTTTAAATAATCTGTGTCTGAAAAATTGATTTTTTACTGTATGCAAAATGTATGTCTATAAACAGTTGAAATAAAATTTACTTCATGCTTGCATAATTAAGATTCGTATGCTTACAGCGGAATCCCTCAATAATGTGGTAGTTGGGGCCCATAACTGCTGACCACATTATGTATTGTATATACTCACGTATAAGTTGGGTCCAATTACAAATAATATAGACCCTGATCTGCCATTGCATAATGTACTGGCAAATCAGGGTCTATGTTGTTTCTTCTACTGATTAGTCCTAACAAACTGCGTAGATCCAGATCTGCTGGCACATTATGCTACGGCAGATCTGCTGGCACATTATGCTATGGCAGATCTGCTGGCTCATTATGCTACGGCAGATCTGGGTTTATTCAGTTTGCAGTTGAATCCGACTTATACATGAGTATATATGGTAACAAACTGCGTTATAGCTTCCAGGTAAGAACAAGCAAGTTCATACAGCCCTCGTAACTTGAAAATATCAGAATAATTGTTCAACTGAAGATAAATATTCTAACTTCACTAATTCCAAAGTTTTGTAAACCAAACAACAATCAAAATTCATACCTTGTAAAATATTCAAAGCACAGTTTGGGACAATTAATATCAAGTGTAAGATCTTTCTAAGATTACATTTTTAGCTCTTTTAATAATATATGGTGGATATTTTCTTTTTATTCATTAATACCGGATATGTTTCATTGTGTGGTACAAGAAAGTTGACATCAGCCAAGAGTTAGAATATATTGGTTTTTGTACCACAAGATGAGATATATTTGGTACATTTGTAGCAAAAGAACATTTTCTTTTTATTATGTACCAAACTTGCTCCTGAATTGAAGTTTAGAAGATTAAACTCACTCTTCAGCACCCCCACGCCAACCCCTTTCATATGTACACCTCAGTTGGCAATCATATTCATATCCTGATTAAAACATTATCAGCTGTTTAAGTAGGCTTGGAATGACGCATTAAATTACAGTTTAGACAACTATTATACATTATCCAAGCACAAAGCAAGACTGATTGAGCAGTACAATGAGTTTTTAACATTGTTTACAAGGTGTTATGGAGGACATAACTTTGTAGATTAATGGACGGTGGCGAGTCAAATATCCATGCCTGCAAGTATAACTTCTTTAGGTACACACAATGAAGCAATTCATAGCATGATCGGAAATCTTTTATATTTATATCTGAAAATATAAGGATATGTTTTTCAGATGTGAAAATATAGGAATGAAATAAATATGAAAAATATTTCACCAATAATTTTATATATTTCACATATAATGTATATAATAGTGTCCGTGTAATTAATGGTGTATATGTTCCCAAGGGATACAAATGTTGATTACAAAAGCAAAGCATGATTTTTACTAGAATTCTTTTCCTGATATCAAATGGAAAGGAATTTTTGCTTTTTATTCACATCCTGTACATGTATCGTAGTCAAAGTAGTTTGCAGTGTTGTTGTATTTATACTCATTTATTATCCAATACTGTTTTCTTCCTGGTTGTACATGTGTCTATACAATTATTTAACTTTTAAATTTATGATGTAGTAAGATGATACAAAATGAAAAGTTGCACAATTTGCATACCTGTGTTAAAGGCATGGTTTTAAAACTGGGTGGTGCTCTTATACAGGTGTCAGACCAGGCATGGCTACCCAAACAATCAAGCACATACTGGAAACTCACTATTTTTAAAGAGGTACCATTTCTGTGGTTGCTACAAACCAAGAGTTTAAAAACCCAGCAAACAACAACACTTCTGTGGAAATAATGGGACCCCTTTCCCTATCCATGAATTTAAGTACTAACACAAAATGTCGTTTTTTTGCAAAACCACGAATAATAAATGTATTCACAGTAATTGACTAATCAGGTGCCTGTACAGAGGCTAGTTCACCTCGATTCAGGGAGATAATTACACAGATGAGTTAATCCATATTTCATATCACAAGCTTGTCTCTAAAGATTGCTCTGACTTAATGTTCTTGCATGTAAATTGTACAATATAATTTCACACATACAGTGTGTTCAGTCAAACAGATTTCAAACAGCCATTTATTGGTATTGACAAAACTGGCCTCATAAGGCGAATGGTTGTCTTATGGAAGGTTTTTTTCTACAGTAATTTGATTGACTGAACTTTGAAGAGACAATTGTTTAAAATAGATTATTGTTTCAAGCTGGTTTGACTATAAGTTGTCCAGAAAAAATGTAATTTGTAGTTTTGTCTTCATTGAATGCAACTTTTGTTTTGAAGACAAAAGTTTTCATCATTTACTTTATGAAAAATATCTTCACAAGCATTAACACTTGTTGCTGAATAACCGTACACCTCTAGCTTTGGTCCATCTTCTTGTTTCTGAATAACCATACACCTCTAGCTTTGGTCCATCTTCTTGTCGATTTTACTGGAGGCATTATGTACATAAGAACAGGGTTTTTAGGCTATTATTTAATGTACGTTAGATAATGTATATTATATATGCATGTATATACTCGTAATAATGGTCTCAAATATCGGCAGTAGTGAAAATTAGATGAATTAAAATAATTCTTAATATAAAACCCACATCTTTAACTTTTAATTGCTGTATTTACTCCAAGGGTTTTTCATCAGCAATGCATTCTTCTCATGTATTTTTGAATAATGATGTATCTGTATCTCTTTGTGCCATTGTTTATACTACACAGTTCACAAGAGATGAACCAGTGAAATGATAAATATTGCCTCTATTTGGTAATAAAGCTTATGATGCTGGCTCTGTCATTAAAATGGGGTGCTATTGTCTTTATTTAATTAAGTTACCTGTACTAAGTTTGGAAGAGCTTACTCTGTACCTTGTCTACTGTTTGGTCAACCTCAGGGTTAGGTTTTGTTTTCCTGCCATAAGCCCAAGCATATGGTTGGATACATTGATGGAACTGGGTCAGGGTGTTCATTGCAGCATTCTGAGCCATCTGAGGGGAACATGAATCACAGTGATCTTCTTTTCTTCACTAATACTTTGTTGTTTACAGAGGTTAATTCCTGTGTTAAGGTTTTAGTTTTTTGGCATGACTTGTTGTAGGCATGGTACTTTCATGTAACTTTACCAGGTTTTTCATGAAATAATTGGGAACCACACCAGGGAAAGTAGGTCACAGTGTCCAACTTTTCTTATGAAAATTATTTTGTTACAGGTGAAGGTATTCCAGTTTGGTGTTTTGTTTGATTGCCGTCAGCTGTGGTTTTTAGCATGGTATGTACATGAAGTTATTGTCCTTTGCTATCCTGACAGCAGATTCAGCATGGTATGTACATGGAGTTATTGGCCTTTGCTATCCTGACAGCAGATTCTTTTAATCAGCGTAGCTCAGGAGCCATTCACGATATTTTGATGCTATTTTGTGTGCACATTGCCTCCTATCCCTTAATGTGCCTCTTTTGAGTTTTGTCTCATCAACTCCATTTTGAAAAGAGTTATGGCCTATGACACATGTGATGTTGTTTGTAACCAGCACAGTTCTGCAACCCTTATATATAATTGGATGCCATTTAGTTTTAAATTGCCCATTGATGTAGCAATGACATTTTAAGGTTTCATTATTTTCAGGTTCAATTTTGATGGATTTTTTTTATTTTTTCCATCAATATAAAATCACTATGTCAGATCCTTGTAATCAGCATAGATCAGGAGCTATTCAACTTATTCTGATGAAGTTTGGTGTGTACATTGTCTCAAAACCTAGATGTGCCTTTTATGTGTTTCATCTAATCAACTCCATTTTGATATCGTTATGGCCTTTGACAATTAACATCATATTTTCACATGAGATGTTGCTTGTAACCAGCATAACTCAAGAACATTCAACATATTCTGATGCAATTTTGTATGAACATCATCTAATAGACTTGAATGTGCTTTATGGGAGTTTAGTCTTGTTTAGGAGAGTTATGTACCCTGATTGCTTGTCCTGATGACTTTGGTTTCTGCAAGAGAACTGCACTGATATTTGATGGATTTCAACCATATTTGATATGTGGTTTCAGATTGATGAGACTTATTTCTAGTATTCCATGGCATCATTTACAAGACTTATGGTCCCTGATTGCCCATTCTCCTGATTTTGGCTTCTGCATATAACTTTACTAAGCTTTGTTGGATTTCAACCAAATTTATCATACAGCACTATACAGAGGAAACCTTGCATGACATTAATTTTAAGTGTTCCACCTTATCATTTGGAAGAGTTATGGCCCTTGATTGTCTGCCCTCCTAACTTTGCATTTCACAACATAATTTTACTATGGAATATTATATTCAGTCAAAGTTATTATGCACCATGATATTACTGAGACCTTGAATGAGTTGGCTTTTCAGCATTCCATATCATCATTAAAGAGTTAAAGAAGTTCATGTGTTGAAGGCCCTGCAAAGCAAACTTGGAGAGAGAGAGAGAGAGAGAGCCCTTTTGCAATGCACACATCACTACTAGCTCAAGTTTTCTGACCTAACTTTAATTGTATTCATGATTTTGTAATGTTTTTTGGCCAAAATGTCCTTTGTATCATTGGAAACATACCCATATGAAATATAGGTCTCAGTGACCCATGACTCCTGCCTTGCAAAATGTAAATTGCAACATCAGCCAAAAAAGTGTGGAATCCAGGCAAGCTTGATTGTCCCTGACAAGTATTATAGTTACATTCAAGCAAGTTGTACAGTGTATATCTTTCTTGAGGATTATCTATGAAACCATTTAGTTTCTTTGGTCCTGTATTTTTTCAAAATATCCATTAGAGAGCTTTTCATTCTGTTCCACAAAAACATAAAGTAGGTCACAGTGACATACATGCAGACACTTAGCACATATACATTCCAAGATCAGAAACATCATTTTATCAGACCTCAGATTTCTGTTTACGATTTAATCCAATCAATCAATATACACTAAACGCTTTATATTTTTGACAGACAAGAAATAAGAGAGAAATGCAAAGAAGTTTAAAGGACTTCACAAAATCTGAAAAGAACTTCAGAAAATCCGAAAAGGACTTCACAAAAGTTTTGTTGTGCATAAGACTGTGAACATGCTGGAAGTTTCTTGCCTGACCACTTTTAAATTGTCATGGACAGATATAAACCAATAATCCAACCTAAAATATGAGATTTAGATTAGCAATGTGGACGGTGTTTTCTCACTGTTAAAGTTCTACATTTTAATTCTGTTTTGGTAATACATTGCCCTCTAGTGAGGATTTCCAGAACCAGTATCTTCTTTGGACCACGTTTACTCATGTTTAGTGTATTCGGATATGGATTTTGTTAAATTTTTTCCATCAATATCACATCACAGTATCAGATCCTTGTAATCAGCATAGATCAGGAGCTATTCAACTTGTTCTGATGAAGTTTGGTGTGTACATTGTCTCAAAACCTAGATGTGCCTTTTATGTGTTTTTTGGTGTGAACATTGTCTCAAAACTTAGATGTGCTTTTTATGTGTTTTTTGGTGTGTACATTGTCTCAAAACTTAGATGTGCTTTTTATGTGTTTTTTTGTGTGTACATTGTCTCAAAACCTAGATGTGCCTTTTATGTGTTTCATCTCATCAACTCCATTTTGATAATGTTATGGCCTTTGACAATTAACATCATATCTTCACATGAGATGTTGCTTGTAACTGGCATAACTCAAGAACATTCAACATATTCTGATGCAATTTTGTATGAACATCATTTCATGGACTTGAATGTGCTTTATGGGAGTTTAGTCTTGTTTCGGAGAGTTATGTACCCTGATTGCTTGTCCTGATGACTTTGGTTTCTGCAAGAGAACTGCACTGATATTTGATGGATTTCAACCATATTTGATATGTGGTTTCAGATTGATGAGACTTATTTCTAGTATTCCATGGCATCATTTACAAGAGTTATGGACCCTGATTTCCCATCATCCTGATTTTGGTTTCTGCAGTATAACTTTACTAAGCTTTGTTGGATTTCAACCAAATTTATCATGCAGCACTATACAGAGGAGACCTTGAACGAGTTTAATTTTAAGTGTTCCACCTTATCATTTGGAAGAGTTATGGCCCTTGATTGCCTGCCCTCCTAACTTTGCTTTTCACAACATAATTTTACTATGGAATATTACATTCAGCCAAAGTTATTATGCACCATGATATTACTGAGGCCTTAAATGAGTTGGCTTTTCAGCATTCCACATCATCATTTAAAAGAGTTACAGAAGCTCATGTGTTGGAGGCCCTGCAAAGCAAATTTGGAGAGAGAGAGAGAGAGAGAGATTTTGAAATGCACACATCACTACTAGCTCAAGTTTATTTTAGACATCAGAAGAAATAGAGATATGGGACACCATTTATCTTCTCTCCTATATAACTTTATAACTTTGTTAAATAAAACCAACTCGTATGGTTATTTGTTCATAGGCAAGACTTATAAATAGATTTATTTTTATGTCCTCATAAAGGACAAATAAATTGTATCTCATTTATGTCACTAATCCATGAACGAGTTCCTCAATGGAACACGCAATTCTGTAATTAATAGAATCAAGATGTTAAAACTCAGCAATAAAGTGACGATATTAAGCCTGTTTCATCATATTTATGCAGGCCTTAGATTCATGTGTTTGCATTTCAGTGTACTGATGGACTATAGTGGGTTAAAGGGTTGGTCCAGAAAGAATAGCTCTGAATCTGGTGATAAGGGGTATGAACTTGCATGTCAGTGATGTGTGCTTATCTAGCCACTTCCATGTCAGTGATGTGTGCTTATCTAGCCACTTCCTCTAGAAACATGAACTTGCATGTCATTGATGTGTGCTTATCAAGCCACTTCCATGTCAGTGATGTGTGCTTATCTAGCCACTTCCTCTAGAAACATGCATGTCAGTGATGTGTGCTTATCTAGCCACTTGCATGTCAGTGATATGTGCTTATCTGGCCACTTCCTCTAGAAACTTGTACTTTTAATGAGGGCAAATTACTTGAAAAGAAAAGTTTGTCAATATAAACAATTTTAGGATTTAAACACCCATTCTTCTACTTATGTGGAAGAAAACTCAGAAGAAAATGAAAAGAGACACTGAGAAGTACAAAAGGAAAACATGCAATGGAGAGACGAGGAATGCAAAATGGAACAAGCAGAGAAGCAATAGTAGTTGATAAATTGGGAAAGCTAGGCCACTTTTTTGTGCATTTTGAAATCCCATATAAGGATAGGAGAATATTAGAAATAAAAACGTTGATACGATAGACCAGCAAGACAGCAGAACCTTGTGACTGGAGGCATGGTATCCTGGAGGGACAACACCAAAGGTGGACTTAGGAGTGGTTTTGTTTTGTTTTGAAATCGTTAAAAATTACTAGACCAGTCAGACTATGAAGACAATTAGCAAACATGTATATGAAACTTCCTACACATCGTAAGTATTGGCACAAAGGTACTTGTATTAAATAAAGCAGTTTTCAGAGACATCATGGACATATTTCGTGAGTTAGAACAATATTGGTATGTAGACAATGTGTATTTACTTATATTGCAGTAATTCATGTTTATATTTATTTGGAAAGGTTTATCTTCCTAAAGTTTTTGAGCAATATTATTATGATATTATTTTTTTTACAATTAGAGCTTTTGATTGGCACCATATAGTCATTACCGTGCTGAGGTGCTTTTAAACACTAATACATACATACATTACAAGTTTGGACTGGATTAAAGCTTGGTTAAGGTTACATGTGTTACAAAATAAAATAAAAAAGAACAAACCTGTTGACTTCTTGATTTCAAAAAAAAAAATATATCCGGCAATTTTCTAGAAAAGATGCTGATTTACAGATTACATTTAATGATGAAATAAGAATCATTAGCCATGATAGCAAGTTGGTTAAATCAGTAAAGTATGAGAAAGAACTAAATTACATATTTTGTGTGAGTAAGTACAAACATCTGTAATCAGAAAAATTTACAGTACAACTTGAAGATCTTGTACATTTATCAAGGCCAATCTATAATGATTAAAAAAATAAAAAATAAAAAAATTGAGGACAAAGAGTTAAAACCGCACATAGTGAACCAGTATATAGGTAGTTTTTATAAATTCAACCATAGGAATGTCAGAATTTGACGTAAATCTGGAATTTATCATATTTTTGAAAGGATTGCAGAATTGTTGCAAATTGTTGAAAATGAAAGTTCCTGTTGTAGATGCATGTTATGTTGACTTGTTAATAATGCATACAAATAATTTGTCAAGCGTAAATTATTCCCCGGATGTTTTTATTTAATTCTATTTGACTGGCATTGGAGACCTTGCAGAGCGTGACAAAGAACAGTATTGAAGGTTTTTGTACCCATTTTATTCATTACATCATGTATTTTGGCCATATGACTCCAGATGAGCACAGGAAAAACTATATGCTGTAATTAATTATAACCGATATGAGTACTTAGATTACGTTATTATAATTACAAAGAAGTTAAAATATCAACTGCCACTGGAACAAACAAGTAAATAAGTTTTGTTTATAGTTTCCTTAACTTCACCAGAAGAATATCCATAACATTCACACTTTGTTTTTATTGACCCCTTAAATATGTAGTTGTAAATTTTAGATTACTCAGCAGTAACCACTATAGTTTGAATTTATGACCACCATTGTGTGAAAACATCTGTGTATATGCTCTCGCGTACACTTATATGGATCGTTTCAAAATAGCTTTGAAATGTTTTGGATTTAGTTTCAGTGTATGAAATATTTTTTTACATATCAATGATCACTGTGTAATCATATCAGTTAGAATTAATTACAATGTATAGTTTCTACTTTGCTCTTATGGAATCAAATACACTCTCTAATGACCAAAATGGGTACCTATCTTTGCTACGATTAGTAAAGTACAGTTGCTTATACAAATATAAATCAATGGTGAAAACAAATTAAAGTGGAAAAAAAATAATTTTTTAAAAAGAATTACAAAAAGTACACTGAATTGAAAGAATGGTTAACTGAACAGTCTACTTACACATTACACAAGCAAGCGAGAATAACATTCCCTACAGAAAGAGTTTGTCATGTGGATAACAAGTGGCAAGCATACATTGTTGAACTGCAGGCATATGGAGAAAAAAATGGATACAAATATATTGTGACGGTGAAAGTTAGTTACTTAAAATACGCTTAGGCTGAAAAATTAAAACAATAGGGAGATGACATGCACGACGCTTTTAGAGAAATCTTCATGGAATGAACATATAACTAGATGCCGTTTTATTAAGGAAAAGAGTTTTACAAGATAAAGATAAGGATTTCCTGGAAAAAGGAAGCATTTAATACTTTCAACTTACTTAGACAATAGAGCACATGTAGTGTAAACATTTAGCAGAAATCTAAAGACTAGAATGTGGACGTATTTTACACAAATGAAACCAGATAATGTGTGTGTGAGTGTGTTTCTGTGGTGGAGAGAGAATTTGTATTATATATATATATATATATATATATATATATATATATATATATATATATATATATATATATATATATATATATATATATATATAGGCACACACACACACACAGAGTAGACTCTATTATCTGAAGTATGTGGGTCTAGAATAAAATTTAGGATAATACCGGGGTTCGAAGTTCAAAAAACCGAAGGTCATGAAGGTGCAAGTGTACATCAATCCACAGAAATAAAACAAAGTACCATTTCAGTTATTCTTGTATTATGTTTCCTTACTACATATATAGGAAGCCATTTCATTTGCACGGCATAAACACAAAGAAAAACAACAGTGAAAATTATCGTTGTAATCATTATAATAATCTGCATGGCATACAACAAAGATAAAATTATCGTTATCATCGTTTCAATATGCATAAAAATGATCAACATCGAACACATTTTAGATCTAATGAGTCAATGGATCACTTGATAGGTTAGTTTTGTATGTGATATTCACTTCTCTTCAACTGTTTTTTTCATTTTTAAACAACACGCTTAAAGAAACTTGTGAGCACAGTTTGTTTTGCACATTTTCTATTGAAATCGTCTTTCGTCGCATAATCACTAATGGAGAACATTATGTTACGACTAGGGGTAAATGTAACAAAAGAAAAGACTCCAACAAGCTTTCAAGATTTAAAACAAAAATATTTAATTTCCTAAAATATAAAAATATTTCAACAAACAATCAAAGTGAAAGAATTAAAAATAACTTACAGTATAGAATATCCTTAAAAGTCCTAAATTGTTCTAATGTTCACTGATCCTGAAGTTAAACCAAATTATTCCGAATGGAGAATATTCCGAATGAAACCACCAATGTACTGGCATGCCAACAAGAATCAGTTTTATCCAGGTGTTATTAATTCCAAGTAATCCTTGTGAGTATAGAATATCACACAAGTTCTAGAGATGTTTCCGCTAATTCCAACGGAGCTGAATAATTCTTAAATATCAGTAGTTAATCCCAAAAATGTACTGTCTGGAAAATATTTCTGAAGCAGCAGTACTAAATCCAAAATGGACTGTATAATAATAACTCTGAAGCATAATATAACATACAAAGAACCAATTTCGTTAAAGACCTCTCAAGCTGACGAAACTATGTAGAATGACGAACATCTTATCTTATAGTTTCTGTACTGCGTCATTGAAATACAAATAAAACCCATTTCTTATTCCGTCTCAGAATAACAACTCAGTATTACGATCTTACTATCTAACTTCTGGTCAACAAACTGAATCATTCCTGAATGGCGAAATCCAGGTCAGGTCAGAAGTGCAAAAGTTCAAACCCTCACGCGCTGGATCACGTGACATGAGTAATGCTTCAAACGATAATATTGATTTTCCCATAACCAATGTATTGGGTCACATGTACTGTATGTGTATTTTCTGCAAGACGACAGCTGTTAGACTATTATGCACAGATCATAAAACTATACCATTATTTAAAAACAAAATGAAACATAATTCCGTTACACCTTCCCCCTTTTGAAAAAAATAAAGTTTTATACAATAAAACTTTCTTTTGGCAAATTCTTCTAGCATATATGTAATTGATTGCATAAACAAAAAAATAATACATGATACAGTCATGTATACTAAACAGTGTAATTGTAGTATTATGCACGTGAAAGTGCATCAGCAATCAAATTTTCATTTCCCTTGATGTGTTTGACTGGCACAGGGAACATAGAAATAGCCTTAACCTTAACTACTATTGGTTTTATTTGCCCATGTCCCACCACGTGTCCTAAAAAGGTAACACAAGTACGGCAAAAGTCACTTTTATTCAGATTGATGGTCAAATTTGCTTCACCGAGTCTTTTGAAGAACTTCTTAATTGTTTCCATGTGGTCCTTCCATGTGTCATTGTATATGATAACGTCATCGATGTGGGCATCACAATTTCTTATTCCAGATGTTATCATATTCATCAAACTTTGGAAAGAACTTGGGGAACCTTTCATACCAAATGGCATGACTTTGTGTTGTTAAAGTCCGTCTGGAGTCACGAATGCAGAAATTTCTTTTGCTCTCTCCGTAAGTGGAATTTGGTAGAATCCCTTCAATAGGTCAAATTTTGTGACGTATTTGGCATTTCCAATCCTGTCAATACAGTCATCAATTCTAGGAATTGGAAATGAATCTGTCTTGGTGACACTATTTACTTTTCTGTAATCAGTACACATACGGAAAGTCTTTTCTGGTTTCGGCACTAAAATACAGGGTGAACTCCAGTCACTTTTACTTGGATCGATAAAGTCATTCTCCAGTAAATACTGTATTTCTTTCTTCAGATGGTCTTGTTTGAGAGGATTCATCCTATACGGATGTTGCTTTATAGGCGTTGAATTTACTATTTCGACATCATGGAAAATCATATTGATTCTTGTGGGAATATCTGAAAACAAATGTTTATTTTCTTTTATTAGCTGTTTCAGTTCGGTAATCTCGGCCGGCAGTAGATGAGACAGTTTCTGGTCCAGGTTATCCAGAATATCCGAATTTCGAAGAGTAGTCACTTCGTAATCATCAGTACTCGATTTCTCATCTTCATTCAGGTTTTGGACGTATGGCTATCTCTCTCTCTACATATTGTTTAAACATATTAATATGGCAAGGTTGTCTCTGCTTCCTCCTCCCATGAGTATTAATAATGTAATTTAAATCACTCACTTTCTTGTGAATGGTATAGGGCCATAATACTTAGCCTGAAGAGGATTTTGGGGTATGGGTAGCAGAGCCAAAACTCTATCACCTAGCTGAAAACTCTTATCTTTCGCTTGTTTATCATACCTCAATTTCATATTCGACTGGACTGATTTAAGATTATTTCTTTCCATCTCGCAAGCCTTAGATAACCTATGTTTAAATTTAGAGACACAGTCCAGAAGATTTAATTCCAACTCTTCAGCAAAAGGAAGTCCCTCTTTCAATAACTATAATTCATCCCGTACAGAATCTCCAAACACTAGTTCACAAAGACTGAATCCCAAAGACTCCCACTCGTCACCAGCGGGTACCTCAGGTGGTCTCCATTTCCTCATAAAGACCCCATTCTTCAAGAAGTAACAAGTTCCTTCTTGTGTGGCTTCAGTTTCATTTATAGCCCTTGAAAACAAACAGGAGAACTAGTGTTTGTCTTTTATCACCCTGAGAATGTGTAGCTGAAAGAGTATCACTGTGATCAATACTTGATTGATCCAAACTAGGAGCAAAAGTGACCTCATTAAAAGCCTGATTGATCCAAACTAGGAGCAAAAGTGACCTCATTAAAAGCCTGATCCAACAAGAGGTCCGCTAAAGGAAATACATCCTGTTCAACAACATCATTCTCAAGAGCACGCTTTGCCATAGCTCTAGTAACTGCACAAGCTGGATATAAACCAGGGATTTCTACTTCGATAAGATCAACTCGTTGACCCATGCTAGGCTTGTCAGTTACAAGTGGATTAATCACGAACTTATCTCCAGCTAGGTCATTACCTAGTAATAAATGGATGTCCTTTATAGGCAAAGAAGCCACTGCTCACACGGTCACAGGTCCCGAAACTAAGTCTGATGACAAATTAACACAATGAAGAGGGACATTAACATATCCACATTCTACCCCATGTATTAGAACAATTTCACTAGTAGAAGACTTCTCAGAAAACGGCAAAGTACTATCTAACAATAGACTCTGAGAAGCTCCTGTGTCTCTTAATATCTTAATAGAAGTAGTCGTATCCAAGTCACCAACAAGTGACACTGAACCCTTCGACATGAATGGTTCGTATTTCTTCATTACAAAATCAGACTGAGGTATGCAAGCCTCCAAACAAGTATCTTTCTCGATACATGACCCTGACCTTGACTTCTTATAAAGTAGAGCATTTGGAACAGCTCTATTATAATTCCGTTGCTTAGTTCCAACCTAAAGCAATCAGAAATCACGTGTCCTTTCATCTTACAATATTAACACTTGGGAAGAGATAAGATTTCCTGATACTCCTTATCAGTTACACCAGCCTGAGGTCTGAAATTACTAAAACGAGTCTGAAATGGTTTCTCAACAGAAACTTGTTGAGAAAAAGATCTATTCACAAATGGAACATTGTGAATCGAAAAATACATATCAGCTGCATAAACTGCTTTCTCTAAGGTTTAAACTCCTTTCTCTCAAGGTATATTCTAATGCCACTACTGACACAATTCTTGATTTCTTCAATCAATACCAGTTGCTTAAGATTATCATAATCCCTACCAACCTTCTTAGACGTACACCATCTCGTAAACGAACGCTCTTTTTCCCAAGCAAATTCTAAATGAGTCTGGGTAGTTTCCTTTCTACAATTTCTAAACTTTTGACGATAAGTTTCAGGTACCAACTCATAAGCCCTCAAGACATATTCTTTGACCACTTCATAATCAGCAGATTGTTCAGATGAGAGTGCAGTATAAACATCACTAACTTTACCAGTAAACACACTCTGCAATAATGAGGTCCAATAATCTTTCAGCCATTTCAGATTCTCAGCAATGTTCTCAAAACAGAGAAAATATTTGTCTACCTCCTTTTTCTAAAAGGGGGGACCAGTCTGATATGTTTGGCTAGATCAAAGTATGAACCCGTATTGCCATGAGAATGCCCTTTACTGGTCAATTCCAATTCCTTTATTCTAAATTCCCTATATTTATCCTTCCTCTGTAATTTCCTATCTTTATCCTCCCTTCTTTCCCTCTCCAGTCCATCTCTTTCCTCTTTTCTATCTTGCCTATCTCTTTCATCTTTTCTATCTTGCCTATCTCTTCCCTCTTTTCTATCTTGACTATCTCTTTCCTATTTTTTTTTCTTCCTATCCCTTTCCTCTATTCTATCTTGCATCTGCATTTGTTTGAGCTTCTCTAATTCCATGTCCTTAGCTATCTGTAATTTCCTTTCTAAACAAGACGGAGTTTTCTTCTTCAAACAAGAAACACCCAATTCAAAAACACCTTTTTGTACCAAATAATCTATCAAAGTATTCCTAATCTCTTGTTTCAACATGGGAGCTTTCGCTTCAGTAAGGTTATAATGTTTGGCAATTTGAAGTAACTCGTCTTTTTTCAAGGACTCTAATTTCTCCTGGGTAGGATCAGCTATGAAACTCTTTACTTTGGATGTCATAATGAAAGCCTGTTCGTTTCTCTATTTTTTTTCTTAATCGGGAAATCAAAATATCAAAGACCACTAAAATTTCAAACAATAAAATTCAAATCTCAAAAAGAAACAATTTTCTGAAGTTTTAAAATCTCTGAAATATTAAACCTTTAAAATACTTTCAAATCCCGAAATATTCATAAAATTCGGAACCCGAAAATATTCAAATTTCGATCCCGGAACGACAGCCATCAAATTTCTCTTGTTACGACTAGGGGTAAATGTAACAAAAGAAAAGACTCAAACAAACTTTCAAGATTTAAAACAAAAATATTTTTAAAGAACCAATTTCGTTAAAGACCTCTCAAGCTGACGAAACTATGTAGAATGACGAACGCTGCGATTACATCTTATTTTATAGTTTCTGTACTGCGTCATTGAAATACAAATAAAACCCATTTCTTATTCCGTCTCAGAATAACAACTCAGTATTACGATCTTACCATCTAACTTCTGGTCAACAAACTGAATCATTCCTGAATGGCGAAATCCAGGTCAGGTCAGAAGTGCAAAAGTTCAAACCCTCACGCGCTAGATCACGTGACATGAGTAATGCTTCAAACGATAATATTGATTTTCCCATGACCAATGTATTGGGTCACATGTACTGTATGTGTATTTTCTGCAAGACGACAGCTATTAGACTATTATGCACAGATCATAAAACTATACCACTATTTGAAAACAAAATGATACATAATTCCGTAACACTTACCATATGATAAAATTTAGTTCTATCACAGACAAAGATGAACCTATTGTTGGGTTTCAGTCTGAACAGTTTGTCTACTTCCTGAATCCTGAGTATTTAATTCTTTCTTAAAATGAGTTTCCATTGGTTGTTTTTCTATTGACCTAGGTGCTACATCTATCTATCTATCTATCTATCTATCTATCTATCTATCTATCTATCTATCTATCTATCTATCTATCTATCTATCTATCTATCTATCTATCTATCTATCTATCTATCTATCTATCTATCTATCTATCTATCTATCTATCTATCTATCTATCTATCTATCTATCTATCTATCTATCTATCTATCTATCTATCTATCTATCTATCTATCTATCTATCTATCTATCTATCTATCTATCCATCCATCCATCCATCCATCCATCCATCCATCCATCCATCCATCCATCCATCCATTCATCCATCCATCCATCCATCCATCAATAATTTTGCACTAACAATTTGAAAATCTTGCCATGTACAATAAGGACAGTTTTTGTTAATGAAAAAACTGCATTTTTTAAATTTCCGTTTCAAGTTTTGCTTGCTTTCTTCTAGAAAAAACATCACTCACATCAACTTCTATCCAATTTTCTTTTTTTTATTGAATTTTCTTTCGAACTGATAAATAATTCTTGAAATACAACATTATCCATTTGTTCAAAGTTTTTTTTTTTAATTTTTATTTTTTATTAAGACCAAATCCCGTGTATCAACAAAACAACCTTGAAAATGCGTTAACCTTGCGTTTGTCACCTTTGTGGGCTAAAATAAGGATTTTCTAATAATACATATATATTTTCCAATAGTGATAAAATAATTTTCCAATATTAGGAAATCAATTTAAACCATAAGAAAATAGTTTTTAAAATGTTACAATAAAGGGCTCATTTTTTCTAATATTATAAAAATATTTTCTAATATTAGCAAATGATTTTCTAAGAAACAAAAGAAACGTATTATGTAGGAAAATCAGTACATGTTATAATATTTAAGAAAGTTGCTTTTTTTCATAATTTAGAATCTTTTACTCATATTAGAAAATTTCTATTTTCGCCCACAATAGATTGCCAAAAGTCATTCCGGACAAAACGAAGCAGTTTATTGAATAATCATTTCATAATATTACGAAATGAACCCACTTTCCTGTATTAGAAAATGAACCCACTTTCCTGTATTAGAAAATGAACCCACTTTCCTATATTAGAAAATGAACCCATTTTCCTATATTAGAAAATGAACCCACTTTCCTATATTAGAAAATGAACCCACTTTCCTATATTAGAAAATGAACCCACTTTCCTGTATTAGAAAATGAACCCACTTTCCTATATTAGAAAATGAACCCACGTTCCTATATTAGAAAATGAACCCACTTTCCTATATTAGAACATGAACCCACTTTCCTATATTAGAAAATGAACCCACTTTCCTGTATTAGAAAATGAACCCACTTTCCTATATTAGAAAATGAACCCACTTTCCTATATTAGAAAATGAACCCACTTTCCTATATTAGAAAATGAACCCACTTTCCTGTATTAGAAAATGAACCCACGTTCCTATATTAGAAAATGAACCCACGTTCCTATATTAGAAAATGAACCCACTTTCCTATATTAGAAAATGAACCCACTTTCATATATTAGAAAATGAACCCACTTTCCTGTATTAGAAAATGAACCCACGTTCCTATATTAGAAAATGAACCCACGTTCCTATATTAGAAAATGAACCCACGTTCCTATATTAGAAAATGAACCCACTTTCCTATATTAGAAAATGAACCCACTTTCCTATATTAGAAAATGAACCCACTTTCCTATATTAGAAAATGAACCCACTTTCATATATTAGAAAATGAACCCACTTTCCTATATTAGAAAATGAACCCACTTTCCTATATTAGAAAATGAACCCACTTTCCTATATTAGAAAATGAACCCACGTTCCTATATTAGAAAATGAACCCACTTTCCTATATTAGAAAATGAACCCACTTTCCTATATTAGAAAATGAACCCACTTTCATATATTAGAAAATGAACCCACTTTCCTGTATTAGAAAATGAACCCACTTTCCTATATTAGAAAATGAACCCACTTTCCTATATTAGAAAATGAACCCACGTTCCTATATTAGAAAATGAACCCACTTTCCTATATTAGAAAATGAACCCACTTTCCTATATTAGAAAATGAACCCACTTTCCTGTATTAGAAAATGAACCCACGTTCCTATATTAGAAAATGAACCCACTTTCCTATATTAGAAAATGAACCCACTTTCCTATATTAGAAAATGAACCCACTTTCCTATATTAGAAAATGAACCCACTTTCCTATATTAGAAAATGAACCCACTTTCCTATATTAGAAAATGAACCCACTTTCCTATATTAGAAAATGAACCCACGTTCCTATATTAGAAAATGAACCCACGTTCCTATATTAGAAAATGAACCCACTTTCCTATATTAGAAAATGAACCCACTTTCCTATATTACGAAATGAACCCACTTTCCTATATTAGAAAATGAACCCACGTTCCTATATTAGAAAATGAACCCACTTTCCTATATTAGAAAATGAACCCACTTTCCTATATTAGAAAATGAACCCACTTTCCTATATTAGAAAATGAACCCACTTTCCTATATTAGAAAATGAACCCACTTTCCTATATTAGAAAATGAACCCACTTTCCTATATTAGAAAATGAACCCACGTTCCTATATTAGAAAATGAACCCACTTTCCTATATTAGAAAATGAACCCACTTTCCTATATTACGAAATGAACCCACTTTCCTATATTAGAAAATGAACCCACGTTCCTATATTAGAAAATGAACCCACTTTCCTATATTAGAAAATGAACCCACTTTCCTATATTAGAAAATGAACCCACTTTCCTATATTAGAAAATGAACCCACGTTCCTATATTAGAAAATGAACCCACTTTCCTATATTAGAAAATGAACCCACTTTCCTATATTAGAAAATGAACCCACTTTCCTATATTAGAAAATGAACCCACATTCCTATATTAGAAAATGAACCCACTTTCCTATATTAGAAAATGAACCCACTTTCCTATATTAGAAAATGAACCCACTTTCCTATATTAGAAAATGAACCCACTTTCCTATATTAGAAAATGAACCCACGTTCCTATATTAGAAAATGAACCCACGTTCCTATATTAGAAAATGAACCCACGTTCCTATATTAGAAAATGAAAACACGTTCCTATATTAGAAAATGAACCCACTTTCCTATATTACGAAATGAACCCACTTTCCTATATTAGAAAATGAACCCACTTTCCTATATTACGAAATGAACCCACTTTCCTATATTAGAACATGAACACACTTTCATATATTAGAAAATGAACCCACTTTCCTGTATTAGAAAATGAACCCACTTTCCTATATTAGAAAATGAACCCACTTTCCTATATTAGAAAATGAACCCACGTTCCTATATTAGAAAATGAACCCACTTTCCTATATTAGAAAATGAACCCACTTTCCTATATTAGAAAATGAACCCACTTTCCTATATTAGAAAATGAACCCACTTTCCTATATTAGAAAATGAACCCACGTTCCTATATTAGAAAATGAACCCACTTTCCTATATTAGAAAATGAACCCACTTTCCTATATTAGAAAATGAACCCACTTTCCTATATTAGAAAATGAACCCACTTTCCTATATTAGAAAATGAACCCACTTTCCTATATTAGAAAATGAACCCACTTTCCTATATTAGAAAATGAACCCACTTTCCTATATTACGAAATGAACCCACTTTCCTATATTAGAAAATGAACCCACTTTCCTATATTACGAAATGAACCCACTTTCCTATATTAGAACATGAACACACTTTCATATATTAGAAAATGAACCCACTTTCCTGTATTAGAAAATGAACCCACTTTCCTATATTAGAAAATGAACCCACTTTCCTATATTAGAAAATGAACCCACTTTCCTATATTAGAAAATGAACCCACTTTCCTATATTAGAAAATGAACCCACATTCCTATATTAGAAAATGAACCCACTTTCCTATATTAGAAAATGAACCCACTTTCCTATATTAGAAAATGAACCCACGTTCCTATATTAGAAAATGAACCCACGTTCCTATATTAGAAAATGAACCCACGTTCCTATATTAGAAAATGAACCCACGTTCCTATATTAGAAAATGAACCCACTTTCCTATATTAGAAAATGAACCCACGTTCCTATATTAGAAAATGAACCCACGTTCCTATATTAGAAAATGAACCCACGTTCCTATATTAGAAAATGAACCCACTTTCCTATATTAGAAAATGAACCCACGTTCCTATATTAGAAAATGAACCCACATTCCTATATTAGAAAATGAACCCACTTTCCTATATTACGAAATGAACCCACTTTCCTATATTAGAAAATGAACCCACTTTCCTATATTACGAAATGAACCCACTTTCCTGTATTAGAACATGAACACACTTTCATATATTAGAAAATGAACCCACTTTCCTGTATTAGAAAATGAACCCACTTTCCTATATTAGAAAATGAACCCACTTTCCTATATTAGAAAATGAACCCACGTTCCTATATTAGAAAATGAACCCACTTTCCTATATTAGAAAATGAACCCACTTTCCTATATTAGAAAATGAACCCACTTTCCTATATTAGAAAATGAACCCACTTTCCTATATTAGAAAATGAACCCACGTTCCTATATTAGAAAATGAACCCACTTTCCTATATTAGAAAATGAACCCACTTTCCTATATTAGAAAATGAACCCACGTTCCTATATTAGAAAATGAACCCACTTTCCTATATTAGAAAATGAACCCACTTTCCTATATTAGAAAATGAACCCACTTTCCTATATTAGAAAATGAACCCACGTTCCTATATTAGAAAATGAACCCACTTTCCTATATTAGAAAATGAACCCACTTTCCTATATTAGAAAATGAACCCACTTTCCTATATTAGAAAATGAACCCACTTTCCTATATTAGAAAATGAACCCACTTTCCTATATTAGAAAATGAACACACTTTCCTATATTAGAAAATGAACCCACTTTCCTATATTAGAAAATGAACCCACTTTCCTATATTAGAAAATGAACCCACTTTCCTATATTACGAAATGAACCCACTTTCCTATATTAGAAAATGAACCCACTTTCCTATATTAGAAAATGAACCCACTTTCCTATATTAGAAAATGAACCCACTTTCCTATATTAGAAAATGAACCCACGTTCCTATATTAGAAAATGAACCCACTTTCCTATATTAGAAAATGAACCCACGTTCCTATATTAGAAAATGAACCCACGTTCCTATATTAGAAAATGAACCCACGTTCCTATATTAGAAAATGAACCCACGTTCCTATATTAGAAAATGAACCCACTTTCCTATATTACGAAATGAACCCACTTTCCTATATTAGAAAATGAACCCACGTTCCTATATTAGAAAATGAACCCACTTTCCTATATTAGAAAATGAACCCACTTTCCTATATTAGAAAATGAACCCACTTTCCTATATTAGAAAATGAACCCACGTTCCTATATTAGAAAATGAACCCACGTTCCTATATTAGAAAATGAACCCACGTTCCTATATTAGAAAATGAACCCACGTTCCTATATTAGAAAATGAACCCACATTCCTATATTAGAAAATGAACCCACTTTCCTATATTAGAAAATGAACCCACTTTCCTATATTAGAAAATGAACCCACTTTCCTATATTACGAAATGAACCCACTTTCCTATATTAGAAAATGAACCCACTTTCCTATATTAGAAAATGAACCCACTTTCCTATATTAGAAAATGAACCCACTTTCCTATATTAGAAAATGAACACACTTTCCTATATTAGAAAATGAACCCACTTTCCTATATTACGAAATGAACCCACTTTCCTATATTAGAAAATGAACCCACTTTCCTGTATTAGAAAATGAACCCACTTTCCTATATTAGAAAATGAACCCACTTTCCTATATTAGAAAATGAACCCACTTTCCTGTATTAGAAAATGAACACACTTTCCTATATTAGAAAATGAACCCACGTTCCTATATTAGAAAATGAACCCACTTTCCTATATTACGAAATGAACCCACTTTCCTGTATTAGAAAATGAACCCACGTTCCTATATTAGAAAATGAACCCACTTTCCTATATTAGAAAATGAACCCACATTCCTATATTAGAAAATGAACCCACTTTCCTATATTAGAAAATGAACCCACGTTCCTATATTAGAAAATGAACCCACTTTCCTATATTACGAAATGAACCCACTTTCCTATATTAGAAAATGAACCCACTTTCCTATATTACGAAATGAACCCACTTTCCTATATTAGAAAATGAACCCACTTTCCTATATTAGAAAATGAACCCACATTCCTATATTAGAAAATGAACCCACTTTCCTATATTAGAAAATGAACCCACGTTCCTATATTAGAAAATGAACCCACTTTCCTATATTACGAAATGAACCCACTTTCCTATATTAGAAAATGAACACACTTTCCTATATTAGAAAATGAACACACTTTCCTATATTAGAAAATGAACCCACTTTCCTATATTAGAAAATGAACCCACTTTCCTATATTAGAAAATGAACCCACTTTCCTATATTAGAAAATGAACCCACATTCCTATATTAGAAAATGAACCCACTTTCCTATATTAGAAAATGAACCCACGTTCCTATATTAGAAAATGAACCCACTTTCCTATATTACGAAATGAACCCACTTTCCTATATTAGAAAATGAACACACTTTCCTATATTAGAAAATGAACCCACTTTCCTATATTAGAAAATGAACCCACTTTCCTATATTAGAAAATGAACCCACTTTCCTATATTAGAAAATGAACCCACTTTCCTATATTAGAAAATGAACCCACGTTCCTATATTAGAAAATGAACCCACTTTCCTATATTACGAAATGAACCCACTTTCCTATATTAGAAAATGAACACACTTTCCTATATTAGAAAATGAACCCACTTTCCTATATTAGAAAATGAACCCACTTTCCTATATTAGAAAATGAACCCACTTTCCTATATTAGAAAATGAACCCACTTTCCTATATTAGAAAATGAACCCACTTTCCTGTATTAGAAAATGAACCCACTTTCCTATATTAGAAAATGAACCCACTTTCCTATATTAGAAAATGAACCCACTTTCCTATATTACGAAATGAACCCACTTTCCTATATTAGAAAATGAACCTAATCGTTTTCTAATGCAAGGAAGTGTCTATTTATGTCCCCAACTGCTTGCCTTATTGTTTTCTAATATAAGGAAATGTCTATTTATGTCCCCAACTGCTTGCCTTATTGAGGAAAATTATTAGGTATGAAATTTTTAATCGTATTTTCATATTTTGGTGTTCGACAGCGCCAACTTAGTACCTACTCGAGAAGAAGCGTCCTCAAGGACACTAAAAGTGTTTTATTCAGTGATGGTAATGAAAAACCTGCTACAAACTTTAGTCTTTGTAACAAAATAGGCAATGACAAATTTCTACCGGCGTTATATTTTAAATGAATAATTAGTGCCGTAATAGAATAAATACAGACATGAAGGTATCAATAAAGGCTAGAGATTTCAAAACACAGAAAACTGCATTGAAGGTATCAATACAGGCTAGAGATTTCAAAACACAGAAAACTGCATTGAATTAATAATCTTGTATGAAAACATATATCTAATATAAAGTTCAAATTTCTAATGATCAAGATGAAGAAGCAAATATATATCTTCTGATACTTACATTCCATTTCGAAGTATCTCACTTTTACCATTAAAAACAATAAATAAATAAATGAACATCCAGGCGCAACATTGATATAGCATGGACCCAACACATTTCGATTGGCGTTATCGTATATCAGACAATGACAGAATAGCCTGCATTATGTGCCGTTAACAGCTAGACTGTGCAGTCTCATGGTACACTTATGCCATCGGTCACATAAGGATAACATAGCTAATAGATTTACGTTACTATAAGCTATCAGTCACACAAGGATAACATACCTAATAGATTTACGTTACTACAAGCTATCAGTCACATAAGGATAACATACCTAATAGATTTACGTTACTATAAGCTATCAGTCACATAAGGATAACATACCTAATAGATTTACGTTACTATAAGCTATCAGTCACACAAGGATAACATACCTAATAGATTTACGTTACTACAAGCTATCAGTCACACAAGGATAACATACCTAATAGATTTACGTTACTACAAGCTATCAGTCACACAAGGATAACATACCTAATAGATTTACGTTACTACAAGCTATTAGTCACATAAGGATAACATACCTAATAGATTTACGTTACTATAAGCTATCAGTCACATAAGGATAACATACCTAATAGATTTACGTTACTATAGGCTATCAGTCACACAAGGATAACATACCTAATAGATTTACGTTACTACAAGCTATCAGTCACACAAGGATAACATACCTAATAGATTTACGTTACTACAAGCTATCAGTCACATAAGGATAACATACCTAATGATTTACGTTACTATAGGCTAACAGAACATGATTGGGTGACATACTACTGCTCAAGATTTGAACTACCAACAAGAAGGAAGTAAAACACACAAGCAGCAGTACAAGTCTTTAGCTATATATCATCAAACTACCGAAAGGTGGCAGGTCATATGCAGTCATAATTCTTCTACGGTATATTAAAACGATTTGACCTTTTAATATAGAAATTAACTTACCTAAAATTTCACAGGCAATGGTATTATTATTATTATTTTAATATACAAATTAACTTACCTAAAATTTCACAGGCAATGGTATTATTATTATTTTAATATAGAAATTAACTTACCTAAAATTTCACAGGCAATGGTATTATTATTATTATTTTAATATAGAAATTAACTTACCTAAAATTTCACAGGCAATGGTATTATTATTATTATTTTAATATACAAATTAACTTACCTAAAATTTCACAGGCAATGGTATTATTATTATTTTAATATAGAAATTAACTTACCTAAAATTTCACAGGCAATGGTATTATTATTATTATTTTAATATACAAATGAACTTACCTAAAATTTCACAGGCAATGGTATTATTATTATTATTTTAATATACAAATTAACTTACCTAAAATTTCACAGGCAATGGTATTATTATTATTATTTTAATATACAAATTAACTTACCTAAAATTTCACAGGCAATGGTATTATTATTATTATTTTAATATACAAATGAACTTACCTAAAATTTCACAGGCAATTGTATTATTATTATTATTTTAATATACAAATTAACTTACCTAAAATTTCACAGGCAATTGTATTATTATTATTATTTTAATATACAAATTAACTTACCTAAAATTTCACAGGCAATTGTATTATTATTATTAGTTTAATATACAAATTAACTTACCTAAAATTTCACAGTTAATGGTATTATTATTATTTTAATATACAAATGAACTTACCTAAAATTTCACAGTTAATGGTATTATTATTATTTTAATATACAAATTAATTTATCTAAAATTTCACAGGCAATGGTATTATTATTATTTTAATATACAAATTAATTTACCTAAAATTTCACAGGTAATGGTATTATTTGTCATTTCCAAATAAAAGAGTGTGTATTTCGATCAACAGTGACTGTAGTGAATTTACCCAAATGTCGTCTGGGAGTGTCAAATAGTGTACATTCTTAACAGTAACGGTAAGCCGTTTCATTTGATGCGAGACCGTCACACAATTGAATGACATTTATATGATCAGAATGCAAAACCATTTTTATGTCTATGTCTAGCCTGAATAACATATATTTACCATTCGTCAATCAAATGGTATGAAGGTACTTGCGCTTTCCTATCAGTTTGTTTCTATAACGGTAGAAATTAACTGGATATCCCTTGCCTCTTATGGCAGATCTTTCCATAGTTTATTTGTCGGCTTAAAAAAAAAAGAAAAAAGAATTGCTTGTATATTTTAGACGACAAAAAGACTTAAAAATTAAAGTTATTTATCAGATTTTGAGCAACAGCTGGTGGAGCCAATTCATTTGGAAAATCAGCTGTCATGCCATGTACCATTTTAAAAAAAAGTAATGAATTTATAAATTTGCCTACCTTGTTTTAAAGTTTGCCAACCACACTTTCTGTCCGTTAGCATCAGTTTCACTACAACCATCCCAGACTACATCATATACTCTAGTATAGACCTAAAAATAACAAATAAATTCTGCCTACACTTGTTGAACACAAGTGTTCTCATTATTCCATTGATATTGTATATATTTTAAATAAGTGTTCTTATCATCCCATTGATATTGTATACCTTAGAAATAAAGTGTTCTTATGGTCCCATTGATATTGTATGCTTTAAAAACTGTTCTCATGATCCCATTGATAATGTGTGCCTTATAAATAAAGTGTTCTTATGATTCCATTGATATTGTATGCCTTATAAAGTGTTCTCATGATTCCATTGATATTCTATGCCTTATAAATAAGTGTTCTCATGATCATATTGATATTGTATGCCTTATAAATAAGTGTTCTCGTGATCCCATTGATATTGTATGCCTTATAAAGTGTTCCCATGATCCCATTGATATTGTATACCTTATAAATAAGTGTTCTCATGATATTGTATGCCTTATAAATAAGTGTTCTCATGATCCCATTGATATTGTATGCTTTATAAAGTGTTCCCATGATCCCATTGATATTGTATGCCTTATAAAGTGTGTGTTTTTATGATTCCATTGATATTGTATACCTTATAAATAAAGTGTTCTCATAATTCCATTGATATTGTATGCTTTATAAAGTGTTCTCATGATTCCATTGATATTGTATGCCTTATAAATAAGTGTTCTCATGATCCTATTGATATTGTATGCCTTATAAATAAGTGTTCTCATGATCCCATTGATATTGTATGCTTTATAAAGTATTCTCATGATCCCATTGATATTGTATGCCGTATAAAGTGTGTGTTCTTATGATTCCATTGATATTGTATACCTTATAAATAAAGTGTTCTCAAAATTCCATAGATATTGTATGCTTTAAAAAGTGTTCTCATGATTCCATTGATATTGTATGCCTTATAAATAAAGTGTTCTTATGATTCCATTGATATTGTATGCTTTATAAAGTGTTCTCATGATTCCATTGATATTGTATACCTTATAAATAAAGTGTTCTTATGATTCCATTGATATTGTATGCTTTATAAAGTGTTCTCATGATTCCATTGATATTGTATGCCTTATAAATAAAGTGTTCTCATGATTCCATTGATATTGTATTCCTTATAAATAAAGTGTATCCAAGATCCCATTGATATTGTATGCCTTATAAATAAAGTGTTCTTATGATTCCATTGATATTGTATGCTTTAAAAAGTGTTCTTATGATTCCATTGATATTGTATACCTTATTTAAAAAAAGTGTTCTTATGATTCCATTGATATTGTATGCCTTATAAAGTGTTCTCATGATTCCATTGATATTGTATGCCTTATAAAGTGTTCTTATGATTCCATTTATATTGTATGCCTTATAAATAATATTTTCAATGTGGTTACTCATATGAATGATACAATTATGTTTGTGGTTATCGGCAAACAAAATAGCTACGTTATGTAATATTAGGTTTTTGGTTTTGAAGAGTCACTTCAGGGGCGAATTAACAGCTTCAGTTTTCGATTGTTTTAGGACGACAAGCCATTGTTTGGTCTATTTATTTTCTGTTTCAAGGTCTTCTTTCATATGTCTGTCAATAACACGAATATATGAAGATATATAACCCTGAGAACTGTCGTCAGCAAATAATCTCGTCAAAATGCATAAATCGTGTGCAGTAGCTTCAATATAGATAATAAAAGGTAATAAGCCTAATACAGACCTTAGATCAGGCATGTGCAAATTACCGACCGCGCGCCGCATAAGGGGGGGGGGGGGGGGGGGGAGACCTGGTTTTATCCGGTTACAGTTACGTCATACCGATACATTTAAAAATCGCTATCCGGTCTGCGCCCTGGAGGAATTTGCACATTCCTATTTTAGACCTCGAATTAATTATAATAATAATCTATGTTTGCAAAAACAGGAATAAATACTAAAATAAAACAGGTATGTGTGTTATATTGTTTTTCTTTATTATTTAATATTTCACATGGTCAGAATCAGCCAGCACTCAGCCATTAGTGTAAGAGCTCTATTTGTAAATTCAGTGATTGTTTAAGGTAGATATTGGTACTTTGTTTAAGGTAGATATTGCTACTTTGTTTAAGGTAGATATTGCTACTTTGTTGGTCGTTTTGGTGTTATTAAAACGAGTAAATAAAGTTTACGGACTTTACGTTTATTTCAAACTCGTCTCTTTATTCTGATCCGTAAAGGAGAGCTTTTAACTATATGACTCAGCAGTGACTAGTGTGGGCCTCGCATTGTATTTATAGTACATAACTGTTAACCGTGTCAGTAAAGCAGTGGTTAGCTTGTAGAGCAAGGGTCGCAAGGTTAGAGGGCTGTCTTTCACCGTCGACCTAATTGTTGGCTTTTTCTTCTTATTTTTTTATTTGTAGGTACTCTGTCTCTTTGGTCTTTTTTTCCGTGTTTTCAACGATTTTTCTAACTAATAATTATATAAGGTTACTTCCTCATACAGGTATAATAATGACCGTAATGTTTGATATTTTAATAAATCTGTGTGCAAGTATCAAGATAAACCATGAATCTCGATGTACTTTTTTTTAGGATTGTCTAATGATGACTGTCTTATAAATACTACCTGTAATAAAAAATATCCTGCAATGTCCATGCAGCCCAGTCAAGTACTGCTATGATGTGGCAATTTACATATCTTTTCTTGTTTCGTATATGACAATGCTTTGCCGTTGTAAAGGTAATGCAATAATAATAATAATAATAATAATAATAATAATAAAGACAGAGATTACTGAAACAAAATATGGAAGTACTTAAGGGAATTAAGTAAGAAGTAAGTTCGAAGTTAAGGAAAATATCGGACTGTATTTCATAAGTAAATGATTTTCAGTGTAACATGTAGTCGTGAAATATATATGCTCTTTTTGGTTGTTCCTCGTTGAAGTCGTTGCATTTGAGTGTTCTTAGTGGGAGAATCCAGTGTTGTTGCTTTTGTGTTTTTTTGTGGGTTTTTTTTCTTTTTTCTTTCTTTCCTGCTTGACTGACCTTGAGGTTGTGGGCAATTCAAGTTAGTATAATATCGTTGAATATGTGACCAGGGTATGAGAAGTGTTCCCTCATTCAATATTCTGGTCATTTAGTACATTTAATCGTTGAAATATTTATTGTGTTTAGGAGTAGATAAAATGCATAGTGCATTCTACAAATCGTGATATAAGTATTCCGTCGATTACCAGCAATAATTAATTCAATAAAGTGAACTGAAGCGAAACTTACAGCAACGTTTTAATAAAACGTTACAATTTAACCAAAAGAAGATTTTAATAGGAGTTGTTAATAATAATAAGGCGTTATTATTTATTTTTATTGCATATATGACTACATATGACATACGATGAGTAAAGTTCAGAAACAATTTATATCAAAATTTGCCTTCTTTATGCTTTAAAAGCCATTTTGAAACAGAAGTATATAAATCAAATAATTATAAGTGTACAGATTATGTTTCATTTTTATATTCTCTCTCTCCCTATATATATATATATATATATATATATATATATATATATATATATATATATATATATATATATATATATATATATATATATATATATATATATGGCCCCTTTTTGGTTTGAATCTATCAACCTCAACGACGCCAACACATGAAGAGATGACAGGAAAATTTAGCAGAGATGGCATTCATAGAGAAGGATGTAGTTTTTCATGATTAGTTCTACAAGAACTATATGGCGCGTGTGGATACCAGGGACGCTAAATATAGGATACCTCAAGATCAGCTGGTTAATGTCAGAAAAACACATCATATGAAAGATGAACTGCCAAATCAGCAATACGATGAGAAAAAACACTAAGTGCAAATTTATGTCATGTGTTTGTGCAGTTTGATGCATATAGAACATACGAAAAACCTACACATCAATAATAATAATAACATCACATTAATGATTATAAGACGCCGTACATGGCAGGATTGTTTTTTGTGAGGTCAAATTTGAAAGCCGTCTGGCAAAATCAGTTGAAGTCAATGGACCATAATAGTATAATACAGTAAAAAAAAAAAAAAAAAAAAAAAATAACCGTTTATGCCTTGACCCGAGTACCGGATTTATCAATGTTTCCATGAGAGTGTCAGTTATAGTGATATGCAAGAAAAAATCTGTGCCGAGACAACACTATATATAGACAGTGGTCCAGTTTGCGAGTTAGATGTATGATTCCACCTGAGGATACTTGCACTTAGCTCTCAAGGTATGTAATCAACTTTTACTAAAACTTGTTTACCTATGGCCACGTAGATCTTGGGGAACCATTGGTTCTTCTTCCTTTAGTTGTTGTTGCCGTTGTTGTTCATATGATGACGATAATAATAATAATGATGATGTTGTGTTACTTGGAACCATATTTTATCAATAATGCTTTGATAAAAATTTCACCTCTGTGTGGGCTCGAACCTACGACTCCCGGGTTTTGAGCTATCTATTGTAGACCGACGATCTAGTTTACACTGTGCAGGGAAGGAATTCTGTGTCCCTATTTTTCTTTCTTTTTGTTCCCCAGAACAAAAACTCAGAAATCTCAGAACTGGGACTCTGAGCTCGTTTCGTCACAAAATCAAGGAAATAAATTCTCTACTCTTATTTTTTTGTTTCCTTCAGAACAAAAATCCAGGTGTTCCGAGCTCATTTCTTTGAAACAATAAATGAATAAAGTGTGTATTCCAATTGGGACCCAGATGCTGCACACAGCGTTAGCATTTTTTACCTTGTGTGTCTGTCTGTGTGTGTGTGTGTGTAATTAATTCTGGTCAAAGAATTTATTTGTTTTGCCACATATATTCTACGTCCTATACTGAAAGTCACTTTTCTGGGAATTTGACTAATATAGTAAAACGCCGATTATCCGGACCCATCGGTAGAAACACAGATTTTATTCTGAAATAAATCGTTGCAGGATTAACATTTACAGGGGACATGGTGGGAGTCTATATAACCCGAACAGTCTAGATAATCGGCGTTTTACTGTAGGAATCAATGGAAAGAACATTAATTCAGTATTATAAATATATTTAATATTTTACTAAAACTACCGAGGTTAGAAATATGGCAATTTATATTCATAGAGCACTAATTACAATTTAATAATATGATGAATGCGACTTAAAAATTACATGATTTAATTACTTTGTTTTTAGTTATTATTATTTTGTGTGTGTGTGTGTGTGTATGTGTCTCATCTCCATTTCATTGATTAATACATGCATTACTATCTCTCATATTTCATGTATAATGTTCTTATAATACTAATAAGAAAAGCATTGTGAATACTACTTATATATTGATAATACTTTTTATGTCTTCTCCCGAAGGAGCTTGTATTTAAGCGCGCGCATGTGATTCAATAAACATAGTCTGGAGTAGTTGACAGGTCACACATCAACGTGTTGTATTCTTCTTTCATATCATACATCATTTATACACGAATGCAGGTATGTATGTTTATGTGCGTGCCTATCTCACTTTCTCGGTGAATATGTGTATATGGGCATATATGTGTGTAGGTTTATGTAAACGTGTATATATATATATATATATATATATATATATATATATATATATATATATGTGTGTGTGTGTGTGTGTGTATATAAATATATAATGTGCACGTGGATATATGCATGTATGAGTGTGCTTGGGAATGTGGGTATGCATACGTAAGTATATATCTTAGTATTTATCGAATGTTTGTAAATTCGATAACTTGTTTTCCTTTATGTATTAAACGTGTCACCATCAATGTTTGTAACAAACTTAAATATATATGTATTTACTTGCTGATGGCCAATTGGCTAAATGCAAATAAAGTTCAGTTCAGTTTTAAAAATGCGATGTATTTCCACTTTAGGTATGGTGAAATGCCTTTTTAATGATGAATCCCCAAAATCCACCTACCTACAACCAAATGTCAGTCAATCGTTATCCATTCATAATTGCAATTTACCCCGTCAACATCTGGGGTGCTTAGCTTGACAGACTATAAAGCAGACTGGCTAGGTGATGATCAGTCTACTATATGATATGTTGTACTATGTAACATGTAGAAATTGATGATCAGTCTACTATTTGATATGTTGTACTATGTAACATGTAGAAATTCAAATTGTTATAACTTCAATGTCTTTCAACCAATTTTCATTAAATTTTCACTATGGATGAAAAAGCACTTTGTAATGAAGAGTTTCAATTTTTAAAAGAAATAATTGTAAAGAAATTTGATTGCTAGTTAGCAGGCTTGGGTATTGGTGATTCGTCATTCCGGTGGATCATTCAATAATAACCACAACGTATGATGGTCAAAAGAGGACAGATTTAACAAGACAATATTTAAATAAATCTTGCAGATGCTGAAATGAGTTTCAACTATTCATTACATTATAATAAATGTAACCTCATTAATGTTCAGAAAAAAGTTTGGTAATTTTTGGAACTGAACACAGTAAATAATATATTAAACAGATAGGTATTATCGCACTAAACCACCTGCCCACCCCCATTCTATCGCACTAAACTACCTGCCCACCCCCATTCTATCTATCGCACTAAACCACCTGCCCACCCCCATTCTATCTATCGCACTAAACCACCTGCCCACCCCATTCTATCTATCGCACTAAACCACCTGCCCACCCCCATTCTATATATATATATATATATATATATATATATATATATATATATATATATATATCGCACTAAACCACCTGCCCACCTCATTCCATATATCTATCGCACTAAACCACCTGACCACCCCCATTCCATATATCTATCTATCGCACTAAACCACCTGCCCACCCCCATTCCATATATCTATCTATCGCACTAAACCACCTGCCCACCCCCATTCCATATATTTATCTATCGCACTAAACCACCTGCCCACCCCCATTCCATATATCTATCTATCGCACTAAACCACCTGCCCACCCCCATTCCATATATCTATCTATCGCACTAAACCACCTGCCCACCCCCATTCCATATATCTATCTATCGCACTAAACCACCTGCCCACCCCCATTCCATATATCTATCTATCGCACTAAACCACCAGCCCACCCCCATTCTATCTATCTGTCCAACTTATAAGCAAACAATACAATGATATATAGAAAGTTTTTATTTGTTTTAAAAAAAGAAAAAGAAGAAGCTGATAGCTGAATTAATGAGTCAAAACCTTTAGAAAATCTTATAGACACAGACGTGATAAAACATATAGAAAATCTTATAGACACAGATGTGATAAAACATATAGAAAATCATATAGACACAGATGTGATAAAACATATAGAAAATCTTATAGACACAGATGTGATAAAACATATAGAAAATCTTATAGACACAGACGTGATAAAACATAGAAAATCTTATAGACACAGATGTGATAAAACATATAGAGAATCTTATAGACACAGACGTGATAAAACATATAGAAAATCTTATAGACACAGACGTGATAAAACATATAGAAAATCTTATAGACACAGACGTGATAAAACATATAGAGAATCTTATAGACACAGACATGATAAAACATATAGAGAATCTTATAGACACAGACATGATAAAACACGACTGGCCAAATTTTCCGTCCTCCCCAAGTTGCGAGGAAAATGATCTGTTACGAGATATATCTTTAGTTAATACTCGCAAAACGAATTAAATTTTCTTTTTATGTTGTCCTCGTCGATTCTGGTTACTCTATCGTCAATACATGGACATATATTTTATGTTCCTAATTATTAAATGATTATTTATTTATTTATTTATTTATTTTGTATTCGATGAACATAATCAAACATTGAAAAAAGTTTTTCCATTTTTTTTAAAGATTCTTAAAATCGAGGTCGAGGCTCAAAGGTCAAGGAGAATGAATCCATCAGCACTGCTTTTTCTCTGTACTTTCATATGCGTACTTTACCATACTGCGCATGCGCAATTCATGACGGACGACCAGTTAGAGAATCCATTCTTTAATTCTTGGATGTTTAATTCAGGAACAGGTTAGTACCAATAAGTTTAATTCAAGTAATTGTTATTGTCTTCTGAACACTGGGTTTGAATTACATGAGAAAAGAATTAAAACAGTCCGAGGCCTCTGTGAAAAATAGAATACTAGTAACACAAAATATAACCCACAATCCACAATGCAAACGTTCCATAGTTTCTTTCTTTGACTCCTAGATATCAGCCAGAGAGTACCTTAAGAGCGTCCATATTTTACATTATGCTCTTTGCTCAGTAACAGAATTGTTTCTCCTTCTCCGATATTTTTACGTCACTCTCATTTATCTATGTTGTGTCAGTCGCATATATCTGCAGGATTTTGAGGTACTGTTCGTGCAGATGCAGATTACTTTATAGAACTGTATTTTGTCTATCGATCAGCATTAAATTTATTGACAGGTTCTAAGAAACAAAAAAAAAGATATAACAAAATATTCAGAACTTTTCAAATGCCCGTCGTATTTATTGGTTAAATAGATATAGTTTAGTTATCTCCCCGTATCAAACAAGACGTGAAAACCTAACACGTATTTGTTGATTTCGTGATTTACGGAGTTGTATGCGTATTATGTTTTATCAAGGTTAACCAGCCAATAGGGTAACGATAAAAAGCAATATTCCACCGTGCCAGCTAAGTTTAGACTGAGCTAGGGTAAAACCTGCTCCCTTTTATAATGGAGTCTCGCTTTTGAAATGGTTTCCAAATAAAGAATTTAATAACACTGCAAAGTGATCTAAGTGTTGCATGCAATTTGAATGAGCTATTGGACAAGATAAAATTTCCATGAGGAAACAAAAACTGTGCTTAGTAACGATCTTTATGAGTTGTAAATGGATCTGTTAACGAAGTTTTATCAAAGGGCGAATGCATAGCTCGTCTACTGAAAATGGATACATTTATAATATATATGAAATCATGAATACATTTATAATATCTATGAAATCATGGATACATTTATAATATCTATGAAATCATGAATACATTTATAATATCTATGAAATCATGGATACATTTATAATATCTATGAAATCATGGATACATTTATAATATCTATGAAATCATGGATACATTTATAATATCTATGAAATCATGGATACATTTATAATATATATTAAATCATTGTATTCCTATTCTCTGTGAAAGAATTCAATCCCTATACAGAGTTGCACTATGCGACACTAAGTAAGGCTACACGAAACAAGACCAGACTAGATCAAACCACACTAGACTACACCAAACAAAGCGTCATCAAAATATACGAGGCTACACAAGATTACACTTGACAAGGCAATGCTTGAACATACCAGATTAGATCATATATGACCGCACTTGACGTCATCAAACAAAGCTTCACTAGACTAGACCAGACTAGACTAGACCATATTAGATTACACTAGACAACGCTACACTAGTCCAGACCTGACTAGATGAGACTACACTAGATTACACTAAACAGAACTATGCTTGAAATAGACAGAATAGATTACATTTAGACCACATTAGTACATCAAATGATAAAAATTCTCGAGTTCTAATTGGCTAACTACAGAGATCTAATTTTTAGACAATACGCGTATCCCCTTGACTCCGCGACTATACCTGACTACGGTCCTTACACCAGTTCATGCGGGCACTATTGCCCGACTTATAATGTCACATTACGTCATGTGAAATACCAACTCTAATATTTCCTTCCTATCTTTCGCTCGGACACTGTACCCGACCAGACAACACTGTATGAGAATAGTTCCTTCGGGAGAAAGTACTAATAGAATACTAGAGTACACCAAACAAATCTTCGCTAAACTCAACCAAACTAGACTGCATTAGACTACACTGAATATGTAGTTTATACAACATTTTATCTTTTCCTGAAGGTTACAGTCCTCTGAGCCAATTGAGACAAACAGCCATGCGAACTTTTCCTGCAGGTTACAGTCCTCTGAGCCAATTGAGCCCAACAGCCATGCCAGCTTTTCCGACAGGTTACAGTTCTCTGAGCCAATTGAGCCAAACAGCCATGCCACTGCACTATATGCAAGCGATGGATTTCTGATCGCTTGCTCGGATAACCTGATGGGGAATTCAACGTACCTTGTACAAATATGGAACAAGGTAAACTGTGACAGATGACTTTATGAAACAACCTGGATGACTAACTACCTAAATCATGAGCTGAGTACAGTTTTAGTGCATGACCTGATAAAATACAGTACCATGTAAGAAATGATGACCTTGGTTTATTAAACCTAATGCAACGATGGAACTTTATATCAGAAAAGTTGTACGTAATTTATTGAAATAAAACTTATTATACTTCACCTAGGAATTACGTTTTCCTCCATTAATGATGTCTACCTTGATAGGTAGATTTGATGTAGTTTATCTATGTTCTATTTATTTTTATATTTCTTTCTTTCTCTTCTAAAGGATTTCTTTACCAGTTTTCTAGTAAAAAAAAATTCCCGAACCGAATGTGATAGAGAGAGAACTATCAAACCATAAGTTACGCATTAGGTCGGGGGAAGAAAAAAAACGCATCGAATATATGACCAGATCTTGTATTTTCGAATAGCATCTACCAATATTATTTACATACATGCAATTGTTTAACTGTCCACTTTTCTCTTTGATCTGGGGTGTGATTTATCACAATTGGACCTTTTCACAAACTTGAATGCAGTCATTTTAGAAAGAAATTGTCGCGGACATTTTTTTTTCTCCAAGAAAAAAGATTTCAGTGAAAAACTGTTTTTCAGTCTTTGTACAGATTTTGGTCTTATTTAGGAAAATGTTTTGATCATTTAATATAAATGTATCTTTTCTCTTGAGTAATAAAATCTGTTCTTACATTAAAAAAACACGCGCGCAGCATTGTTGTACCAGGTATATGAACGTGGCCGTATCCATGAATCAACATCGGATTTTACGCGGCATTGATGTACGAGGTATATGAACGTGGCCGTATCCATGAATCAACATCGGATTTTACGCGGCATTGATGCCCTGGTATTATCCTTTTTCCTGGCAGCACCAAAAACAAATGACTCTGTATTCCGCATAGTATGTATTGGTTCAAAATATGCAAACATGTTACGTTTTCCAGTCGCACAGAAGAGAGAGAGAGACTTTCCGAGTTTTATAAATAAGATTTGTTCTCTTGCGTTAATACATCATATTCACTTTGAGGGATCAAATTAAGGATGCACACAAGATGGTGCTGCAACTAGTCTGCTTTACAGTATGTAATTTCACGAATTAATCTTACAAACAACTGGTAGTTGCTTTATTCCTCAGAATTGAACGATTCGCAGAAGTGGTTATTTCTTAATAGATCTTTGAAGTTGGCTCTCCTGAGAGACGTTCATGTGTACATCAACCGTTTTACATCAAAGAATGGGGAGCTAGCGCTGCAGAAACTTTAATTTGCATCTATAAATTTTCATTTTTTTTTCTTCATTTTTATTGTACATGTTTTGCAATGTATTATTTTTTAAAATTATTTTGTCAATGTTTGCGATCCCTTGAGTATGTTGAAACCTTTGCCCATCGGGTTCGGGCTTCAACTATCCCCACGGGATTCAGCGAACAGTGATACCAGAGAGAAGACAATATATAAATGTAATTTATTAGACAAGGAATTAACTTCCCATTATTTTCATCTACAAACAACCTTGAAATGGGAAAAAAGTATCTTTGCAGGAAAGAATAAAATATGAAAAGAAAAATATATAGGTAAGTCAAACGGTACCAGACTTATCTCGGAACTAGCAATCCTTTTATGGATAAAAGTCATCTAAGAAAGATTCAAAACTAGCAACACCATAGCTTTCAAAATGGACTAAATCTGATGATATACAGGATTATCACGTGATTACTGTGTTATTTAATGGATTTTTTTGGTTGTTTTGTGGGTTTAACGACATTTTTTTAAGCACATGATAGGCTATACATGGCGGCAAGTATATCTGGTGTAGGAAGAACCCGGAAAACCCTGGGAAGAACCAACGACCTACGGAAAGCTAATGGCAAGCTTTCTCACACACTCACGTTGGCCGTGCTTGAGACTCGAACCCACGCGGACAGAGGTGAGATTTCAGTGATCTGTAAAGGCGAGAGCCTTAGACCACTCGGCCATCGAGGGCCCCGGTTGAGTTATTTAAGTTAATTAATATTCGTATATCATAGTTTTCTATTTAAGTTAATTAATATACGTATATTATAGTTTTCTATTTAAGTTAATTAATATACGTATATCATAGTTTTCTATTTAAGTTAATTAATATACGTATATCATAGTTTTCTATTTAAGTTAATTAATATACGTATATCATAGTTTTCTATATGTATTTGTATTTACTATGATGTCAAAGACAAATATGTAATGACCGAGACATCCGAATATTTTTAAAAGTCATTTCACAACACTATTCTGCAGTTTCGTCAAATAAAATCAGCATTTTCCCTCATGTGACGAATATAATCTTATATTTGTGCTCATTCCAAATGAAAGTTGTGAAACTCTCTTACTCGCCAAGTCTTACATAAGATAAAAATTACTGGACTCGTCTCATAAATTTCATAGCTTAATTGTGTCATAAAATAAACAAAGGATCAATGAAGACCAAACGAAAAATCATTTACTAATTGTATCCCTTTAAAATATTTACTTTAAAGAGACATGAAATTGAAGATATAGCATGTAACATCTTTTTCTCGCCAAGAGTTTGAATTGATCCACATGTCATTTGTACATGAAACTGTAAGCTAGCAGAGATAATATATAAAAAAAAATGCTAAATCTATCATTACACTCGGAAATTCTCATAAATTGATATCCGGAACATATGACAGAGTGTAGTTGTGAAAGAATTGTGTCAATGTATCAAAATGACATTACCTTTACTCCCACCGGTTCATGGGATGAGTAATACATAAGTAGATAATATATGAGTGTTCTAAAAAGTTGTATGTTATTTCTATGTATACTTATTGTGCAAGGTCTAAGATATCACTACTCTAAAATGTCCAAGTGAGCCAGAACTGAAAATATATAAATAACCGGTACAGACAATTAAATTTGACACAACCACTACCACCAACCACCCCGAAAAAAAGCAATGTTCAAGAAACCTGTTTTCTAAACACCTTGCCATCAAAAGATCGTACTATTTTTAAGTTACAAGTGTTCCAGAATTATTCTCGTACCCCTAGGCTAGATGGTAATGGTGGTAGAGAAAAATAAATCCCCCCCACCCACACACACACACACACACCAGTTTTGAAGAAACCTATTTTCTAAACAGCCCACAATCGATTATATTAAAAAATTTAAAAGTGTTCTAGAACTTTCAGGCCAATTTATGCCCTGAACTGTCTATGGCACACTGGGGAGGAGATTCCGCTTGGGATTGCTTGATCAACAGAGGAAGCAAATAATGTACGCGTAATGTTTAGTCCAGGGCTTGTGATGTAGAACAAGTGTTGGTGTGCGGAAACCATTTAACTTTGACCTTTGACCTTTTGACCATAAGATTCACAGACTTCTTCCCTACTTCAGAACTTGAGTTATTGTGCAGAAAGAAAATTGGTAACAGACTGGCGGACGGACAACCTAATGACATAATACGTTCCACCTTATGATGGGCTTTAAAAAAATCGAAAGTGACACAGCTGGAAATGGAAATAACAGTCGATGTGTCTTCAACTTATTTTTAAGGTAGCACTAAAAAATTTAATACGATTTAATACGATTGGCCAAGGGGTACATTTTTAATACTAGAGGTATAGAAACGTTATCCAGGAGTTTATCCATCAATCATTATTAGCAAAGGTGCCATGAATGTATGTCTGTCTTTGGGAGGTCTTGTGGAACATCAGTTTTATGCAGATAAACTTTATGCCATTTGGGTTTGAGATTAAGTTGAAACTCATAGTTATTCTGAGTGGCCATCCAGCGAGAATGACATTTGCAATGGCATCTGCTTGGTTATTCTCAATGTAAGTCAATGTCCATTTTTCTATTGATTTTTTAAAATACATATTTGGGTCTGGGTTGATAAGCCTTTATTATTGCCATTTCTGCATTTTCATTAGGTATTGATTAGGTATTGATCTGTAATGGGATTCAACATGTACAGTTTTACTGATTTTCACGGTGGGTGGGTGTTAGAATAAATAGGGATGAAATATATAACATAAAAAAATGTTTCTCATGCAAATATTTTTTACACAGTTTTTTCGTCGTCTTACGAGCATACAAATATATACATATTGATGATTACATTGTAATGAATTGCAGTGGGTGGATATTCGTCCAACATGATGCGCGCAGGCGCGTGAACCTTGCCCAATACTGTTTAGTACTTCCTAATGGTATTACATCCGCCATCTTAAATAACGTCGAATGTGGAAAACCATTAGGTAGTGCTTTCATGACCTCCTGTGCAGAGCATCATGGGAGGACAGGTCACCAGGCTAGGATCAACGGTCGTTTCTGAGCTAAAGACAAATTTATAAACATGTATACACGCATGTAATTTTTATTATTATGTTAAAAAAAATTTATTTGCATGTTTTATATTTTCATTCTTTTTTATTATTATTATTATTATTTTTTTTTTTGGGGGGGGGCATAGGAAAAAATATAAAAGCACCTATCAAGGAAGAAAGAAAAGAAAACAAACAATTAATTTCGTAAAATACAACGATGTATATCCATAATAGTACTACTGGTGAAAGGAATGAGCACTTGTACAACAATACTCAGCCATGCTATTGATATGCAGACATAGATATGTTGGCATATGCTGGAACTCAAATACCGATCAGTCATATATGCATATATATATATTAAGTTTTTGTGTATATGAAGATAATCTTTATTCAGTTAGTCCGTTGTTAATTTGACGGGCGCGCGGAATACTTCGAATTTGTTGGCAGTGGCTTTATGTCTCAGCCAATTGGAACTGGTCAACGTCTTTAAACAAATCAGAGCCGCTCCGACAAAAAACAACAAACCCCCTCCCCCCCCCCCAAAAAAATAAAAAAACAAAAAAAAAAAAACAAACAGACGAGATAAATAGCTGTATTAATACTTCAGCGTCTTTCTTGCATTACATTTCACGAAACCTTGCTAATAGTAAAATTACGGGCAAAAGCTTGCTTGAAATCGGACACAACCACTTTGAAAAATAAGTCTGATTCGAGGTAATTTTTGGCATCTAATTGTGCTATTTTTGTGAAAACGATGAAGTACATAAAAGACAGTAAAATAGTTACTATACTGAGCGGCTCAAACACTTCGGTTGTTTCAATCGGCGGAGACTTACAGCTCATGGAAAATAGACCGAAATGATGCAAATGCCCGTTACACAGAATTGGAAAATAGACCGAAATGATGCAAATGCTCGTTACATAGAATTGGAAAATAGACCGAAATGATGCAAATGCCCGTTACACAGAATTGAAAAATAGACCGAAATGATGCAAATGCTCGTTACACAGAATTGGAAAATAGACCGAAATGATGCAAATGCCCGTTACATAGAATTGGAAAATAGACTGAAATGATGCAAATGCCCGTTACACAGAATTGGAAAATAGACCGAAATGATGCAAATGTCCGTTACATAGAATTGGAAAATAGACCGAAATGATGCAAATGCCCGTTACATAGAATTGGAAAATAGACCGAAATGATGCAAATGCCCGTTACACAGAATTGGAAAATAGACCGAAATGATGCAAATGCCCGTTACATAGAATTGGAAAATAGACCGAAATGATGCAAATGCCCGTTACATAGAATTGGAAAATAGACCGAAATGATGCAAATGCCCGTTACATAGAATTGGAAAATAGACCGAAATGATGCAAATGCCCGTTACACAGAATTGGAAAATAGACCGAAATGATGCAAATGCCCGTTACATAGAATTGGAAAATAGACCGAAATGATGCAAATGCCCGTTACACAGAATTGGAAAATAGACCGAAATGATGCAAATGCCCGTTACATAGAATTGGAAAATAGACCGAAATGATGCAAATGCCCGTTACATAGAATTGGAAAATAGACCGAAATGATGCAAATGCCCGTTACATAGAATTGGAAAATAGACCGAAATGATGCAAATGCCCGTTACATAGAATGTGGAATTGATTTTGTAAAATGTTACATGTTACCATAAAACTGACTATAATCTAGAATATTTGGGGAAAATAAACATACAGTTTTAGAAAAAGACATATAACACAAATATTTCTATGACCTATACTTCAGCAATTAATAATGCAATAAATGCAACACAAACGAGGAATACATGTTTATAAATCATGCTATGCAAATGACATAGGTCACCACGATGTCTATGGCCTTTGCTCGGCATGATTTCAGCGGTTCCAGATTCAGCCAGAGGTCTCGTCTCCACTCTAAGTGAAATGGATGGATTTTTCTATCTGCATGTCGAATGTTGGCTATGTCACGACAGAAGTTATTGGCATAAGTGGATTCGGATCTATGTTAAAGGAAGAGAATTAATTAAGTTAATAATTTATAAAAAATTTGGAATATCTTATGCAATTTATCTTTTTGTCCCATTAGAGAGAGAGAGAGAGAGAGAGAGAGAGAGAGAGAGAGAGAGAGAGAGAGAGAGATATTTGAAAATCAAGTTATCTTTATTCTCAAACTACACAAAGTTAAAATAGCCGACAATTCGGTTCTTACATGAAGAGGCTCGATCGTATAGACGCTACTTAAGTTGTTTGAAACGGAAACACTAATTATTGGAGCAACAAGAGAAACTTAATTTACTCGGATGACCATTCTGGTAATACCGATTCCTAACAAACAACAGAGTGATATATATGGGTCTATGTATTTTGTATGACGGCACATCATCACAATTCTGACTAAACAGTGCCTAGTAAGTGTATTTATTAAAAAAAAAAAAAAAAAAAAAAAAGTCATTCAAAGCAAAGATAAAGTGAAAAAAGGTCAAAATCCTTACATTCAAAGTCCAATTTTGTTGTCTTTTTATAAAAAGCGGAATTTTTAAAAGTATAAGAACTTCTCAGCTGGAACATAATTACGGGATGCATCCCAGGGCAAAAATGTTCCCTTCGTTAATCGCTTTTTCCAACATGCAGGACAGCACATCTGGCCTATTCCACATTTCCGAGCCCGCAAAGATGAGGAAGTCGTTCCTCTTTGAATAATCACTATAACTTATGTTAAATTATCCATCCATCAATAAGTCTGCAAAGTTTACCTAAATGAATAAACGTTTACACGGTATACAATAAACGAAACAATACCGTTTAATGGAAACGATTCGGAACTCAACCTTTCTACCTATCTGCTCATGTCTATTTTTATGTAAACCATTGACAATGTGCACGTTGCACCTGGCTCACCTCGAGACTGATTGACGGCTGTACATCTTTTACCTCTTATTACGACTTGATTCAGTTCTTAAGACATGTCTTTGCTGAAAACGCCTGACAATTTAGGTAAGACAGCCCTAGGATAGTCGTGATGTAGTTTCGTATCGCTACATATATGTACATGATGAAAAAAAATCGAGAATGCAACCGAACGTAATGTCTTAACATGAGCAGACAATGCTTTTGTAGGATCTATAAATACTAAGAAATTGTAGTGGCCAACAAACATGGAACGGTGTGGGATAAAATTAAATTTATACATTTTTGGATATATTAAGATAGACCAGAGATATAATTCCTTTATATGTTTCTAACCTGACTCTTATTTCTTTCACTGATTCCCTCATATTGATGCTCTTGATTCGACGCTGGTATTAATCTTCATTGTTTTGCTTCAGTATAGATCCACTATGATTTAACATGGGAAACACAGGTATGATTAGCCTGATTATTTTATTTTCCATTTCCTCCTTCAGTATCGATTCAGTATGATTCAACACGAGTGACACAATTCTTATAAAAGATATTACGATTTACTTTTATTTTTATAAAGTATCTTTGACAAAGCCAGATAGAGATGTTATGTGTTTGTACTCAAGGCCAGATAGAGATGTATGTGTCTGTACTCAAGACCAGATAGAGATGTATGTGTCTGTACTCAAGACCAGATAGAGATGTATGTGTCTGTACTCAAGACCAGATAGAGATGTATGTGTCTGTACTCAAGACCAGATAGAGATGTATGTGTCTGTACTCAAGGACAGATAGAGATGTATGTGTTTGTACTCAAGGTCAGATACAGATGTTATGTGTTTGTACTCAAGACCAGATACAGATGTATGTGTCTGTACTCAAGGACAGATAGAGATGTATGTGTTTGTACTCAAGGCCAGATATAGATGTTATGTGTTTGTACTCAAGACCAGATACAGATGTATGTGTCTGTACTCAAGGACAGATAGAGATGTATGTGTTTGTACTCAAGGCCAGATGCAGATGTTATGTGTTTGTACTCAAGGCCAGATAGAGATGTATGTGTTTGTACTCAAGACCAGATAGAGATGTATGTGTCTGTACTCAAGGCCAGATACAGATGTATGTGTCTGTACTCAAGGCCAGTTAGAGATGTTTGTGTTTGTACTCAAGACCAGATACAGATGTTATGTGTCTGCACTCAAGACCAGATACATGTGTTGTGTGTCTGTACTCATGACCAGATACAGATGTATGTGTCTGTACTCAAGACCAGATAAATATGTATGTGTTTGTACTCAAGGCCAGATACAGATGTATGTTTTTGTACTCAAGGTCCGATATAGATGTTATGTGTTTGTTGTACTCAAGGCCAGTTAAAGATGTAAAAGTGTCTTAGTTTGTGCGTCTTTCTTAAAGGTCAAAAAGTTACACAACCTGTACAATGTATTAATTTTTTTCCACGTGTCTATCTTGCTACTTTATTAGATTACACGTGTCTATCTTGCTACTTTATTACATTACACGTGTCTATCTTGCTACTTTATTAGATTACACGTGTCTATCTTGCTACTTTATTACATTACACGTGTCTATCTTGCTACTTTATTACATTTCACGTGTCTATCTTGCTACTTTATTACATTTCACGTGTCTATCTTGCTACTTTATTACATTACACGTGTCTATCTTGCTACTTTATTACATTACACTCTTTTGAGATACATTACCGCCAATGTTCTTTTAAACAGTATTGTGTATAATCCAGTCCAGATACACATGTTAAAGTGTTTTATTTTCCGTGTATGTGTTTGCATGTAGGTTTTTCCTTGTTTTTATTTTTAAGAGGAGAGTCGCTGTAGGATTTTGTGTATATTTATGTGTCAACCTTCGACCTATTTTAGCAATTAAAGTAAGTTTATAAGTTTTAATTTATCTTATATGATAATATATTACATAGCAAATGTTTTATAACAAAAACAATATATATACAATGATGTAATATATATATATATATATATATATATATATATATATATATATATATATATATATATATATATATATATATATATATATATATATATATATATGCTTGCCATCTAATATTTCTGTGAATCACAATTATTGCAGGCTATTAAGTAGATATCATAACATTCTTCAGCTCGTGAACATGTATATCACTGCAGTCAAAAGTCAACACGATAAAATATCGTGTACTTACGGATAAACTGACTAAATGTTTTGCCTCGAGTTATGGAATCTACAAAAGTAGCTCTGAGTACATACCTTCTTCTATTAAAGCAATGGATGGGGAATTTTTTCACCTGCCGAAACGGCAACTTTTTAACCTTCCCCATTTTTATTAGATCACATTCTTCAGATAAAGAATATATTTTGTTTTAAAAAATTCTTGGTGTCCAACTTAAAGCTACGTTTTGCTTCTTCTTTTCTGTGAGGGTTCAAGACGATGACTTGCATACAATTCAGTGTGAAAGCACTTGAGTGTAGAAATAAGTAACATTACTAAGCATTTCCTTGAAGAAATATCTATTATTTACACATGCATGTTATTTTAATATAGATAAATGGTCAAGAGGTACTTACCCGTTATAATCCCATACTCATTGCTAATCCCATCCCAACTTCTAAAAAAAATGTTAACGAGTTTTTATTACAGAAACCTTTGTTCATAAATAAACCTATCCCACACTGTTCAAAACAATTTCCAAGGCTGCCGGGTTATGGAAGAAACACAGTCGTTAGATAAGGGAAAATATCGGACTATCAAACGCCAATAATTTAACTGCGCATGCACGTTACTTGAATAACTGATATCCTAGATTGGGTGTTAGTATCCAATTAAAAAATAAAATAATTACAGCTAATTAATAATAACAATAGTATAAATGACACGTAATTTGTAAAAACTATGCCGAACCAGAATGCTGATACTCATCTGCGTAAAATAAAAGAGAATTTTTTTTTTTTATAGAAAACACACGCACTGTATCTGTACTGTGCATTGAACAGAATTTCCTTGAATGTAACATCAAAGTCACATAATAATTTCGTACTTTTACAGTGTTAATCTCGGGCGGCCTCGTGCTTCTATTAACAACCTCTCTAGGAACAAAATATCCTTTCTACGAAAGCCGGTCAATCGTATGTTACGCTGCTGTCATAACTCCGTGAAGAAAATTTGTATTTATCGACTCCATTGCGCCCACAATAGTTATACATTGCCCTTTAATGAGTATTTTGGAATGTTAATGAAAAGTAGAAGTACGGCCGATTTGGGAAATTACGACATAGAACTATACCCCAACTTAAATGTACAAATAAATAAAATTTGACATTGTTTTCCATTTTTTTGTTTTTTGAAAACTAAGTTTCTCAAAGTTAACTTAGTTTTAACCTTAAAAAAATATTTGTACTGCCATTTTTGCTAAAATATATATGAAAATCTGAAAAAAATAGTTTCCAAATCATATTTTTGTATAAAATAGAAATACTGCTTTTTTTTTTACGTCCTTTTAAAATCTGGTTGTTGTTTTTAACTAAAATGTTACACGAAACACTGCGCGAAGGAATTTTCTTCCTGTAAACACAGAAGAGACAAAAAAAAAAAACAAAAAAAAACTAATCAGTTACAATAGTACGTTGTTCAAATTAAGGAACCCATAATATCTTTCCTGTTAAAATCATTTTGTTTAAAAGCCGGCTTTAAGTCATAGAGATATGAAGTGTAATAATGTACATGTCTCTAACGATCAAGTGGGTCTGTAATAAAATCCAACAATAGAAGTTCATTTGCTTTATTCGCTTTCGTTTCAAACTGACAATGCATGCTAATGATACTTTACATTCTGAAAAATTATATTTCTTTTTCTACCATGAATTCTTTTTACCGCATTAAAAATTGGTAAAATTATTATAAATATGTATTGTTGCTGGACATGTTTAATGAAAGTGTGTTACCTGCTATATATTGCCTCAGTTAACACTATAACATTTTAAAATAGTTATAAGGTCAACAATGAAAACTCATCGCCACCCATAACAAATACAGCGCTGTAATTTTTTTTTCTTAGTTCCTCTAGAAAGAAGTTCCGTTATTTTTTACCTTTGTAACACCTCCTAGTTTAAATGAGTACAAGATTAGAAGAGTTGCTTCCCTTACATCATCAACCCGTACTAAATGTCGTTTATATGCGTACCAAAGATGCGCATATCTGTGAAAGCTTATATCATTAACAATCGCTTAAAAATGCAGAAATGGTATAATTTTGTCTAGAACCTCTTCGAGATGAAAACGGAAATTTATTTCGAAGGTTTTAACGAGGTGTGTTGCGATGAGCAGTACTGCTTGTACAGCAATTTCCAAATATTCACATGCCGGTATGTCCTTTTTACTCCAATTGTAAATGTTTCATCGAAAGAGAGAGAAAGTTTGAACAAAAGTATTTCCATATGTTTCCAGATTGCACTTCAAAACATTTTGGAAGCTGCAAAGTAAAAGCTTAAAAGTGTTCTTAGTAGTCGCGTTTGGGCGGCTTAAATGTTTGGGGTCTTCATATTACCTTCTTGCCTTTTTAAAGAAATTAGCAGAAGATTTTTGATTCCTCTCAATGATATATTGTGATGTAGGGACACACAATTACTAAAACTGACAAACTTTGGTTCTTTGAAGGGCTGCTTGCCTAACGACATTTTTTGTGTGTAGAAAAATGCGAACTTTCATGTATATTGGTAGTTTAGCAACCAAACCTTCTCCCTTATTTTGCTCTTGAGCTGGTATTACGGCGCCGACTTTTCATGCATCTAATGTAAAAAGGATGCTGGGGCGGGGGTGGGGAGTAACTCTGATCGCTTATATGCTCCTCTCCATGTGAAACTCATCGCTTATATGCTCCTCTCCATGTGAAACTCATCGCTTATATGCTCCCCTCCATATGAAACTCATCGCTTATATGCTCCTCTCCATCTGAAACTCATCGCTTATATGCTCCTCTCCATCTGAAACTCATCGCTTATATGCTCCTCTCCATCTGAAACTCATCGCTTATATGCTCCTCTCCATCTGAAACTCATCGCTTATATGCTCCTCTCCATGTGAAACTCATCGCTTATATGCTCCCCTCCATATGAAACTCATCGCTTATATGCTCCTCTCTGTATCAAAACTCATCGCTAATATGTTCCTCTCCACATGAAACTCATCGCTGAATAGCATTGTGAAATCTTGGGTTCAAGTTCACAAAGCGTGAGTTAGACTTTTTAAATATAATAGATTTTGAGCGCAATAACGTTACAACAGCAGATATATAGTTTTCATATACCTTAGCAATATCTTGAATAAGTTCGATAACAACTCTACTGTAACTTTGGGTTAAAGATCATCGGCCACAAATTAGATTTTTGCAGTACAATTTGCTTGTTAACGCAATAAGTTAGAGAAATATATATACACATTGACCAAACTTGGTATGTGAGTTCATCCAGACAACATGCATGTATCAGATAATCAGTATTATGGGCTCCTTGGATGAAAGTCAAAGATTGTTACTTATCGCTGTTTGTAAACATACTGCCTTAAGAACACATGAAACTGAACAAAGAGGTACAACTTTTAATTTAACTTGGTATCTGTGTGTATATCTGGGTAATGTTTATGACAGGCATGATGTGCTCTCCGTCGTTTCAAGGGCATGGGTTACACTTTAATGCTTGTACTAGAAAAGCGTGTGAACACGATAACTGAAAAAAAAACAACAAATTGAATTTATTTTTGTTTTCTTCAATATTGTAACATTAGGCAAGAATTTGAGGTCAGCATTGCGTGATTTATGGCTCTTTGAAAATGGTTATGAGTGAGGGTTTGCATATGATAATTAATGAAGATGATAACTCAAACAAATATTAATATAATTTCTTCGAATATACTTATGTCTATGTAAAGCACACATTACTTATATACTTATGTCTATGTAAAGCACACATTATAGAAATCTTTCATGTCTATTAGTATGATTATCAAACCACTTTAAGGCCTTAGTTTTAGGCTTGAAATTTATACCTATGGTTTTTGAAATATAAATATGAACGCAGACAAAGGTCTTTCATCGGGTTTATATCTGTGATGACTTGTGTACATGATAGCATTCATAAATATGGATGGATTTTTATCATACTCAGTTTGCGGATATATATAAAGAATACCTTGAATGATACCAGTTCAATAACTCTTTGTTGTTAGTTTAAATGTTATTTATGGATAGACCAAACTTTGTATGTGGGTATATCGTGACATTATCTGAGACGAATCAAATGATTTCTATACATTATACCAGGTGCAAGGTTAAAGGCCATGACAAAGATTTTTGAACTGCACTTATCTTTTGTACATTTTAACTCAAACATATAAGAAATTCGTTTTGTTACCAAATTTGGTATGTTGGAACCTTTTAAGAGCGTCTTAAATTATTTCAATATTCAGAAATTAAAATAATAAAAAAACAATAACAAAAAAAAAAAATAAAAGGAGGGAATTATGAATTCCTACAAATTCTTTTGGGCCAGAAGAGCGCCAGTTTCTTCAAGAGAATCTTGTTCTGATTGCAATTTTATGCAAAATTAACATCACTCCTAACGATTATTAAAAAATTGGTACACAGACGAACAAATCGCATGGTCCATATAACCTCCTGTAACAATTAGAACGGGGATTGACTTCATTGTAGTAAAACTATATCATTATTCAATAGATACCGAAAGAATAATCTTGCAGCTGGTATATCTCTCAAGCTTGACCTTGATCAAACAATCAGCTTCATGGGATTAAGTACATCACGGTTATATGCATGCCATTCTGCCATAAAAAGATATACAATTAGCCGGGCAATATAAATAAACCGACTGAACTAACTGAAATAACTCTTCTCTATAAATATAATGGTATATGGTAATCATTATACAATGGCAAGATATAACACTCAATATTAAAATAAATAAACCTATATAGAATGAGGGATATTTACATATTGTATTTGTATAAATTGGACATGATCTAAGCACAAAGCAGACAGAAATCCCCGCTCCAAATTACTCGAAAAATCAGCCTGAATTAGTCAAAAGTACACTGTTTTCAGCAGTTATTAAAATAGGGAAACGGATTTTGCCAGAGTAGGCAATACCACCATCTGAAAGTACAATGAATGAATTACAAATTACATAAAAGTAAAAAACGTTATCGGCTATTTTTTTATTATTATTATTATTTACCTTTGAAGTCCAGGAAGTGAAAATGAACAAGAAGCCGAGCTAGCAGTTTTTTGAGAGGTGCACATCTTAAGTAAGACCAAGCTGTATACTCTATAACCCAAATTGCACCCATCAATCATACACCAAAATAAATTTAATTCAAAGTTCTTTTAACAATACTTAAGATATACAAGGTCTTTTTCTAAATAGCCAGGACAACCAGTGAGGAAAACCTGGGTAATTCTTTTTCTTTAAAAATCTAACCCTATGAAAAATACGAAACTGAGGAGCGCCACCTAAACAGTAGCAGATTTTTCTTCGTTCTAGAAAAGGTTTTGGAGACCAAAAATTGATTGGGGAGGGGCACACGGAGGCGAGGGGACGCTCCAGGACGAAGATCCGGAGTGTAGCAGGGGATGTGCATATGTAAGCGAGTAAACATAGAGCCTAGCGTCCGCATGGGCAGAAGCAGCGGGGCAGCAGCTTATATGCTCCTCTCGAGGCGTAGATTATAAAAATATTGATGCATTTAAAGAATATGTTGGCGTAAACATTTGCGCAGGATGGCAAATACCTCGCGCTTGAACGACCTCCTTTGAAGAGGGCTGATAACCCAAAATGAATACGATGATCCGCTGGATGCCATGTTGGCGCAGTCAGCACAACAACCAATCTCGGCCCCACGGCGTGGGGCAGAACCTCCGGCCCAACGGTCAGTCCTGGCCTCACGTACAGGGCAGAGACCCTATCACCACGGCGAAAGGAAGAGCCACGGGCCGAACAGTCAGTCACGATTTCGCGGCGCAGGAAAGAGCCACCACCAGCCGCACTGCAGCCCCAGTCCCGGCAGGACCCCCGTGTCAGCTTAGATGTGTGGCTGAAAAATCTCTTAAATGAACTGCCGGGAAGATGTTGGCAATATGCCGACGAGTTAGCGGCCTTCGTAAAGTGCGAAGGTATAGCCGGCGCGATTGTGAAAGACATCTGCAGGCCACAGGTTCGAAGGGGACGCTTTGGTATTCCTTGGCGCCATGAAGCCTAGTGCGCAGGGAGTTTGAGCAACTTGGTGGACTGAAGTTCACCATCGTGCTGGCAGCGCTGCTGGAGAAAGCCGCGCTGGAGCTGGAAAACGTATATGACGAAGAAACATTTCCGGTTAAAGCCGCTGCGATCCTGCTCATCGACGAGGCAGAGGAAGGAGTCGCCTAAGCTAATGTCGCCGTATTTAGGCGCATTGAAGAGTATATGCGCGAAGGGTCCAGCTGGTATTTCGTGAGTGTGTCTCGCTTCACCTCGGCTATTATATCTGCTCTGCACCAGACAGACGCTCATGCCCACCCTCAGCGGCCGCAAGTATCGCCGGCATCTGAAGGAGCTGAACCTTGAGGGAATCGACTTACCGGTCAAAGTCAGCGGTATCAATAAGTTCGAGCGCCTCAACCTGGAAATAGCGATGAGCGTATTCGGCTGGTGAAAGGCACTCTACCCACTGAGCATCAGCGAGGAGGCAAGGCCGCACGAGGTAGACCTGCTGCTGCTAGCCGAGGATGAAAAACACCACTACGTGTGGATCTAGAACCTGGGCATCATGGTGTACAAGCGCAACGATAAAAAGGAGAAGAAGCTCTTATGCCGACGCAGCCTCTACGGGGCTCACCTGCTGGCAGTCCAAACGAAAGACTGCCGTGGCGCACCGCCATACTGGAGCTGGGCAAGAACATTCTTGCATTCCTGAACTACCACCACAAAATGCGAGTCCCATGCATCCCACGTACCAACGGCCTCCGCGATGGACGTGCCAGCGAAAAACTAGGGCACAAAGAAACTTTCGACGCAGGAGTCATTCAGCTTCCGCTACATAGTGGAGGAGCAACGAAGCAGCGGATTTTCTACCGAGGGAACGACGCGGTGGCCACCTTCATCCGTCGCCTGGAGGCCGAGCTAACCGAAATCTGCGAGGTCTTCCGGAACCTGGCAGAGATGCTCATGGACAGACACGACCAGAAGGCCTTCCGGGAAGCAAAAGACTGACACGTTTGAAACGAGGCGCTATACGACGACAGGGTGCGGGACCACTGCCACATCTCGGGCAATTACCGCCTCCCACCAGGCCTGCAACTTAAAGCAACGCATTCGCTCGGAGAAAACAAAGGTGCCGGTGGTCTTCCACGACATCCGCAGCTACGATGGCCATCTGGTAATGGGGGCTGTCGGCACTGCATCAAAGGCTGATATAAGTGCCATCTCGAAAAACATGGAAAAGTATATGACCTTCTCCCTCGAGCGGCAACATTTTATCGACAGCCTGCAGTTCATGAGTGAATCCCTTGACTCCATGGCGGTCAAAGTGGGTCAGTCGGGCAAGGAGGTGTTCCGCATCACGCGCGGAGACACTAGCCTCCTCGTCAGAAAGGGGGTATACCCCTATGAATATATAGACGACTGGGTTCATTTCGAGGAGACGCAGCTGCCGCCGCCGGTGAACTTCTACAACCGGCTATCTGACAAGGGATCTGGATAAACGCGCGCCGGCTAGATGACAAGGGAACCGGTGGAAAGAACTCTCTATGGTGGGCGATGATGCAGAACCTTCCAACTGGCGGCTTCCGGTGGGTCTACCCATATGACCCAAGGTTCGCAACCGATGAGGCGCGGAGAGCCCCGCCGGACGACGCCCCGCTATATCTAAGAGGCCGATCTCAACTACCTGCTAAAGAAGCACAACGCGCGAAGTAACTACTCGCTAGTCCAAGAGTCCATGAACATGTCGGAAGCGTGGCTTGGCGAGTACCAGCGGGAGATCGTTAGGAAGATGGGCAGGAATTTCTCCCCTTGTAAGAATCTGGTTCCGAGCCTCAGGCCCAAGGAGCGCTACGTGGTCAACTACCGCAACTTGCAGCTCTACACCCGGCTGGATATGCTGATCACCAAAGTCCACCAGCTGCTGGAGTTCAAGCAGTCCCCATGGATAGCCCCATACAATCAAATTAACACGGACCTGCGGACCAAGACTAAGTCTGGGTTTGAAAAGGACTTCCTCAAATTCATGAATAACGCCGTATTCTGGAAGAAGATGGAGAACCAGCAAAAACGGATCCGTGCAGACCTCGTCCGACCCAAGGGCGAGGAGGACAAGGTCCGCCATCTCATCGCCTATCCGGCCTTCGAGTCACAAAAGATATTCGAGGGCAACCTGGTGACGGTGCACAGCAAAAGGCCAGCCTCAAGCTCAACGGCCCGATCTACGTGGGGCATACGGTACTGGACCCCAGTAAACTGTTCATGTATGAGTACCACTCCTATAGCCTCAAGGCCCGATACAGCAAAAAAAAAATAAAATAAAAAAAAAATAAAAAACATCCTGCTGTACACGGACCGGAGGATGTGGCGCTCTACGACACGAGCGACTAGTCCATTCAGGAGCGACTACACCCATTACAGCAGCGCCAACTTGAAGGTTCTCGGCAAATTTAAAGATGAATACAACGGAGCTCAAATCGACGAGATAAGGCCCTTCTGTCTGAAATAAAGGCGCTGCGCGTGAATGGGAGGCCCAGCGCTGACAAAGTAAATGAAGACCTTGGGCCAGCAGCTCGATGAGGTCCAACAGCAACTCGAAGAGCGGGGCGCAGACCTTCAGCCTTCTGGATGTTCTGGGCAGTGAGCTTGATGGCGGCAAAAAACCAGCAGGCCGCGAGTGAGGGCTCCTCTCCCCCCGAACTCCTCTTGCCGCCCGAATTTGGCGGGACAGCGTCGCTGGCGCCGCCACTTGCAGGCGGAATTCGCCTCATCCCCTTTCTAATCGATGTAGCTTTTATCCTTGTCGTAGTAATTGTATGGCGTCCTTCTTTCTGGGGCAAAAGGCATTCCCCCCGGATGATTCCCTGAGCCCGCTACACGATACGGGTCTCAGGCCTCTCCACGCGACGTACCCCTGCAGCATGCCTGGGTTGCTGTGGCCAAACCCTGGCGGTTCCTGCCGTGATGCGTTCCCAAGCTAGAAAAAGGCGCAGAAAAAACTCGATTATTCCGCGCACAGGCCAGGAGGACGGCGTCCGCCTGTTTAAGGGCGAAGCTAGATTGGGCGGGTGTTGACGGCGACGGAGGAACCAGAGTATTTTCAAGCTGGTGAATAACACCGTATTCGTCAAAATAATGGAGAATCTCTGGAGGCATAGTATATGGCACCTCTAAATATTTGCCGCGGCAAGTTCACTAGACTCCCATGGGCTCTGAATGCGGAGGCACGTGTCCAGCACGCAGTTCGCGGATCAGCGATCTAAACGGGGTCTTGTACATGACGCCCTCCACAATCAGATAACACCAGATTCGTCGGCGATCTCGGCAGACGCGTTGACGGCGCAGTATAATCCTAACAGCACCGTGAGGCCGTCGGCTGGCTCATCAGGCCTATGTACCAATCCGTGGCTCGCGCACTGGTTACCGCGGGACCTGCGAGAGTATGCTGAGCTTCGTTTCCAGTCGTGTAGTCCCCCTCCCCCCCCCCCCCCCGAGGTGGAGGGCGGAGCTTCGCGCCCAGTTGCAGCCCACGTTGTTAATGCCGCGAGGGTACGGGGTTGCTACATCCGTTCTATGCGCCACAACTTCATGCGCATCGCTTACACCAACTTCGAGCGACCGTCATCGACCCTCTTGTGCCGCCATGCTCTACCAAATCGGTCTTTGATTTGTGGTCCGTGCAGGGTTGCTCCTAGGCCGCCATTTTCGCTGCCGCCGCTGGAGACTCGCAAAGAAGTCTTGGTTTTGTCAGCCGTGCAGGCTGGCTCCTGGGCTGTCAGTCTTGCCGCCGCCTCTGCGAGCGGCGTTGAGCTCCAAGAATGGGCCTTGGTTTGTCGGTGATGTCAGCCACCAGACTCTTTACCTCTCCTTCGTCCCCCTTGGCGGTCGTTTTGGAGCCTCGCGCCCCACCGTACCGGCCAATCTTTCTTCTTCCCTCTTGCGCCCGTGAGCCGCTTGCTGCGCCCAAAATTTACCGCCTTTCCTAGATTTTGTTATGCCTGGCCACCCTCTGTATGCCGCGTTTGCATTTGGCCGCAAGGATTTCGTGGATTTGATCTTCGGTCAGCGGGATTGCTTCGAGCATTGTCACCTGTAGCAATATCCATAGAGTCGCCTGCCTGCCTATAGTCGCTTGTGGCCGCCTATAGCGGCCGCCTGGCTACCTAATTAACTGTCTAGTCACACTTAGATGCGTCCCCGCCTTAGGCATTGCCGATCGTGAAACGCGTCCCAGGGCCAACGCCAGGCTGGGGTCACGGATTGCCGTTTGGCCGGTGGCAAAGTCGTGAACTCTGTCCGTGGATTTTCGTCCTAAAAGTTTTTGATGAGGAAGAAAAATGTGCGCAGAATTTCATTTTCATGGCTCCCGTACTCACGAAGAATCTTGTCACACTGATCCCGCATTTCTTCCAGTATGGCGGGAACTCGCATCTATTTCTGTGCTGTGTAGCGTGCGAGCCGCATTACACACCCACGCAGCTCTTCCCACACACCTCTTTGCTCTATTGTTTTAGCCAAAGGCACTTGTTTAGTGCATCCTTCACCATGTTTGTCACAAATCGTATACCTAATTGCACAATGGTTTTCGATAGAAATAGTTTTGTAATCTGCGCATGGACCGTGACCGCCGGCTGTTGCTGCTGCTGCCCCGCTGCTACCTCGTTTCTGCCCTTCTACTCCGCTGCTGCTGCTGCACCTCTGCTATCCCACTACTGCTGGCCTGCGGGGGCGGCAAGTACAAGGTTTTATGCATCTCCGCAGTTACCCTCTGGGACTTCGTCCTGGAGCGCCTCTAGTACCTCCGCGTGCCCCTTATTAATCTTCGTCCTGAAAGCTTCTGCCAACGACTAATAATGATGCTAGTCTTCCAGTGTCTTCCGCGACGCCCCCAACTACCATCTGGATCTTCATCTTGGGTCACACACCCCTTCCCCTCCGCGTGGCATCCTATTAATCTTCGTTTCGAAAGCTTTCTAGAACGACGATAAATGGTGCTAGTTTGTAAGTCTTTCTGCACGCCCCCGACTACCCTCCAGATCTTTGTTCGGGATCGCTTCTCTCGCCTCTCCCCCCGCCATTTATCTTCGTTCTAAAAAGTTTTCGGCGACTAATATTTATCTTCATACGAAGTTCCCAATTCACATCTACTGTAAAACATTGAATGACCCACATAATCCCATTACACCACAAATGCCATGCCTTATCTATTACTCTAAAAATTTTTGATCAAAACTGCCTTACTCCTTGGAGGTACGTGATATCCTCTGTGGCGGCTACAGGCACCTACTCTTTTTCGAATAGATAGGGAGGGATATTAAACCTGCACATGATGTGCATCTCCCTGCACAGGGTACCACTATTTAACATCCCCATTCGACGGACGGTACACTGTTTTACCAGCATACCCGCCAATGCATGCTAATGAAGCTGTATTCCGAAACTGTAACTTGCCCCCACTGGGATTCAAACCTAGGATATCTGGCGCCAAAGGCCAATGTGCTAATCACTGGGCCACCACATCTATCATATACCCACTGCCCTAGGCATGGTACCTTTAGCACATTATTGGCGATATCCTTAAGAGGAAATGGGAGGTAAGCGTCTATCCTAAGGACAAACCGAGGCAGCCGACCCGGGCGACCCTTGGATTACATGTGTTACGGAATTATGTATCATTTCTTTTAAATAATGGTATAGTTTTATTAGTTTATGACCTCTGTATAATAGTCTAATAGGTGTCGTTTTGCAGAGTGCACATATACGGTAATTTCAATGTGACCCAGTACATTAGTCCTGCGAAAATTAGTATTGTCGGTTGAAACATGAGTCATATCACGTGATTCAGCGCGTGAGTTTGTACCCTTGACCTGACCTGGTTTTCGCAATCCGAGGATGATTCATTTTTGTTGACCAGAAGTTAGAATAAGATCATAATAGACAGATGTTGATTTGAGACGGAATAAGAAATGGGTTTTGCTTGTTTCAATGACGCAGTAAAGAAAGCTATATAATAAGATGTGATCGCAGCGTTCGTCATTCTTTCATAGTTCGTTCAGCCTGAGAGGTCATAAACGAGATTGGTTCATTTTGTGTGATATTCTGCTTCAGAGACAATATTATTATACAGTACATTTTGGATTTAGTACTGCTACTTAAACTTTAAGAATTATTCAGCTCCGTTGGAATTATCGGAAACATTTCTAGAACTTGTGTGATATTCCATATTCACAAGGATTATTTGGAATTAATAATATTTGGATATAACTGATTTTTGTTAGTACATCAGCACAGTGGTGTTTTCATTCAAAATATTCTCCATTCGGAATAATTTGGATTAACTTCCGTATCAGTGAACATTAGAACAATTTAGGACTTTTAAGGATATTCTATACTGTAAGTTATTTTTTATTTCTTTCACTTTGATTGTTTGTTAAATTTTTTTAATATTTAGGAAATTAAATATTTGTGTTTTAAATCTTGAAAGCTTGTTGAGTCTTTTCTTTTGTTACATTACCCCTAGTTATAACACATGTCGTACGCTCTACCAACTGAGCTACAGCGACTCCCTCCCCACGTTTTGATAGACACTGAATAGTTTTCCTATGTTTCGACAAAAGCCAAGTCTTCCTCAGAGGACAATGAAAAAGAACATATACAAAGTCACACACAGAGAGACACACCCGTTGAACAATACTTAAATATATTTACACCATAGCACATATCACAGATAGGCAAAACTATCCAAATTAATGAAAATGTCCAAACTGAAGAAAAGAACAAATTCTTTATTATTCTATCATCTTTGTTCAAATGAAAAGGAAACTTCCTCTTTTACATCCGGATCCACTATCCCACTTCGGGAATAGTTTCGTCAGCAAAGTATTAACAGGAGAAGATTTCCACTTTACATTTGTATAAAAGCCATTTACAAGCACTTTAGCATGAAGAGTCCATTGACATTGGTAACCATTGCCGGAAAGAAATTAGACTGTCTATAATTATATGACTACAACTGAATGGGAATTAGTTCTCGACAAGAAACACAAAACCAGTCCATTCTCAATCATTATATTTCGTGGAAAAGCGGAATTATTGCAGTCTTTAATAGGACACTAATGCGAATATTTATTTCATCGAGGCTTAGCCTGATTTTGTAAATTGATTTGTTTTTCTAGGATTTCCAAACGACTGCTATTAAATGTTGTAGAACTATTATTGGTCAGAGAGACGATATCAACGTACATTCATGCTCAAGCTTTAAAATGATAAATTAGATTTTATATAAACATTCTAAACTTAGGTACATGTGAAGATTAAATGTCAATTATATATATATATATATATATATATATATATATATATATATATATATATATAGAGAGAGAGAGAGAGAGAGAGAGAGAGAGAGAGAGAGAGAGAGAGAGAGAGAGAGAGAGAGAGAGAGAGAGAGAGAGAGAAAAAGGGACAGTAAAATACTAGCGGATTACCTTGTAAAATGTTTATAATGTTAGTAGTGTAGGGGGGGTACTGAGCTACAAAGGGGGCACTTGGGCTACGTACGGGAGTTTAACATGGAGGGGGGCACTTGGGCTACGTACGGGAGTTTAACATGGAGTGGGGCACTTGGGCTACGTACGGGAGTTTAACATGGAGTGGGGTACTTGAGCCCCATACGGGAGTTTAACATTACGGGGGTGTGGGAGGGAGGGAAATAGAATTAATCTTTCTTGAAAAAGGGTGGTCCTGTTGTATGCCTCCCAAATATTTAAGATATGTTATGTTTTGCTGCACACGCCTTGCGGCTACAAACAATGTTACAACATTTCCCAAAACCGAAGACGGGAGAACAGTAAAAACACGTTTTGTTTTATCGACAGTCTGAAATGGACTGACTGAAAATACATTGTTACAGTTTTCATGAACGCATGTTTGGGCTCAAGAATGAGAGTGTAGAATAGGACGGGTTATAGAGTGCAGAATTGGATGGGTCATGCTCGAGTCATTCTTACACCGTAAAGCTATGTGCTTGTTTGTTTTGTTTGTTTGTTTTTTTTTTTTGTTTTTTTGGTTTCCTTCTGAAAACGGTAGATCTAGAATTTTTTCGTGACACATTGCAGTGCCAAAATAGGAACAAAGCTAAGATACCTGACATGCACAAGAACAACTAAACTCAAGATTTTATATAATCCAACGATTTACCTATGAAAGAAAAATCGTTGTATAATTTTTAAGGGGTGCAAGTTTTTGAAAAAATTACAACACTAACGTCACATTTTACATAATCATTGTGACTACTGCCAACATTTGTGGAGAGGCATCTTAAAAACGGGAACAGATACCATGATCATTTCAATCGAAATCATTGTATAAGAAACTTAGTGTTTGTGAAACAGAGAGAATTGACATTACGACGGAGAGAGAGAGAGAGAGAGAGAGAGAGAGAGAGAGAGAGAGAGAGAGAGAGAGAGAGAGAGAGAGAGAGAGAGAGAGAGAGAGAATATTTTATTCCTACTTTTAAAAATATCACGACACTTACCTTTTTTTATGGTATATTTTCCTTAAGAAATTTCAAAATCACACATTCCATTTTTAAAAAATCACATCGATAGGAAAAAAATCCTCTTTTTTCGGTAAAATATCACAAGATTGAATTGGAGACATAGTCTACTAAAATCCTTCTTTTGAAAACGTAGATGTAAAATTCTCACAAAATAATACATCCAAACGTTCTGTGATGTATTTTGACTTAAGGCTGATACACTTTCCATTGATCACAAATTATACGATGGGGTTGTGCACAGAACATTAGATTATAATGGTCTAGACTAAAAGTAACACTAAACTTCCGAAATTGTTAGCGGAGACTGAAAATAATCCTGAAAAAAAAAAAAAATGGAAAAAATTGGCTGACTAAAAAATAGTACTAAAATTTCGTAACTCATTAAAAAATATTTTGTTATTTTATATTTTTTTATATACAAACCCAAATAAACCCAAAACCCAAACCCAAACCTAACACACTATCCCAAATGCCTTGTGTGCTGCCTAAAAACCCTAAAAACCTGCTATCAGACGAAAGGGTATGACAAAGGGATGAAATCACGCCAACATACTATCCAACATATAAACCATCCATTTTTTTTACTTTTTTAAAAATTTTTTTTATATATCAAACACAAAACTTACACACACTACACAACCCTTTTTTTATTTTTTAAATTTTTTATTTTTTATCCAACACATACACCACACGATCCATTGCGCTGACCTAAAAATAGGGTTCAGATCGACAGTGAGATAATAGATAGAGGGGGGTGACTTCAGATCGATAGAAAGAGAGAGATAGAACATAATCATTATTATTTCAAATTCAATAAAAAACCACACAACACCATATTTTTTTTCAACAATAACCATTTTTTAATTAACAATAACTATTCTAACATAAAAATACTAACCATTCAACCATAAATTTTCAAACAGGAACATATTTACAAGGTTGACAACGTTGGGAAGGTAAAGTAAATGTGAAACTTTCTACATCTACATCATCATTTTGATGTACACTACGATGGTGAGCTAAAGACAAGAGATAACCATAACGTTGACAAAACCATTGTTGTACTTTAGCATCATTTCTAACATAGTCACTATCAAAATAAGTGAGTAAATGTTCTAAAGAATATCCAAGACTGCGTTGATGAAGATAATGAACACAATATTGTCCACACACCATTGAATCGGATCCTTGTAGTCTCACATTATTGAATCGAGTCGAGACGGCATTTCTTCTCATAAACTCGATAATGTCTTTTTCCAAAGGAGGTAATCCATATGAATCAAAATATTCCACACAGTGATCGTTGGGAAAGTACACGGCAATCCAATGGCTTCCTGGTAGATGACTGTCGTCAGTATTGATGACATAAGCATGAACGTTTTTTGGTTTACGATGAGGTAGTTCATCTTTAGCACATACCACAGGATTCCAAGAAGAAGTATAGGAACTACGATTCAATAAGTAATGAAGTTCCCTGGTATCCATTTTTTTTCTCCTTCTTCAACAACAGAAATATTGAGTCAGCAATGCACACCTGACTTTGAACTCGAATTGATCTGTCTTGTAATTCCAGGAAAATTTATCTCGGATAGGTTTTTCACTCTGTTCAATGAGTCCTTCGATCCGTTTGATCTCCTTAGGAATGAGTGGAGGAGAAGAATATTTCTGCAAGATTTTATACCACTGTGTCAACACATGTTTATCTGAGATGTTTAACCAGGCATTTTCCAAAAATTCATCCAATTGTTCTTCGCCTGTCAACATCAAACATTTGTCGTGTTGTATCTGACTGGGATGATCGGTTTGACATCCATAACATTGTTCTTTAATCAGACTGTTAATGATTTTACTCAATTCCTGAGCATAACAGGACACTAACTGTTGTTCTTGTTCTGGCCATCGAGAAATAAATCCAGTAAACTCGGTTTTAGGTTCTGAATGAATGACTTCGTCATCATTTTTGGTAGTTTGTGACTTCTCACAAAATTCCTGATCTATTTCCATAGGTTCTTCTTCTACGTGTTGCATCTTTTTTTTCTTCTTCTAATAGTCTAGAATCACTTCTCTCAAACTGTTGATCTCTAGAGTATTATCAAATTCTGCATACAAGACGACGTTCACTGTGTCGGGTAGAGGATCTGCAAACTGAAATTCCACACGAAGTGGGCCTGATTTTATAGGGTGGAAATGTCCTTCATCGCTGCCTTGGTCCGGAGTGAAATCAAAACCCCACAAAGCATACCCTCCTGCATAATCGTCGTACGAAATGCCGTGGCTGGTGTCGCGCCCTAACTGTCCCGTGGCTTCAAACAGGCTCAGGTAAGATCGCAAGTAATTTTTATGGCCGTCGCTAAAGTTAGGTTCAAAAGGTCTGGTACACAAGGTCTTACCATCTCGACTGACTTCTATCTTGGAGACGTTGTAGTGTTTAAACTCGAACGGATTCTGATCGTGGACTCCGTTGAGGGCTGCATTACTGACGATGCCAATCAGCAAACGTTTGGGGAGCTGTCCTTGGAAGATGTGATCTTCGACTTTGGATCGGAGTCCAGCGGCTATGGTAAAGGTTTTCACTTCCACTCGTCGCACAGGATACTTGGCAGTGGTTCTGCTCAAGGATTGACTGATGTCATTGGCTACTTTTGGTAAGACTTCTACACGTCGCACGTAAAGTTTGGCTTCTTGGATTTTGGTTTTCCACTCGCTAGCATGAGCCATCAAATGGAAGGCGGCACTACTGCGATTCAGTCTCAGGCGTACATCTACTCCGTTCAACAAATACTTGTCTTGCAACCACATGTCCAAATGCAAACGATCCATCAGTTCTAAACTTCGTCTGATTTTCTTTCGACGGTCGTTAAATCCCACATTGTGAGGGACTGCTGGAATTATAGGATCACCATCATTAGCAGAAGTCTTCGCCGGTACTGACAGCTCTGTGTCGTTGAACTTTTCCGAGGTGTCAGGTTTCCAGACCACCGAAGCATCCAGATGAGTGTTCTTGGCTTCTTTTCCGTACGTCAAGAGATTTTCCAAATAAGCACGGTAAGGGTAAGTATCCAAACTGCTGCTGACCAGTTTGTTATTCAAGTACAAATCTACTCCACTGAACAAGGAATGCATGAAATTATTGACGGGTGCCACTCGGGCAGCTTCCCCAGGAAGGCTGTTGTCATTTTTTTGTACTTGAAGTTTCAGGTACAAGTAACTGTTATTCAGATCGATGTAATCTTCGGTTTGTCCTTTGATTTCAAATTCGATAGGAGCTGATTCCGTCAAAGACGATACAGGATGAAATTCCACCCATTGGGATTCTTGCATCGTCATCATGGTGGGAGGCATAGAAAACATATCCAGTTCGGACTTGGTACATTCGCAAGAATCTCGGTGCATCATTTTCACAGTTATTAATAATCAAACACGTCTAATTCTCTGACAGTTCTTCTTCTTTTCTTATTCTTTTTGGAACTGCCGTGTGTTTTTTTATGAACTTTGAAAGGATTTAGACGTTGTTGTCGTCTCTTTCTACCTTGTCCTTGCTGCTGTGAAGTAATGCCAGGGTCTGAAGCGTGAAGCGTATTTATAGGATTTTCTTGGAGGCCTAAAAGATCTTTACCAGTGGTCATCAACACATTTTTGCCTGCTCTCAAAAAAGCTTCTTTTGGATTTTGTTTGTCAATGAGGACATTTTGCAAAAATTCTTTTCCTTGTGTCAAAGCAGCATCTTTTAAGGTATGAAATCCTCGAGTGACCATCGGTTTCAAAATAGGAGCTACCGTCCGAAAAGCTGATTTTAACATATCTCCTAAACCATGTCCTCGTTGTCGAGCCACTCCTTGGTACACTGGATACATTTTTTTTGTTTGGGAGGTTAGTTACAATCCGTTAGAGAACTTGTTTTTTTCGAAAATGTAGTTTCACCGTGACTTTTCCTTTGTCAATGAATGGCACATCTTGTCCCAAATCTCCTTTTATACTAATGTTGACACTGTCAAAATACGATTTACTGACTGGAAGATAATGAGGATGTACAAATTCACGGTGAACGTGAAACGTGTTTCCACCTTCTTCGTACGCACCAGCAGCAGTATCCACTTTGAAAGGAATGACTCTCAGTAAGGGAGCAGCTGTGTGACCCACCACGTTGTACTCCACCACATCGGAGTACACAAACATTAAATTCAGTCCAACGTTCAATTCGATAGGGATGCGAAAAGCCTCTCCGAAATCTGTGTTGGTGTGGATTGTTCGTTCACCATGATACTTTTTATTTCCACCCAAAATATCAAACAACCCAGCAGAAAAACCGATGGTCATGAATTTTCTTTCGTGCGCGGGTAAGTGTTTGTCTTCTTTCTCGTCGAATGGCTTTCCCTCATGCCCTTTCAAAAATTGTATCCAGATACGGCGTGCCACAGGATGGTATTTGATCTCTACCCATTTTTGGTTTTTTTCCAAGGCTTTGCCAAATTGGGCTTCGAAGACGGCCGCAATCGTCTCCACCAAATGTTGAGCACTAAAATAATACCCTTCAGGAATTCTCATGCGATAGGTCGAGTAGGGAGTATTGTCAGTTTTTTGAACTCATTTTTTTCCCAATTTCAGGATCATGAGCGTCCAACTCTTTTTGCACTTTTTCGTTATAGATTGCTACGTCAAAAATGGTTTGATTTCCAGACACATTCTTGATTTGCGTAGGATGAATGATTTCTACCAAAGCCACTTCCCAATGAGCGTCGTGATCCAATTGGAAGGCCTGAGGTAATTTGGCCGTGAAACAACATAATTTGTTGTTGGGAAACACATCCATGGAACTGTCACTGGGTAAAGTTAAATAAAATTGGTCATTCATAGTTCTAAGGTGGTTCTGGTGTCCGAGGAGTCACTCAAATGAACAGAAGAATGATGTTCAAAAGGTTCCAAAAGAGAATTGGTATTGTGGTGGTGACTGGACGAAGAAGAAGGTGAACTGGCGTTGGTCGAACTAGCGTGGTTGTTGCTATGGCTGCTGTTGTCTGTCGTCGTAAATTTCAAAGAGGGACTGGGTAAAAGATAACCGATGCAACTGCTCAGTAAAATGGTCCACAATTGTTTGTCTCCTTGTTGTAAACTCAAATTGGCAATCGCTGCTCCGATGACACAATACACTACAAAGATTTGGCAGAAAAAGACGATTTGATTTTTAGGCACACGTTCTCCGCACCACACCCAAAGTGGTTGTTTTTGTAATTCTTGAAGAGAAGAAGAACTCTGTGAAGGAGTCGTTGAAGTCGTCTGGGTGGCTACTGTGTTGAATGGCATGTTGTGAGTTTACTTCTTTTTCTTTTTATAGTCGACGACTTGAGAAGCTGCAATCCAAGAATCAAAACTAGGAGGATATCCTTTCCAACGAACTTTGACTTCTTCTACTCGTCGTTTACCTACTTTACGTGTTCTTTGTTCGAGAATGCTTTCGATGTCGTACAAGGTATCTTCTTTTTTAGTCACTCGTTGTAACTCAGGCAAGTAAAATGTTCCTTTGAGTACTTCACCGTGCATGTCTTCCAATTTATAGACGGGAGGATCACGTCCACGGACGGGGGTAGTGACACGAAACAATTCGGTAGTCCAGTTAGGTAAATAACCTTTGTCAAAAGTACGTTTGGTTTTTCCGATACGAACCCAATCTCCCGTCTTTAATAACTTCAACAAAGGTGTTTTCTTTTTTCTTTTTTTGATCTGCTGGGGTGAACCAAATAATTTATCAAACACTGACACTTCGTTTTCAGGGCTGACCTCTTCGGGGGTACATCCAATACTACGATGGTACGATTGATTGTACGCTTTGACCAAACGAGGTAACACGTCAATGTACTTGAGAGTATGTTGATGTGTAAAATATTTCCACATGCGTTCTTTCAAAGTTCTTTGAAAACGTTCCACGATACTGGCTTTGGTTTCAGGATTTTCGGTAGTAAAAAAATGAATGTGTCTTTGTTTCAATTCTTTTTGAAAAGCTTGGTTTAGAAATTCGGTACCTTTGTCCGTTTGCCATCGTAAAGGTTGGCGTCCACTTTGTTTCAAGACCAATTTTAAGGCTCGTACCAATTCGGTACTGCTTTTAGAAGTCAAAGGCACGACCCAAGCAAATTTGGAAAACACATCGATGACACAAAACAAATATTTGTGACCACCATTGTAAGTGGCTAAATGAGAGACGTCAGCTAAATCGGCTTGCCATTGATGATCGATCCCTTCCACTTGAGTGGTACTTCTAGAAAATTTACGTCGAATGGGTTTGTGTAACGTGTACGTCGATTGTTCTTGTAACCATCGTCGTACTTCAGGCAAACGTACACTTTTCAATTGACTTTTAGCAGCTCGATATAATTTTTGAACTCCTCCGTAACCAGCAGCATGACCAGGATTGTAATAAATGGTAGCTAACAGTTTCTCCATGATTTTTTTTCCTCAAGAAGAATAAGTTAACCAAGTTCCAATACTCTTTTCTTCGTGAGGTATCTTTTTGGATTGTTGTTGTTTACGTGTCCGACGTGCTACTGGGGTAAAGGTAGTTTGAACAGGGGTCATCGGTTCTGTTTTGACTTCTTTCTTCACTTCTTCCTTTTTCTTTTCTGAGGGTAAAGGGGTAGACCTTTTCTTTTTTATCCAATCCGGTGTGGCTAACTTTTTTAATTTTTTAAGAGGTGGAGTTAGTAAAAACTCTTCTTCTTCTTCTTCTTCTTGGACGGTCATCCCTGTACCGGTGTCTGTTTTAGTGGTGACTTTAGGTTCGCTTTTCATCAGAGCCTTAAAATCTCTCAGAGTGGGTGAAGCTGTTTCGTCGACTGCTTTTTGACGAAAGAGTTGTAGACGTTGTAAAAGTTGACCGTACCGTTGGGTTTTTTCTGTTTCGGACACATTGTTTCGTTCCATCAGGGATTGTATTTCTTGTTGTAACTGAGACATTTCGTTAAGATTAGGATTGGGTGGTAAATGAGGTATCCGTTGTTCGTTCCAACGATGAAATTCCATCCATCGTTTGTCAGGTACTAAAGTCAGTTTTCGTCCTTCCATTTCATCCAAAGGTACCAAAAAGTTGTGGTCTTTTCAGAGAAGGGTGGTCCTTTTTATCTTCTTTTTTTTATCGCATGACTCCTCCTAAAAGTGGTCCAGCAATCGTTCCTAACAAAGGAGCTGCTATTTTTAACAACGGTCCTATCAACATAGGTAGAAATCCTCCTCGTTGTACCAACATTTTTTTCTTTTGTTGAAGAGGTATTTTCTTTTTGACCATTTGACGAAGAACGTTCCGATGTTTCCCTAATTTTTGTTTCTGTATCTTGGACAAAGGTACCGTTCCTTTCAAAACGTTCAAACAACATTCACACACGGTATCGATGATTTCTTTAGGAGCTGTTTGAATGAGTTGTTTTCGCATGGGAGGTTTGGATTTGTTCAGGACAGACAAGACATCCCAATGTTTCGCTAGACGAGGGGGAAGAAGTCGTCCTTTTTTGGTGGTTTTCTTCTTTTTTTGGTGGTGTGAATGTTTGGGAGCCATCTTTTTTAGTCGGTAGAAAACAAGTCTGAAGTCTTTTAGCAGGGTACCCTTCTATTTTATACTGGAACACGTCTCCACTGATTGTCTGCACGACGTACCAACTTCACGACAGGTCTCACTTGACGTTGAGGTGTTTTCAAAGGACTAAATCGACTCAATTCTTGTTTGGATAAATCTACTAAACTTTGTAAGATACCAGTTCTTTCTTGGACTTTGGTTTTAGGGGATGGTACTTTATTGCTAGCTGCTGCCATGGCTAAATCAGCTGAAGTTGACGGTCCCGACGGGGTCACTTTTGAAATAGGTTTCCATTTTTGCATTAAATTAGGAAACACGGGACTTAAGTCTGGTTTGACAGGCATCATGGTAAAAGGTGAAGAAGATGTGGACGCAAAAGGTGACCTTGTTACTAATGGGGTCTGTTGTTGTGGTAGTGTTTTTTTCTTCCTGGTTGCAGCAGTACTTCTTTTCTTCTTCTTCTTGGCACGACTTTTCTTTGGGGATTTCTTCTTTTGTGGGCTTTTCTTTTTTTTTTTGGCTGACTTTCTTCTTCTTCTTTTTCTTTGGACTTTTTTTCTTCTTCTTTTTAGGTGATTTGGGTTTTTTGGCTTTGGCATCATTAGGATCCCATTTCAAAAGGGAACGAATCATAACCCCTCCTAAAGAACCACTTCCACCAGGAGTTAAAATGATTTGTTTTTTAGTCCGTGAATCGATTCTAGGATCAGCCAGTTGTGACAATGCCGATTTATGTCTTTGAAAAAAACGTTGAGTTTGATGAGGGATGTGAATGATACCTTGTAGTAATTGACGTGCTGTCAAAGTAAACCATCGTAACACTTCTTTCAGACTCGCTTCTAACAAATGAGCACGGACTTGTGCATTTGTTTCGCGACTAATGCCATACAAGGCACGAATCAATTTAGCCGAAGGATGAGATTGAAAGGAAGTCATCTTCTTCTCTCAAAAAGAGTGTGAGACAAAAATGACGTTGTAGGTTGTTTTTATAGTTTTTTTTTAAAAATGGACTGAAGGGGACGTGTAAATGACAGGACCACCTTCTTGACCCCAAGAGTGAAAGATACTGGCACGAAATCTCAAATAGTCAGGAGTGGTCGGTTTTAAGTCAATGAGTAAATACTCGTGAGGGGTTTGAGTGGCATCGTCGTACGCATAATTGAGCCAAGGAGCTCCTAACTGTTTGGCTAACACTTGTACTTGAGATTTGTCTCTGGGACTTTTAAACAAGACCACGTAATGAGCATTCAAACTAATAGTTCGATGAGCTTTACTTTGTTGAAATAAATTTTGTGTTATGTACACAATACTAGCATTACGATGGTGACCTTTTCGTGTAAACCAAAGTTTAATTTCTTCTTCGTCTTCTCCTAACATGTCATCAAAAATAACTAAATGAGTTTGACTCACGTCAGACACGATTCCATCGTCTTCGTGAGGGATGCCTTCTACAAACGAAATGGTTTCTCCTTGACTTTCTTTCAATAACGTGTAAGACGGTTGCCACTCTTTGTAACACCACACGATACGTTGAGGTGGACGATCAATCAAATCAATTTTGTGTTCGATCAATCGTTTGACAAATTCGGTTTTGCCTGAACCACTCGGTCCAGCAATTAACATGTTAAATGGATGGCGCAGATACAAAGCATTCCAACTTTGACGATCTAACTTTTCGTCAATTACTTTTACCACAGAAGAGGAGGAAGAGGTAGAAGAGTAGGAGAATGATGTAGCCATGATTGAGGTAAGAAGATTTTTGAGAAGAAGACAAAAAACCCAAGGCTTTTTATACGTTTTCATACACGTTTATTTTTTTTGTAAAAACAAACCAACCAACAACCAATAACATATTTTTACAAATTTGCATGAAGAAGTGAATTTGTGAGAAAATATACAATTAAACCGAACACGTACACAATTAAGACTATCACTAAAACAGCTAAAGTTCTCTCTAAACAAGAAAAGGAACAACAATTGTGTTGTGTCCAAGTCATGAAAGACACCACTGTTTGTGGTAACATTCTTCTTCTACTCGTCTTTTTTGAATTCACTGACGGTAGCGGTGGTAAAGAAGGGTGGTGGTGGTGGTGGTGGTGGTGTTCCTCCTCAAGAGGTATTGGAACCACAGCAGTAGTGGTAGTGGTGTCAGGTACTTCTTCTTCTTCTTTTAGAGTTTCCCATGGAGGTTCCCATTTTTTTTTTTTCACTTTTAGAATGTTATCAATAAGTGGTTGCCAAATCTTGGCTGAACTGGGCCACTTCTTGTAACCAATATTGGAAACCAAGGTTTCTCCAGGGTCGTACATCTTTCCAATGGAAAAGTTGTTGGTGTAACTCACTAGCAGTACACACTTCTTGAAATGTTTTATACACAGATAAAGTGTGACGAATGTCTTCTTCACATGGAAGTACGTCACTAATTTTCATCACCACTCTCAACGCTATACGTACAATTTGTCTTTCGTGGACTGATAAAATCAAGTTTTTATAGTCTTCTTCTTCTACTAAGTCCGAAGAAGAACACACGGTCATATTGTTTTTTGGTACTCAACAATTGAGTCCAAAACAACCACGGATCCTTCAAAAGAATCCAAGGCAAACACTTGTCCTCAAAAATATTCCACAACGAATGTCCTGGAAAACGAAATCCAAGATAAGTAGTCACTAAGACACATACCACATAACGTCCAAAATTTAATGGATACAGTTCTTGTATCACTTTTTTATAATCCTCTAAGGTCTTAATTTTATCTATGCTTTCCTTCCACGGAATCCGTTTCACGAGTGGCGTGTAGAGTTCAGGCATACCCACTCTTTTATAGCCAGGCTGTGTCTAATAATAGACACTTAGTGGTGACGGGCTAGATCTTTGGCAAACTCTTGGTAAATCTTTTCGCGCACTTTCAAAGGCAAGCCACGAATGTACTCTGGTAAAGTTTCCGTATTCTTCTAAAGAAGAAGTATTCTCCTCCGACACGGAATTTTTTTAAAAAACTACTTCTTCTTCTGTTTGGCATCTGGCTCATCGTACCCGAACTGTTCTAAGGCGACTAAAGGTAAGAACTGACAGTGCGGAGACCATCTGGCATGTTCAATGTAAGCTGAGTCGGTAGGCTCCCAATGGCAAAGTTTCACACCACAACTAAAACATTGAACTATATCTCCTTCTCCCGTGTATTTAAATCCAGATCTAGCTAAACCTTCCGGTTTAGGTCCTTCTAGAAATTTTGGCCACTTGTCTTGGAATGACTCCAGTCGACTTTCATACTTGGAATAACCAAGTAAAGTCACAGGTATTCTGATATGCAAATAGGGACCCACATTCACCTTGTTGTCATTAACGTCAATACCAAACCGTACAGAATCCGTTTCATCGCATGGTACTGCATCACACTCCAAGTCGTGGTGACTCATCTTTTTTTTCTTCTTGCTTCTTGGTTAACGTTGAAAGTGAGAATGAAGGGTTAGGTTTGGAAGGGGTTCCTTTTTTATACTTCTCCAAATCGGCGTGTCCGTAAGGTAAAGTGGTGTGATCTGGAAGTCTCACTCTTTTTTGGTACACGATACGATACACTTTTTGAACAGGTCGAGTCACTATTTTATGATTTGGTAGGCGTACAATCTTGTGAGGTTCTAACGTGTGCACTCGAAAGTCTTCCACTTGTCCAGACAGCAAAACATTTTTCAAAACCTCAAAGTTAACCATTTGGCTGGTTAGGGATGCCTGCTTGTTGCAACAGGAGTTCTGCTTTATTTCGTTGTTTGGTTCTGTCCGACTGTCGAATGTTATTCCAGGCTCTTTTCCATTCTTTGCTCTCGTTCTTGTTGGCATATTTTCGTCCCACCACAATAGCCCGAGCAAAGCACATCTGGTCTTGAGTATTGTCGATTTGGACGACACTGCGTTTGGTACTTCGAATATCGTCCACCAGTAACGGTTTCCTACTTCGTCCACTTCCTCAAGGAGGGGAAACGTGAGTCAAGTAAAGTGTGGCCTTTCCATCGGTGATGGTAAACTTGTCGTTGGATTGTTGCACATGTTCTATTTTGGACATGACTTTATCTGGTGTTAATTCTTCCGGACTGCTAAATTCAATCCAAACAGGACTCTTCAATTGGTCATGATGGATGGCTAGTCTCAACCGATCCTCTTCTTTAGCTCCACATTGCCGTTTCAAGTTGATTAAGACAGATTCCCACAAATCGCTAATGAACTGCGCCGCTTTCTCGGGAGGTACTTCGGACTTGAAGTCTTTGAAGTGAACCGTATGTGTATAGGCCGTGGTCCTAAATTTTCGAGAAGTGATTTTTTGTGTCTCTCGAATCCGATAGTAATTTTCAGGAGCCACGGTAGTAGGACTTTCTTGGTAAGGGGTTCTGGTGTTGGTAGTAGTAGTGGTTTTGGTTTTGGGTGACAGTGGTGGTTTGGAAGTTTGGGTTTCAGGTTGTTGTTCACTCATTTCATCTTCAAAGTCACTGGCATGGACTTGAGCCAGTACTTCCTCTAAGGGTGTTTCAGGCGGCACGGAATACCTTTGTCGTCGTGGCCTCATGGTTTGTTCTTGTTCTTCTTCTGTTTTATCATGGTTTGGGTGTGATCTTTTCATCTTGAACTTTACTTTGAAACTGATTCAGTTTTCACCCAGGCACCTTTATATAGAGAGAGGAGAGTATATAAAGAGAGACCTTCGTACCTTCAGAATTTCAGAATCAGTCTTTGGAATTGTACTTTCAAACTGTGAAGATGGAAAAGTACTGCGTTCGAGATAAAAGTCAAGATACTTGCTATATCTGCCAAGAGAAAGGTCATTGGGCTACACAATGTCCACAACGGCAACACCAAAACAGAGATAAAAGACAAGATACTTGTTATATCTGCAAAGAGAAAGGTCATTGGGCTACACAATGTCCACAACGGCAACACCAAAACAGAGATAAAAGACAAGATACTTGTTATATCTGCAAAGAGAAAGGTCATTGGGCTACACAATGTCCACAACGGCAACACCAAAACAGAGATAAAAGTGAAGATACTTGTTATATCTGTCAAGAGAAAGGACATTGGGCTCCAGAATGTCCACAACGTCAACAGCAAAAGAGAGACAGAAGAAAAGATATCTGTTATCATTGTAAAGGACCAGGACATTGGTCTTATGAATGTCCTCATAAAGAAGAAGAAGAAGAAACTCTAGCAGAGGAGAGGGAGGAAACCGATTCAAAATCAACAAACCTAAAAGAAGAAGAAGAACATATCATCAAGAAAAGTAAGAAGAGAGTAAGAAGAATGGAAGACAGTGAGAATGAAGAAGAAGAAGAAGAAAAGGAAAACAGGATTCCTATGAAGAAGAAATTAAAGAAACACAAGAGAAAGAGTGAGAATGAAAAAGAAAAGGAAACTATGACTCCAGTGTTTAGATTCAAGCCACACAAGCATTACAGAAAGTGAACTTTGGTTTTTTTATCAAAAGTAGTTTCTTTTAGGTCATGTGGTTTTTTAGATTCAGGGTCATGAAGTGTAAACACCGCGAAGCCAAGAATGACGTAGAAAGAATGACGTTGGAGAGTATATAAAGAGAGACCTTCGTACCTTCAGAATCAGTCTTTGAGATTGTACTTTCAAACTGTGAAGATGGAAAAGTACTGCGATCGAGATAAAAGTCAAGATACTTGCTATATCTACCAAGAGAAAGGACATTGGCCTTCAGAATGTCCACCACGTTCACAAAAAAGAGATTTTGGAATTCAATTGAATAAGTAAGTTGATAAAGTGCATGATAAATATGCTGCAGACATACTTGGAAATGTCTATCATTTGAAGTCTGGAAGGAAAGTCAAAGGAAGATTGAGATCAACTGGAATGATAGATATTCAGGTTGCTGGTAAGGAAGGAAAAAAGAGGAAAATTACAAATCGAGGAAGATTTGTCTTTGAAGCAGTAAATGGACTGGATCTACCAAGACAGAGTAGAGTGGTACATCTCAATGATGTACTTGATGATGATAGAATAGAAAATCTTAAAGTGATGACTGCTAGTGAACAAACATGTCTACACAAGCATGTGAAGAATGATAAAGAAAAAAGGAGAGTTAATTTTGGAAGTGCTAGAAGTGTGTTGTGCCAGTTTGTTGGTGAGACTGAGGAAAGAAGATTTGGAAGTATGACAAAGGCTACTCAATATTTTGATTGTCATACAGAAAGTATCTACCGTTGCTGTAAGGGGATTTATAAGTCAGTCTTTTCGAAGAAGTTCCAGAAAAGATTTCAATCTAGATGGGAAGAGCCAGAGAAGAAGAGTCAAGTCACTAAAGGATTTGTGAGACCTGTGAAATTAACTGACTTGAATTCAGGATTATATAGTAGAATGGATTCCATTCGTGATGTGGCAAGGTGTTTTGGATTAAATCCTTGTGAAGTTTACAGGATTTGTCAAAAACGGCAGTGGATTCAAGATGATAATGGACATTTTATTAAGTTGGAGTTTATCAATGAGAGTCCAGAAGAAAGTTATGAGAGAATTGTAGACAAGAATCTTACTGAAGTGCCAGAACAAGAAGACGATGAAATGGTAATAATATAAAAATGAATTGAACTGTATTGGAATTATATGAAATTGTTTTTATTACAAGGAGTAACATAATGTATATAAATTAAATAAAATATAATTATTATTATTGTTATTGTTGAAAAAAAAATATGGTGTTGTGTGGTTTTTTATTGAATTTGAAATAATAATGATTATGTTCTATCTCTCTCTTTCTATCGATCTGAAGTCACCCCCCTCTATCTATTATCTCACTGTCGATCTGAACCCTATTTTTAGGTCAGCGCAATGGATCGTGTGGTGTATGTGTTGGATAAAAAATAAAAAATTTAAAAAATAAAAAAAGGGTTGTGTAGTGTGTGTAAGTTTTGTGTTTGATATATAAAAAAATTTTTAAAAAAGTAAAAAAAATGGATGGTTTATATGTTGGATAGTATGTTGGCGTGATTTCATCCCTTTGTCATACCCTTTCGTCTGATAGCAGGTTTTTAGGGTTTTTAGGCAGCACACAAGGCATTTGGGATAGTGTGTTAGGTTTGGGTTTGGGTTTTGGGTTTATTTGGGTTTGTATATAAAAAAATATAAAATAACAAAATATTTTTTAATGAGTTACGAAATTTTAGTACTATTTTTTAGTCAGCCAATTTTTTCCATTTTTTTTTTTTTCAGGATTATTTTCAGTCTCCGCTAACAATTTCGGAAGTTTAGTGTTACTTTTAGTCTAGACCATTATAATCTAATGTTCTGTGCACAACCCCATCGTATAATTGTGATCAATGGAAAGTGTATCAGCCTTAAGTCAAAATACATCACAGAACGTTTGGATGTATTATTTTGTGAGAATTTTACATCTACGTTTTCAAAAGAAGGATTTTAGTAGACTATGTCTCCAATTCAATCTTGTGATATTTTACCGAAAAAAGAGGATTTTTTTCCTATCGATGTGATTTTTTAAAAATGGAATGTGTGATTTTGAAATTTCTTAAGGAAAATATACCATAAAAAAAGGTAAGTGTCGTGATATTTTTAAAAGTAGGAATAAAATATTCTCTCTCTCTCTCTCTCTCTCTCTCTCTCTCTCTCTCTCTCTCTCTCTCTCTCTCTCTCCGTCGTAATGTCAATTCTCTCTGTTTCACAAACACTAAGTTTCTTATACAATGATTTCGATTGAAATGATCATGGTATCTGTTCCCGTTTTTAAGATGCCTCTCCACAAATGTTGGCAGTAGTCACAATGATTATGTAAAATGTGACGTTAGTGTTGTAATTTTTTCAAAAACTTGCACCCCTTAAAAATTATACAACGATTTTTCTTTCATAGGTAAATCGTTGGATTATATAAAATCTTGAGTTTAGTTGTTCTTGTGCATGTCAGGTATCTTAGCTTTGTTCCTATTTTGGCACTGCAATGTGTCACGAAAAAATTCTAGATCTACCGTTTTCAGAAGGAAACCAAAAAAACAAAAAAAAAAAAACAAACAAACAAAACAAACAAGCACATAGCTTTACGGTGTAAGAATGACTCGAGCATGACCCATCCAATTCTGCACTCTATAACCCGTCCTATTCTACACTCTCATTCTTGAGCCCAAACATGCGTTCATGAAAACTGTAACAATGTATTTTCAGTCAGTCCATTTCAGACTGTCGATAAAACAAAACGTGTTTTTACTGTTCTCCCGTCTTCGGTTTTGGGAAATGTTGTAACATTGTTTGTAGCCGCAAGGCGTGTGCAGCAAAACATAACATATCTTAAATATTTGGGAGGCATACAACAGGACCACCCTTTTTCAAGAAAGATTAATTCTATTTCCCTCCCTCCCACACCCCCGTAATGTTAAACTCCCGTATGGGGCTCAAGTACCCCACTCCATGTTAAACTCCCGTACGTAGCCCAAGTGCCCCACTCCATGTTAAACTCCCGTACGTAGCCCAAGTGCCCCCCTCCATGTTAAACTCCCGTACGTAGCCCAAGTGCCCCCTTTGTAGCTCAGTACCCCCCCTACACTACTAATGTTAAAGAGTCACAACTTGTGTCACTGGTTCTCGTTATTATCTCATTCTAGATTAATAAATTCATTTTTTAAACAACCTGTCGCAAATGGATTTATTGCCATGGTTACTAGATGTCAAGATATGATATTGGTTACTTGGATCTTTTCACAATAAACGTCTGTTAATCATCTCCTTTAGAAATTATTACTTGTACTTCACCTAATTGTAAGATTTTGGATGTCTACTCCTTTTGGATATGTAATGCTTTTGTATGTCTACTTTACGTATGTTGCCTAACTCTTTTCTGTTAATGTATAATATTAGAAAGAAACAAGTGCCATGCCATAGAGAATACTATCCACTCAAGAGATTTCTTATATTTCTCAAGACGTTAATGACTGAGTTTAGGAATTTTATAAACATGTCTTTTGACCATAAGTGAGCTTCAACTTTCGAAAATCCCATATTTGTGTGTGTGTCTGTCTGTCTCTGTATGTGTGTGTTGGGGTGGTGGTGGTAGAAACATTTTCTTTTCCAAAGGGTTACCTTCTTTCTGAATTGATCATTTACTGCATCAATTCTTGATTTGCAAAGAACATAGAGTGTCTAAGAGGATCAATTGTTAGATACAAAGCAAGCTGTTTTGAGATATTGATATAAAATATAATTATTATTGTAGTTGTGCATGATTCACAACCAGTATCTATTTGTGTAGAGTATCCATTTGGGTACATTATCCATTTGTGTAGAGTATCCGTTTGTATACATTATCCATTTGTGTACAGTATCCATTTGTGTACATTATCCATTTGTGTACAGTATCCATTTATATACAGTATCTATTTGTGTACAGTATTCATTTGTGTACAGTATTTATTTGTGTACAGTATCCATTAACATGTTCAGTACTACATTTTTCAGCGAAAATTAAGTCACTGTCAGCTATATTTCACAGTCCGGTGATATTGGTTAACCTATGCGTTTAGCACTATTTCTCAGGCACTATAGTCGATGGAGTTTCATCACTTGGAATTCAGTTGCATCCTGAGGTGTGCTACAGCCATCTGTGAAAACTACGTCGCTGTGACCTTTATTTCATGGTTCAGTGATTTGTGCTCACCATTGGGTTGATCTTGGTTTCTTTGGGTCATGGTTTGTGTTTAGGTCATTTTCTCAGACACTGTTACTTGTAGAGTCACAAGGTTTGTATTAAGATGTGTTAATCTGTGCTCCAATGAATACAAATGAATTTACAGTATACATGGTTTTCAGTCAGCCCATAGGGCTATGGGCGGTTTTCTTGTTTTTAAACAAATTGCAACAGACGATGTTTGATTTGATGCGTCTGTGTATCTGTCTGTTTGTCTGTATCTGTGTGTGTGTTTTATGGTACAGCAATACTTTGAAGGTTATATCGTGCTGCCGCATGTAAAATGCCTTGCCAATGAGCACCCCACGGTAGCCGATCTGGGCTAATCTGATGGCGGACATTAAACTCGAACCCTTTCTGGCCTCGAGTCTAACTCCGAGCCTCCGCGGCTCCTTAAGACGACTTTTAAACTTCTATGGAAAACCTTTGACACTGATGGCATTAAATGCTATGGAACACATTTGACACTGATGACATTAACTGCAGGCCATTGTGAATACAATATGGAAAACCTTTGACACTGATGACTTTAACTGCAGGCCATTGTGAATACAATATGGAAAACCTTTGACACTGATGACTTTAACTGCAAGCCATTGTGAATACAATATGGAAAACCTTTGACACTGATGACATTAACTGCAGGCCATTGTGAATACAATATGGAAAACCTTTGACACTGATGACTTTAACTGCAAGCCATTGTGAATACAATATGGAAAACCTTTGACACTGATGGCATTAGCTGCAATCCATCTATGGAAAACCTTTGACACAGATGACATTAACTGCAAATCATTGTGAATACAATATGGAAAACCTTTGACACTGATTACATTAAATGCAAGCCATTGTGAATACAATATGGAAAACCTTTGACACTGATGGCATTAGCTGCAAACCATCTATGGAAAACCTTTGACACAGATGACATTAACTGCAAATCATTGCGAATACAGTATGGAAAACCTTTGACACTGATGACATTAACTGCAAATCATTGTGAATACAATATGGAAAATCTTTTACACTATGGCTTTAACTGCAAGCGCTTATGAATACAATATGGAAAACCTTCGACACTGAAGACATGAAGTGCAGGCCATTATGAATACAATATGGAAAATCTTTGACACTGATGACATTAAGTGCAGGCTATTGTGAATACAGTATGGACAATCTTTGACACTGATGGCATTAAATGCTATGGAAAACCTTTGACACTGATGACATTAACTGCAGGCCATTGTGAATGCAATATGGAAAACATTTGACACTGGTGGCATTACGTGTTGGCCATTGTGAATACAATATGGAAAATCTTTGACACTGGTGGCATTAACTGCAAATCATTGTGTATACAATATGGAAAACATTTGACACAATGACATTAAGTGCAAGCCATTGTGAATACGATATGGAAACCTTTGACACTTGGATCATTAACTGCAAGCCATTTGGAATACAATATGGAAACTTTTACACTGACGGCGTTAACTGCAAATCATTGTGAATACAATATGGAAAACCTTTGACACTGGTGGCATTAAGTGCAAGCCATTGTGAATACAATATGGAAAACCTTTGACACTGGCGGCATTAACTGCAAGCCTTTGTGAATACAAGAAGTATTTCTTTCTATTTTTTTACAATTTGTTCTTAATTTTAGACAACCTTTTACAGGAAGCTGCGGTATTAGTTTCACCAACCATAACGTAGCAGAAAATGATGGCATTACTCACATTTACTACATCATGATATTTCATGTTATTTTTCTCTTTGTTTGTGTTTCTTTTATTGTACATTCGAACTTTTGTTTGCCGGCATGGTTTTAAATCCTGCCCTTGAAATCAAATAGTAAACTATAAGAACTTTCACCATAATCTCTGTGTATTTACACCACAATATCTGTGTATTTTCACCATAATCTCTGTGTATTTACACCACAATATATATGTATTTTCACCATAATCTCTGTGTATTTACACCACAATATCTATGTACTTTCCCCATAATCTCGAAAGTGACTCGGAGATATATGTTGTTATTATTGGGATTATGATTCCAGACAAAATCGATAATCCGAAACGACTTCTTGCGTTTGAACAAATATGGTTCCCTGCAGTCATCGATTGACAGATATATAAAACAGTGCAATCTATGATGGATTTCGCAGGATTATTTACAGACCGAAGTAGAATGTCTGTCTAAACTATTTTATGATGCCTGGAAGTTCAGGGCGTACAATGCTGTACAACTATACTGTAATATCAATGCATCTTTACTTTTGGTTCAATATTTCTTCGGAAACAATAGCATCCTTTTTTATAGTGAAATGCCTTAAAGAAGCGGTAGCAGCATTCAAAAGTGTTATGTGCACACAAAAAAGAACAAAAAAAAAAATTGGGAGAAGAGCTTGGTATCCTTGTGTCACGGAGCATCCAGTCTCTATTTACGATGATTTTATTATTAAATTTTGCTGAGGAGTAGACTTTTGTACGTGACCTGTAATTTTGCATCTTTCGCGTTGCCATCGAATAAAGACAATAAACATTGACAAATACACTAATGGGACAGCAGTACTTCTTCAAAAATAAATTGGATAGCTCAAATTGGCCCTTTTTTCTTCTCGAAATTTTGAAGTCTATGTTCATTTGGTAAAATGAAAATAGTCCTGAATGTATCTACAGAGGGTTTATTTCCTTTCCTTGCGGTCATATTTACCTCCTGTTAGTGACAAAGAAACCACTCAACAGCTGGTTAGATGCATCAGCGCAAGCAGTGGAATAGTCCAAAGACGATCAGAGAGAATCCGAGTTACAATCACGTGACCTAACGGCCATAAGGTATTCAGCAAGTCTGTCGACCCTTTGTACTTTCTCGCAAAATGATACAGAATAATTTCAATTACTGCCATCGCAATATTGATGCATCCCCACAACAGTAAAATGATGGAAATGCCACTCTATGGAAGCGGAAAGCCATTCAGTATGGATTGGCGATTGTCAATGGTGACCTTTACGATGACAGGAAGGAATTCGATTTTCTTTTATCATATAAATGAAAATTAATTCCGGCCTGAAGCGCTGAGACAGTTTTAGTTCCAAAACAGCATGCTGCATGCGAAAATAATTTGTCTTTCAGGTTTAGAAAATTTGTCACAATATATATATATATATATATATATATATATATATATATATATATATATATATATATATATATATATATATATATATATATATATATATATATACAGATATACAGACAAATTTTGTAAATCATGTTGTCTTACTTTTTACAATAATATAGTCTAGGGTTTGAAAATATTGCATAGTATACTGTATTGAATGTATCAATATATATTCCTCCAATCTTTCTTTTGGCACTGATTTGACACCCATCTCCACCCACCCCACCCACCGCGAAACAATTGTTAGAAGACATCATGAAAACTGTACTCTGTCAAAAATATAGCCCAGTTTCAATTCTCTTTTATTTCTCTTGTAAAGCTACATAATGTTTGAGATATTATACAAAAGGACCAACGCAAGAACAATCTGATATCATGATAGCACACAATGGGTACAATCTGATATCATGATAGCACACAATGGGTACAATCTGATATCATGATAGCACACAATGGGTACAATCTGATATCATGATAGCACACAATGGGTACAATCTGATATCATGATAGCACACAATGGGTATCACCGCAAACGTGCACGATTGTTATTATCTCAAACGTACACATTTTTATATCCATAATATGTTGAATATATTGATACGAGTCATGCATACCCCTTCGTGTGTCTGTATGTTCATCTGTCTGTCTGTCCATCCATCTATCCGTTCGGAGAGGAAGGTAGCGGTAAGATTGCAGCCTGAATTACATAAATATCTGAATTCCATATATACCTGAATTCCACATATACCGCATACCTGAATTCCATATATATCGCATACCTGAATTCCATATATACCGCATACCTGAATTCCATGTATACCGCATACCTGAATTCCATATATACATGAATTCCATATATACCGCATACCTGAATTCCATATATACCGCATAAGAGAAGGTCATCATATTTAATACGATTTTCCTAGGTGAGGAGGATGGGATGTGGTGGGGTGGGTTGGGGGCGTAGTGGTGGTGGGTTGGGGGCGTGGTGTTGGTGGTTAAGGACTAATAATACGTAATAAAAGTGATGATATTTGCAATGGCTTCCATTTATTTTCGAAAAAGGACTATTTTTATCATAGCAACGTACACAATTCTTATTATGTAAAAGTGCCTGTCAAAACTGCATAGCAACGTCCACAATTCTTATTATGTAAAAGTACATGTCAAAACTGCATAGCAACGTACGCAATTCTTATTATGTAAAATTGCATGAGTACTATTGCCAAAAGTGCGCGCTGGTTTCATATTATCGGAAACGTGCACACTTGGTATTATTGCAGACTTGCAAGATTACTATCCTATTTTTATTAGTCTGTATTGCCAATTTTAGTCGACATAGTTTTCGTGACAAGAAACCATCTACTCTAGATACATTCAAGTCCTATTTACGACCTTGCGTGATCAGACCTTTTAAAGTAAAAAAAAGTCTTTTGGCTCATCCTCTCAATTTTTGAAATATTCATATTTACTACAATCAATTAAATGAAAGTCATTAAACATTGCTCCGCGCGCGCGCACATACACACACACACACAAGTCGTGGCAAATATATCTGGGATGTAAAGATAGAAGCGAAAAATAATGCACAGCTAAAGATGGCGCCATACGAAACGTGATTTCCTTGCAATGACGTAGCAAACTAGTTTATACCCAGCAGTATAACATTTTAGTGCTGCTAGCTTGAATCCTGATTTACAGACAATAGCTCCATTTTTAATCATGTGTTGATTTATTCTATTACTCTCTTCTTTTTCTTTAGCTTGAACCTTTTCTTTATTCTAGATAGTTTTGCTTCTCTGAAACAAAATGTAAATATCTATTTTATGTTATTTTTTGTCCCCTGAGAAAAACCTTGCTCTAGATCGAAACATATGCAAACATTGCTATTTTCCCCGCCCCTCTTTCCACCACACACACACACACACACACACACACACACACACACACACACACACACACACACACACACACACAGATATATATATATATATATATATATATATATATATATATATATATATATATATGTATGTATATATATGTATATATATATGTATATATATATATATATTTATATATATATATATATATATATATATATATATATATATATAGAGAGAGAGAGAGAGAGAGAGAGAGAGAGAGAGAGAGAAAGAGAGAGATACTCAAAGTACTATCCCTGGATCCTGCAGGTTGATGCGTGATAATATAAAGTGATATTATAAACGGAGAAAAAATATTACCATACAGGTTAGAGAATATTTGAATATTTGATTCGTCCCGTACTGAGATTCGAACTCGGGTCCGCGGGTTACTGGACCAATCACCTTGTCTTCATGCACCAAAACCCAATACTCTCTCGACCAAGTGCACATCCCCAGTCGAGAGGGTATGGGGGTTCGTGTGGGGTTGGGTTCGATTCTCAATAGGGGACAAATTATAAATTCTCTAATCTGTATCATAATATTCTTCTCCACATATCACTGAATTGTTTCGTCATAATGACATGATATCATGTCTTATAAGAAGAGGTCTACGCAAGAGAAATATTGCATGATCATCAGTCTGGGATATCCTTGGAGAAAGATTGCATGATCATCGGTCTGGGATATCCTTGGAGAAAGATTGCATGATTATCGGTCAGGGATATCCTTGGAGAAATATTGCACGATCATCAATCTGGGATATCCTTGGAATAAATTCTATCATTAAATAAACCTTAGTGAAAAGTTCCATTAAGAGTAATTAAGGATGAGAAATAATCTATGAAATCTTTATTTTCTTTAAATGATCCATCGTAACAGACAGAACAATATATTGGTAGACACTTTTGAAGGCAAATATGTCTGAAGCCATATCAATTATTATTATTAGTAGTAGTAGTAGTATTAGTATTAGTATTTAAAAACAGAGCCAACACAATCTCTGCTATTTATTCTGTCACAGAACTGCAAAGATTAACTACATTTTAATAGACATTGGTCGAAGTCTTCATACTGACACTTCCTTCCGTTTATTTGCTAAACTAAATGGCAGATTATTATGACCTTAATAATACTGTTATTCTTTTAATAAAACAGAAAAACAGTTTTAATTTTTGAAGAAAAAAAAATTTCTCAGCATATAACAGTTGAATTCGGAAGATAAATCTTGTAAAATGACGCAATTGTCAATATGTAACTGTGGGTAAGGTCAGTACCATTGTATCATTTCAAAAGAAGTTTGGATATCAGATTAACACACCATATCTGTATCATTTCAAAAGAAGTTTGGGTATCAGATTAACACACCATATCAGTTAGTAAATAGTGTCAATTTCACAGTCACTCCAGCATGGAAGTAAATGTGATGGCACTACACGTGATGAATTTTTTTGGTTTCTGTGTCTTTTACTGCCAGCTTAGACTTTTGTTCACTGATGCGGTTCCAAATTATGCCCTTCAAATTATCTTACAAATCGTACCTATCCCCGCCATAATCCCCGAAGTGCATACTTTTTATCTAGACGAAATCGATAATCTCAAATAAATTCCTCTCTGTCAACAAGTTTCTTCCATTTCAGTAATTGGTTTGAACGTGTACTACAACAATTGAATATACATTTTTCTCCTGGGCATTAAAAACCAATTATGTACTACCGGATAAAACCAGTTAAAGAATATATCAATTAAAAATGTCAGGTAAACGTTGCGGTACTATGGGTACACATCTATCCCTCGTTCAGTATAAGGATAAAAGATTGTTTGCTGTATTGCAGACGTTTGCAGGATAGTGACGAAAGAGTCTGAGCAAATCCCGAGGGTTCACAGTCTCTTCCTGGTGATTCGGCAAATGTTTGCACACAGCACATCGTGTATTATCGTTATTCTGAGGTGACCAATTACTAGGTACATACATTATGCATCAAAATACCTGTAAAAGCGTTTTAATAAATACGGAAATTATTTTTTTGAATATGTCCTGGTACTCCTGAATTACAGAGAATCCAGTTGTAACAGCCTTACAATTCAGAATATCAGACCACCGTAATCTGCAATCATTTAAAAATACAACATTTAGACATGCCAAAGAGAGCTACAGCAATCTTCCTGTTATCTGATTAATACCTTCTCTTTGACTGAGTGAAGGTACGAATTAAATGATAATGACACTATTGAGATTACAGTCACAAAGTACCTTAACACTTGGAGTTATCACTCAGATCGATGCTTTAACTTGTCAATTCTTCAATTGGGTAATAAAAAAAGTTTTTCTTAAAAGCATATACTATATCTTCTTCATCTTCCTGTCATCTACACCGTATTCTTTATCTTCCTGGCATCTACACCGTATTCTTTATCTTCCTGGCATCTACACCGTATTCTTCATCTTCATGTTTTCTGCACCGTATTCTTTATCTTCCTGGCATCTACACCGTATTCTTCATCTTCCTGGCTCTACACCGTATTCATCATCATCCTAGCATCAACACATGATTCTTCTTCTACCTGTTATCTACACCGTATTCTTCATCTTCCTGGCATCTACACCGTATTCTTCATCTTCCTGGCATCTACACCGTATTCTTCATCTTCCTGGCATCTACACCGTATTCTTCATCTTCTTGGCATCTACACCGTATTCTTCATCTTCCTGGCATCTACACCGTATTCTTCATCTTCCTGGCATCTACACCGTATTCTTTATCTTCCTGGCATCTACACCGTATTCTTGAAGAATATATTGCACAGCATTCGTTACCAATTTATTGAATAAACTTCCCATCGTAAAGGAGCCATGAGATGATTTGAAGAACTCAGGGTACTCATTATATGGAAGAATGGGAACCAGGCTAGATATGGGTGAAGATAAAATAGAGTATATATGGTTTCGGCTGGCCAGGATTGGTTGATAATGAAAGTAAAATTTTAGAAAAAATAATCTTTTGAGAGTTTATCCTAGTTGTAACTGACAAAAAGAGACCATGTTTTACTGATGGAATTTCAGTCCTTTAACAGACTTGAGTTTGGAAAACTCATTACTGAAATTAGCACCTGATTCTTTGGTACGGAATTGAAAACACATGTTTCAAACACATGTAGAGCCAGAAAATGCCGCGACTGATATGGTTTTCTCTACAGAGAAGCTTGCATTAAATATATGTCTATACTGATAAATATAGGTTTGACCATGAGCATTCATAAATATAAAGTTATTGAATTTTAAATATCATGGTATTTGAATAGGTTCACTATGGGAGGTGAATTAGTACCGTGAGTCCTGGTTTCCGTAGGTTTACTATGGGAGGTGAATTAGTACCGTGAGTCCTGGTTTCCGTAGGTTTACTATGGGAGGTGAATTAGTACCGTGAGTCCTGGTTTCCGTAGGTTCACGATGGGAGCTGAATTAGTACCGTGAGTCCTGGTTTCCGTAGGTTTACTATGGGAGCTGAATTAGTACTGTGAGTCCTGGTTTCCGTAGGTTTACTATGGGAGCTGAATTAGTACCGTGAGTCCTGGTTTCCGTAGGTTTACTATGGGAGCTGAATTAGTACCGTGAGTCCTGGTTTCCGTAGGTTGACTATGGGAGCTGAATTAGTACTGTGAGTCCTGGTTTCCATAGGTTTACTATGGGAGCTGAATTAGTACCGTGTGTCCCAAAGATTTGCGTTGCAAAAAGCCAACTTATGAACTATCGACCTTTTGATCTCTTCATACGAGTAAACCAGATCAAAGTTATTTTTTATAATCGTATCAGAATCTCATGGATATGTGCAACATTACACACGTAACTGCCATTCAATTCAATTCAATTTGAAATAACCTGTTTATTCATTTACAAATGGCGATACAGCAATATATGTCAATAGTCGGATATTTTGGTTTCATGCGAAGTAGATATTACCCTCTCTTTGTCTCTTTCTATCTCTCTCTCTCTCTCTCTCTCTCTCTATATATATATATATATATATATATATATATATATATATATATATATATATATATATTATATATAGATATATATATATATATATATATATATATATATATATATATACATACATATATATATATATATATATATATATATATATATATATATATATATATAATGAAAGGATGCATATGTGTATGTGTAGGAATTCATTGCAGTGATAAGTACTTAAACAGATAAAATATTATCAGATAATGTCAGAAAAATATACGAATGATATATTTGAAAGGAAAAACATACACAACATAATCAAACGAAGACCTTATAATTCTATTTCCATTTGTGAGTTTTGTCTGTTTGTTTAAGAAAAGAATACAAACAGACATAAATGTATAAAGACTGACAGAACAGTGACCTCCACGGAGGGGGGAGAGGTATAAAGACTGACAGAACAGTGACCTCCACGGAGGAGGGAGAGGTATGCGATTTAATCAAATCAGTTCAATAATTCAAACAGAGAAAGAGGAAGAGAAACTGCCACATATAATATAACACTCCACATAGGAAAAGAAATATTTCCATTTTAAATATTTCCATTTCAATGCCTTCATTCCAAATGCTTCCCATGCTGTCTTTGCGATTAAAATAAGACTAATAGTAAACTATAGCATGCTAATTGATTGACAGGAATGTCTCCTAAAAATATAGGTAGTTATACTTGTTGTCTCTTTTACATGCTTTTATACGAAAGACTCCGTGTCCAAATTTTGGGGGATGCAAATTTCTGCTACTACAGTTTTCTATTCAGTCTCTTAGCATGATTCAGCTTTTGTTGCATTCCTTGTTGAAACGACTTTTCATTTCACTCTGTTTATCTATCTGTGATTTTACCATCTACAGTAGCTTTAAATGCTGATACCATAAGAGTCAAATGACAAATATAGAGACGGCTGCCCATTCCACTTTTTGCATGTATAATCGATATGCTTGTAGTTGAGATGTAGAGTAAGTAGAAATTGGAAAAACTATAGTATAACATTTTTACCAAGTAAACATGGTACCGTTAGAAATAATAAGTATCTCCTCATTGTTTTGCAGACTATGAACTCGTTACACAGCAAACTAATTCCGGGTCGATGTTGGAGGTAGTGGTGGTAATAAATAATTTCTTTAATTTCTATGAATGGAATATTCAGCAAAAACGCATTATTTCAATGTTATTTTAGGTATACAAACAGTAACTCGCTAGTTATCACATGTAATTTGAAGAGACATTTCCTCGAGGGACACTCCTTTTGATACAAAATTTAAAAACAGTTTAAAAGAAAGCTATATTGTTTTGCTTATGTAATAATTTACATATGAGAGGAATTATTGACATAGCAGTCAATATAAATCTAATGAATGTCAATATAAATCTAATGAATGTCAATATAAATCTAATGAATGTCAATATAAATCTAATGAATGTCAATATAAATCTAATGAATGTCACACTTGATTCTTCCAGAATTAGTTTAAAGGTGTTTTGATACTGTGCAAAAAAGCGGAGAAAGTGACCCATACAATTTTTTCAACTCAGCAATAGAAAAATAATCCAAACACAATATATTATCAGGGTTTCCAATTCAGTCAACATTTTTCAGAAACCACTAAGTGTTTTCTTTGACGAAAAACAAAAACACATAGGATGTGAAGCAATCCAATGGGGAAAAAAATTAGTCTAATTTTAAATAAGACTGACCTTGAACTCAATTGCTTGTAAACATTCTGTTTACAAGTGACCAGAATCTAAAGTACAACTTACCTTCATGGACAAGATTTAAACACACGTTATAGATTAAATATACATAACTATACTAGCACGAAATGTACCAGAGACTGAATACATGGTCTTTATCAATTACATCGTTATTATCTGCCATGGTCTTTATCAATGACATCGTTATTATATGCCATGGTCTTTATCAATTACATCGTTATTATCTGCCCAACATTTCTGATCAACAAGACTAACATAACAGAAAGTGATTACTCAAAGATGAGAGGGTGCGGATCATATCCGGATGATAGATTATGAGGAAAAATAAGACGTGTGGTTAGAGTTTCAGGCTGAGGTGTGCCAATGTACCAATACATTGCTTATGATTGATGACTGTGGCAATCTTGATGATGTAAAACAAAAGCAACTAACCTAACCAAACTAGCTTTTAGTCGTAGCTGGGTGATTGTACAAAGTACAACTTTATAATCAAATATTTAAGAGAAAATGCACGTGTTTTGGTTGTCTTCTACAGCATGGACAAAAAAGCAATGGAACGTGTGTTTGAAGAAATCCTTGTTATTCCAGAGGATATGAAAGGAGTAATAGCATAAACTCAAAAACAAAACTAAGGAACAAACGTTTAATGAGACTTTAATAACCCATTAGATAAACAATTGTGGTGTAAGCAACGCGTACCGTATTTCAGAACCACGGGCAGGAAGTGTACGGTAGAGTGTTTTCTTGTCTGTATGGCAATGTATCTACGTTGTCAACCAAATAAAAACGCCTGTCGTCATGCGCACGTAGACAATGCTGCTTTTTCAATTTCATGCTATACACATCGCAATTGTATGATCTGACTAATGTTACGGCATTGTGTATTATCTTTAATTTATAATAGTTTTCATTTGGGTTTATAATCGTTGTTTTATAATTCCTTAATTCAGTAGCCTACGCTATTTGTAAAGTATAATGTACTTCAACATGTTTACATGAGTCATGCTATGTCCTGGGAAAATCATGATTATGTGGGTCAGCTTAACCCACAATGGTTAATCACGTGGTACCGCGTGCAGATTTTATGACCTGAATCCTATGTCAACATCTTGTTGATTTGTAATAAGGTGTTTTAATTGTAGTGCAAAGGCATTACAAGCAGTAACATGCGCGACCTAGTTTCTGATTGGTTAAAGAAGGTTGTTGAATAACTCATTCTAAGTCGTAGTATTAGAAGTTTAAATTCTCTTTTACGCCGTAAGAGACTATATAATGCCAATATAACCACTGAATGGGCATTCTTTGCAGTTCTCCAGAATCATAAGGTTATTGAGGAAGATTATTATTTTTTGTAAAATCAACTGGTGAAAATCTATTATCTACATAGTATATTTTGGATTTAAGTACTATTCTTCAAGGAACTTAACAATATTCTACATTCACATGAGTTTACCTGGGATTAATAACATTTGGATTTAAAACTGTGTTTCTTGTGGAAAATCAACACATTAGTGACTTCATTCGGAATACCTTGGATTAACTTCCGATTATCAAAATTCAATAGGACAATTAGGAATATTTAGGAATGTCTAAACTGTAAGTTATTTTTAATTCTTTCACTTTGTTTGTTTGAAATATTTAATATTTTAGGAAATTAAATTTATTTTTTAGAAATTGTGAAAGCTTGTTTGAATCGTTCTTTCTTTTGTTACTATTTCTAACCCCATCTCTTGATAATTGTCCTTGCGACTGAATAAGCAATCTTTGCACATTTCGACTTTCAAATTCTTTTTTATATACACATTTTGTCCTTTACAAACCAACTTATTGCCTTTGTCTGCTGTGAATGAATAACATTTGACCTTAAGTCCTACAGCTCTCTAATTGGAATACGATATAACTCATCTCTCAAAAGTCTAGGAACTTTCTTTGTGATTTGTGGGATATCAAATATGTTGTCCTTTGGATAATCACTAGCGTCATAAAAGTTGTTGTTAACTTTCAAATAAATGTAGAGGTTTTCGCTCTCAACATGAATACACAATGAATCAATATCAGTCATGAGTAGTCTCAGCATGAAAACACAATGAATCAATATCAGTCATGAGTAGTCTCAACATGAATACACAGTGAATCAATATCAGTCATGAGTAATCTCAACATGAATACACAATAAATCAGTATCAGTCATGAGTAGTCTCAGCATGAATACACAATGAATCAATACCAGTCATGAGTAGTCTCAGCATGAATACACAATGAATCAATATCAGTGATGAGTAGTCTCAGCATGAATACACAATGAATCAATATCAGGGATGAGTAGTCTCAACATGAATACACAATGAATCAATATCAGTCATAAATAGTCTCAGCATGAATACACAATAAATCAGTATCAGTCATGAGTAGTCTCAGCACGAATACACAATGAATCAATATCAGTCATGAGTAGTCTCAGCATGAATACACAATGAATCAATAACAGTCATGAGTAGTCTCAGCATGAATACACAATGAATCAATATCAGTCATGAGTAGTCTCAGAATGAATACACAATAAATCAGTATCAGTGATGACTAGTCTCAGCACGAATACACAATAAATCAGTATCAGTCATGAGTAGTCTCAGCACGAATACACAATAAATCAGTATCAGTCATGAGTAGTCTCAGCACGAATACACAATAAATCAGTATCAGTCATGAGTAGTCTCAGCACGAATACACAATGAATCAATATCAGTGATGAGTAGTCTCAGCATGAATACACAATAAATCAATATCAGTCATGAGTCGTCTCAACATGAGTACATAATAAATCAGTATCAGTCATGAGTAGTCTCAGCATGAATACACAATGAATCAATATCAGTCATGAGTAGTCTCAACATGAATACATAATAAATCTGCATCAGTCATGAGTAGTCTCGACATGAATACACAATAACTCAGTATCAGTCATGAGTAGTCTCGACATGAATACACAATAACTCAGTATTAGTTATGAGTAGTCTCAACATGAATACACAATGAATCAGTATCAGTCCTGAGTAGTCTCATTTTATCACCGTATTTGTTTTTCAATTTGTTGTAATAGAATTCGTACATCAACCACTTAGATAACTATAATGCTGTAAATCCATCGCAAATTGGTTTGGTTAATGTGATTTCTTGTTTTTAAACCAAGTAACACTAAATCATGATCAATAATTCCTGTACTGCCAAATGATAGATCTTTCTGACATTTAAACAAATTTTTTTCATACGTACATATTTTGGATGGTATTATTTGCATCAAGTTCTCCATGCATTTACCAAAGCCACAGTTATGCAACAATTTGCTAAAGTTTTTATCACAAACATTTGTTGCCTTTTGTCTCAAATTTGTACATAGTTCTATGTAGGGATTGAAGAACGATTGTTGATCAGGCACTGGTATATAACGCTCTAAGTTTATATAGTGAATTACATATTTCTCTTTAGTATCAATGAATATAACAGTTTTGACAGTTATTTTTTGTATCTTTGTAATCATCAATCAGCTTCGTGGTTAATGGCCCAATCATACAGATTTTTTTTATCACATTTACATAATGAATGACCTTGAACTTGACCGTTCACCGTTTACCGAAATGTAACATGTTTGTTGAGTTAACACGTCTTTGATCTTTCTGTGCGAACACCATAGGTTTTACATTTTTCGGTCTTTATTCTTCATAAATTAATTTTGCAACGTTACCCAGTCTTAAACGTGAGTCTTACTTTATTACAATCTATTCCTCCGTAAACTATTAGTTATATCTCTTATGGATTGATTTGAGGTACAAACAAAAACCTGATGGAAAGTGTGTAGTGTAGTGTAGTTATTGTCCAGGATATGTCAGATTGTCGAGTACAATTTTCTACCCGTGGCACAGAGATGTTTTTAAAACCACAATAAATGACATAGAGAACGATTAATTGATGCTGATAGTTTTAAATTTTACATCTAGCATTATATCTGTTCAGTTATCTTTCATTGTTACATTTTTTTGTGTTCAAATAATTTTTCTCGCAAATAGAAAAAAACAACATTGAAACATTTATTACAGATATAGTTATGTCCGATATGTTAGTTTATTTGTGATTATGTCATAATTTTTTTTTTTGCTGTCATTAGGACCACCATATTGAAAAATTATTAACATGTTAACATGCCTTTGTCTTTCTAATTCAGTTTTTATAACCGATTTGATGAAGTTTTTCTCAGCATCGTCTGCCACAACCCTGCTGTCTCCCACTTCAAATATTTTATACCCATTTGCAGATATATCAAATTCATTTTCAACTTTCCTAATGTCCTCTATTTTTACTAGTCATTGTTTAAACCAATGACTGTATCTTTACAAATTCTATTGTGATGATTTCTCATGATCTTTTTTGAGAGCATTTAAAATTAGGCCCAGAAAAAGCAAAAAAAAATTTTCCCCGTATTTTTCCGTTAGTACGAGCTTTGTACGTTAATACGAGCATTTTTGTTCTTAACCCATTCAGACAAATCTATGCATGAGCTTCTTTTGAGTGTTTGATACCTATCCATGTGCAGTATTAAATATTCAATTCTGTCAAACATTCATCTTGTACTTTCGTTTTTTTTTCCTGTCCAAATTTGGTATGTTAAATGTCGAATAAACGTCCACTGACATTATCCATTTCGCACTATTAAATATATTTTAACGCTTTGTTCTGAGGTACAAATTTGTATACCCAGCTTGTTCTTCCCCCTTATTCTGTCTTTTCATAAATCGGATCGTTAAATCAAGTTGTACTTTGACAGAATCAAATTGTCGAAATTTTTTAATGATGATCTTCTTCAAAATATGGCTCAATGTCATTAAACATTCATACAAATCAGCGTAAAATATATATTCATTGACATTTCTGTTAAATTAATCTTTAGGTCTTTAACTAACAATTATGTTTAAATTCTCTATTCATGCCTTGTAATATTTTCCAGCTTGAAAGCGTATTAAAGGTGGTTGTGATTTTTACTCACTGTTTTGGTAAATCAAGTTTGGATGTGTTCATTTTGATTTATTTGAGTAGAAATAATTCAATAAATATTTTACTATTTTCACTTATTTAAGTATATAAATATATCATATATAGAGAGATTTTACTATTTTGCATGTTTGTTGGATGAACAGATAGAAGAGAAAAAAACGATACTCATTAGTGTTTTTGTGGGAATGTTACAAGAAGTAAAGAAATTGCTTATGTATATATGTATATGATGTATGTTGGGTTGCAGACACAAATTAAAACAAATCTTGAGTAAATTATTACATTATTTATATAAAAATATATTTTAAAAAAACCATACATAAATATTTGACATAATCAAACTTGATTTCTATAGCAATCCATTAATTCCTTTATCTGCCCCATACTAGCAATACCAGTTTGATATTTTCTTTAAAAATATGTCGATGCTCTTTTGATAATCTTGTAATAAATTTTGTCTTGTAGGAAAAATTACATTTAACCGTATTAATCTATAGAGTTATGTGAATTTTCTATTTCTAACCATGTTTTTGGTTAAAAAGTATTGTTTGCCTTTAGGTTTTCACGCACTATCATCTTTTCAAACTATGGTTGAGGAAGCACAAATGGTTTTACGGCTATAAAAGTTGTTGCTTATTTGACAATAGTATAGTCAAGGCTATTCATCTATGTCACATCTATGTCACATCTATTCACATAATTTAGGCTTTAATTCTATACAATACTGAAGACATACGATTCTATATAATTTAGGCTTTAATTCTATACAATACTGAAGACATACGATTCTATATAATTTAGGCTTTAATTCTATACAATACTGAAGACATACGATTCTATTTTGTTGACGCATAAACAAAAGGTAAGTTAAATATTGTTCCGCTTACAAATTTTGTGAAAATCCCACTATAATAGTGAAATCCTCTTTGACTTGTCTTCGTATTAGGCTCATGAAATGGCGGTCTAATATCGACTGAGAACTGTCTCTCAATTTGACAAGTGACTAATGGCTCAGGTGACTGAGCACATATCAGCAAGGAGGGGCATTTATCATTTTGTCTTGTCGGGCTAGCCGTATATCTTAATCTTTTTGCGCTTGTAATTTGTTGATATGTTTAATTTTAACATGGTCGTGTCAAGCACGAGTTGGTTGATGCAAAATTTTATACTGAGTTAGTGCACTAGTAAGTTTGATGTTTTATTTTAGTGTTTTCGTATTCCTAGACGAGTTGGTCCAAGTCTCTATTGCAATTGTAGTTAATTAATAGTGTTAATTCACTGATTGATTGATTTATTAATTTCTGTGCCAAAATTGTCTATATGTATACTACTAAAAGGAATTCATTTCAATGAATATTGAACAACATAATAATCATGTACATTCCGCTACCTGGTAGTGAAGATAATACACATATCCAAGTGCACTGTACATGTAAATCTTCAACCCAATTGATCTCAAGACTGCATGTGCTGCGGTCAGGTTAATTTCTTTTTCAATTGACCCCTAAACTAATATGCATGCATCAACATTTACATGCGTCTGAAGTAAAAAAAAATGAAAGTTATTTTTTTAGTTCCGAACGGGTAAATTTTTAATATTGTCAATACCAGATCTTGTTATAATACACTTTACAATTGCGTAAAAAACAAAAGTTCATATCTTCATCAGGCCTCTCTAAGACTAACTAGTTTTTCACTGAAATGTCAAAGTTAAATTAGAATTTTTCTTTTTTCAGTAGTAATAATTGTATCTGTCCAAAGCAAAACGTACATGTTGAAGTATAGTAAGTCACTAACGCTAAAGAATGTATATGGGAGTATATGGGATATGATGGCAATGAAACATTGTTTACAGTAATTAAAGTCAATTCAATTCATACCGCTGAGTTTGCAGAGATGTGAAAAGATCTATAGGTATCTAGTCACGTTTCTGAAGGTCGGAAGCAAGAGATATCAATCGAGTAATGCTGAGCATTTGAGTAAATTGATGTATAAGTTATCGAAGTTTTACTATCTTCTCTTTGTATATATATATATATATATATATATATATATATATATATATATATATATATATACACTGTTTGGTGTATATTTGTAATTCTCTATAATAATTTCTACATATACCTTGATTTCTTTAGTAGCAATCCAGATGAGAATTAATTACTGGGTCGACATACGGTATGTCTGCTTCGCACGAATGCCTTTGTAGCATCATTTTTTTGGGTGATGTTTGCATGGTCGAGATGGTATAGGGGTTGGTGCTTACATGCGATGGGTGCCGTAACCCGCGGATCCGGGTTCGAATCTCCGTAGAAAACGAATTAAAATTTCTCTAACCTGAATGATTATATTAGTTATTCGTACATAAAATTATGTTAATGTTCTAAAGCATTCTCCTGTAGAATCCAGGGATAGCACTTTCCGCCCTGTTTGGTGTATATTTGTAATTCTCTCTCTCTCTCTCTCCATATATATATATATATATATATATATATATATATATATATATATATATATATATATATATATATATATAGATATAGATAACACATACTTATATCTGCATTGGAAATTAAGTCAGTGGTGCGTTGTCTCTCATGTTTAGAGTCTCTGGTTCAGTGTATAAGTGACTGAATATCGCATCAAGATACAGCCAATGTTTTAGAACTGGCCATGATTGCCCTTTCATCAGGCTACAGCATACGGTTAATGTGATGCAAATATTTCAGTTACACCAGTTGTAAAGTCAAAGAAAGATAAACTAGGTTTAACATAAAAATAATACAAATTTAGAACAAATGCAGTTTTAAAAATAGTTTGTGGTGTTCTGGTAAAAATTGCACTCCTGATGAAAGTGCATATTGTTGAATGTTGACAATTCTGATAACGCATGAAACATAATTCTCCATCTGAATAGATAAGATGAAAAGAAAATCTTAAAGCTTAAATACAGCTTTTTAGCCAAAAAGTTACGGTTGTAAATTTTCATAGTTGTATAGTATTTCTTTGAGGATATTCACTGAGCCTTTTTGAAGTTACATTAGAAGTAGGAAAGAAAAGTTTATAAAGGTAAGATTTACAATTGCCATTCGTATTTATTCAACAACACAGCATAGTGAACTATGTGTGTTATACTAAAAATAAACCTAATAAAGACGAGTTACTTTCACTTCCTGCGCTCAGGGAGGAAATTACTAGATAATATTTATCCTACTCTCATTTTCCTCTCGTCAATTATCGATGGAAAAGGCGCATAATTTATTCCGCCAGCAAATTCCGCTCTTGACCTGAAATTCAATTTCCTGTCTTAAATGTACGTTATCATTGGATTTGTTGGATCCGAAGACGAATTCATCTGAATACATTGTGGCATTTCTCTGTACTAATTAGTCAACTGAGTACATTGTGGCATTTCTCTGTACTAATTACACACTTCGAACGGGACATAATAATTGGAAATAATTCTTACCCTAATAGATCAAAGAATACCTTCAAAGTCGTAATTGTTTAAGGCCACGGTTTCGACAGGATACACAAATATATTCGATTATCCTCTCAGTTATTCGTCACTGCAAAGAAACAAGCACACACACTAGCACGCACATACATAGATACATAGTGTACCTTAATCTAAAAATAGAATAACCAAATAGGCATACATTATATTCACGAGCAAGAAATATAGAATCCAAAGAATGTAATTGAAAAATGTTTCCGATATTTGTCCTTAGTAAACAAAACACGGTAGAAGAATTTGTAATCTCGTAATCCAGTGTGTAATTGGCTGGGGTTATGTTTATAAAATAATAATTTTACCCAATGATGTATTTATAGTATCTTCGATCAAACTTTGATGAGCGTATATAGATATTACAGAGAATTCAGCAACTTTCCAAATTTGAATTATTTCCAATCGGATAACAATTAGGATAAGAAGTAGGAAAGTAAATAATCTGATAGATCAATGTGTTTGCTGTACACCTAGGTATCAGAAGAATGCCACTTTCCCATCAAACACTTCTCCATTTTAGATATAGACTGAGATTCTGACTCGTTTTCTTTCATGTTAATCATTTACCGAATCGAGCATTTTTCTGCGAGTGAAGGCTTCTAGAATCTTACAAAGGCGACTGTAAAAAAATTGATGGAGTGATTTTGTAAATCTCCGATATTGCTGAAAACGTTGCATCTCGTGTATAAACATAGCTTAGACACTCTATTGTTCCTTTCCTTTTTCAGGCTTCAAAAGATGACAAGTCGACATTTGCTTTTTGCTATATTTCTCCATAAAGGCTGAAATAACTGAATGAATCAAGAAAATGCAGTTATTGGGGGAAAAAAAAAGAAACAAAAAACCTCTTCCAAGGATGCCATAAAGAAAGTTTTGGCACCTTTTCAAACCCCTTCAGAGAGAGACACTTTCGACATGTTAAGTGGTATTAGTGGTATTAGTCGTGTCTTATCACCTCCTGAAATCACTAAGCATCAAATGAAATTTAGGTGACGCGAGTCCTATAGCGCTTCGAATAATGCAAGTTAAGGAAAAAAATGATGAAATTTAAATGATAACGTGATTAAGCCACATTTAGAATCTAGGGATGTAAAAATTATATGTTACATATATCCTTTATGATTCTTTGTTTCTTTAATGTGCACACCATATTGTACATTTCGCATGCGTTAGCCCAGTGATCAAATGAATCGGTGGTTAATGATCCCAGTGATTCTTATGTGGGTCCGAAACCATGCAATAAATAAAGTGTCCATCTGTCACATCCTCTGTTTATCTCTCTGTCTGTCTATATTTTCTTGAAAGCAACATATTCAATAAAAAGAGCATATGTTGGCGCCTTTTGATTTGCAAAGTTTAATGCAGATTTATACGTGCTGACCTTTGATTTATTCCGTCTGATTTTTTTATTGACATATGTCTGGTACAGATAAAGAGAACATAAAATCAAAGGGAAATACATTTCAGAATTCATTACCAGACCTATAGAAACCATTTCCTATTTTATCTTTGATCATCCTCAGTCTGTATACTTTGGAGTGGCTGGCAGACATTCCCGCAGAAAGATTACATTGGTTTGGTTTGATTCAGTGTTGTACAGTAACACAAGTAGGTTATGTATTGACCATACAATTGGAGTAAAGTGCCCTGCCCACAGACATGTAGCCGACCTGGGTTGATCCGATGGTAGGATTCGAACCCACACCCTTTCGGTTGCGAGTCGGGCACGCTAAGCACTGAGCGACTGCGGCTCCTCAGACAGATTACCTTGGATTAAGAATAAACATAAACCTCTTGCAAACATTTGATACGAAATATTAGTAGTCATATTGTCCTGTATTCAAATGTATACAATTGATACACAGTATTAGTAGTCATATTGTCGTGTATTGAAATGTATACAATTGATACACAGTATTAGTAATTCTATTGTCGTGTATTCAAATGTATACAATTGATACACAGTATTAGTAGTCATATTGTCGTGTATTGAAATGTATACAATTGATACACAGTATTAGTAATTATATTGTCCTGTATTGAAATGTATACAATTTATACGCAGTATTAGTAATTATATTGTCGTGTATTGTAATGTACACAGTTCCATTTACACCATCCTAATTTTCTTACAACATGTTCTCATAATTTAGCATTTGTCTAAATCTAAGATTTTGTGTCCAATCATGTACCCAAATATACTACTCACCAAAGTAAAACTATGCCTTAACTACTCACCTAAGTAACACACACACACGCATATATATATATATATATATATATATATATATATATATATATATATATATATATATATATATATATATATAGTCTGTCTGAGGCGAAAGCATCATTGACAAAACAGGAGATAAAGATTATTTTAATTCAATTTTTAGTAGGAAAGGGAATTTTGAATAGTAGTGCTTTAAGTTTCATCTGAAAGCCTGTATCTGGTTCTGACAGGAAATTAAGGGAATTAGAGTTAAAGAACCAGATGGATTTAGAATTAACAAAGCTTCAGATTCAGAGAGAGAGAGAAAGGAAGAGGAGAGGCAGATGCAGAGATAGGAGAGGGAAAAACAGATACAGAAAGAGAAAGAAATGATGGAGAAGCAGATGCAGATGCAGAGAGAGTAGAGGGAGAGACAGATTCAGAAAGAGAAAGAAATGATGGAGAGACAAATACAGAGAGAGGAAAAGGAGACAGATGCCGAGAGAAGAAAGGGAAATGCAATTTTAATTAAGAGAATTAGAACTGGCAAGGAGAGCGCACCCCACCCCCCCACCCCCTTTTACACACAAGTTCAGGTTTTGATGTTACCAGATATATTATGTTAGTACTCGATTTTCAGGAAAAAGAAGTAGATAAATACTTTCTTCACTTTGAGAAAATTGCTGAAAACTTGAAATGGCCCAGAGAGCATTGGACTTTATTATTACAAAGTGTACTTTTTGGTAAAGCTAGTGAAGTCTACACTTCACTGTCAGTACAACAAAGCACTGATTATGATGTGGTTAAGAAATACATCTTGAAAGCTTATGAGTTGGTACCAGAGGCATATCGACAAAGGTTTAGGAATTGTAGAAAAGAAACTGGACAAACTCATGTCGAATTTGGAAGGGAAAAAGAACAATTATTTGATAGGTGGTGCTCAGCCAAGAAGGTTGATCAAGATTATGATAACCTCAGACAGCTTGTATTAATTGAAGATATTAATTGAAGAGTTCAAGAGGTGCATACATAGTGATGTCAATACCAATCTTGACGAGCAAACAGTGGTAACTTTGGAAAATGCTGCTCGCATGGCTGATGATTATTCCTTGACTCACAAAATTTCATTTAGCAATAAGTCTTCCTCTCAGCAGTTTTCTGGTAAAAAAAAAAACATTTCAATCTCAAACGAGTACTTCCAAATTTCAAAACAGCACAACTGTTAGGAATCAAACATCTGAGAAGACTGATAAGAAATCCTTATCTCCTCCTACGTGCACTTACTGTAAAATGAAAGGGCACGTCATTTCTGATTGCTTCGAGTTGAAAAATAAGCAACAGAATAAAGACAGAGCTTTTCCAAATACTTGTATTTCAAAGAGGTCAAGGTCACGGTCTTGTATTGAAAGCAATACATTTGTTGGGTCAAACAAACCCCAGTCTGATTCCGTTTTGGAGACTTATGAACCATGTCAGAAGGTTATATATCACTTATTGGTGATTCCGCCAAACCTATCCCTGTTAAAATATTAAGGGACACAGGAGCTTCTCAGAATCTTTTATTATCAGGTACTTTGCCTTTGTCTGAGGAGTCTTCTTCTAGTGAAAAGTGTTCTTATTTAGGGAGTAGAGTGCGGCTTTGTAAATGTTCCTCTTCATTGTGTCATTTTGGCATCAGACTTAGTTTCCGGACCCGTGACTGTTGGGGCAGTGACTTCTTTACCCACAGAGGGTGTTCATTTATTACTAAGCAATGACCTAGCTGGAGATAAGGTTGTGGTTAATCCACTTGTAACTGACAAGTCTTGTTTGGATTAGAAAGTTGATCCTATCGAAATCAAAATCCCTGATTTGTTTCCTGTTTGTGCAATTACCAGAGCTATGGCAAAAATAGCTCTTGAGAGTGATGTTGATCAGGAAACTATTCTTTTTGCTGACACATTTAATATTTTGACAGAGATAGCCCAGTTAATTATTCAGTTAATTTAGTTGTTCCTGTCCCACACAGTGAATATATCAACGATGGAATACAATCAGACTATTGTGACTCTAGTGTGACCAAACTTCGAAATTCAGAAATATTGACCAATCTGGACCAAAACTTTGACATCTACAACAACAGGAAAGACATGAACTCAATCAGCTATTACATGCGTATGAGCAATTGTTTCCTGCTGTTCCTACACGAACAAATAAAATCTATCGTGACGTTGACATTGTAGATTCTTTATCTACCCTTTATCCTTACCAAGAAGTGTATGTGGCTAGCTGGATACACCAACAGGTTTACCACTGGAAGAATGCACATGAATGGAAAAGTCTTGGATTCGACGCTTGGAAACAAGAGGTGGCTGACTATGCCAAATACGTCTGTGACTGATTTTAAGAAACTAATCATGAACGTTTTTGAAATGTGAATATTTTCGTTGTACTATGAAACAAATATTAAAAAATGTGTAATATGTCTTGTGTTATGAGTGATTGTCACAGAATTTTCCAAACTACTATATAGTTATCGCTGTATGTTGATTGCTGGACCAAGTGGTTCAGGCAAAACTGAATTTGACAAATGTGTCATCGAACACAAATCACTTTTGTTCAATCGTCCTCCACAACGTATCGTGTGATGTTACAAAGTGTGGCAATTGGCTTACACGTCGCTAAAAAAGGTAAAGGAGAATCCATTTTATTTGTAGATGGTATCGTGTCTGACTCTTGTCAAACGCATCTCGTCATCTTTGATGACATGTTTGGAGAAGACAAAGAAGAAATTAAACTTTGATTTACACGAAAAACACATCATCGTAACGTAAAGCGTATCGCATCATCAATCTCAACGCTCATTATATAGGGTTGTTTAAAATTACAAGAGACAAATCTCAAGATCAAGTCTTGGCTTAACAATTAGGAACACCCTGGCTAAATTATGGTAATGACGATGCCACTGAATTGCCACATTCGTATTTACTGAATGATTTAAAGCAGATTATTTGAGATTTCGAACGGATTTGTTTCACAATTGGTGTCAAGGAGGTCCAGTCATGTACAAGTCGTCTTCGTGTCAAGGAGGTCCAGTCATGTACAAGTCGTCTTCGTGTCAAGGAGGTCCAGTCATGTACAAGTCGTCTTCGTGTCAATAAGGTCCAGTCATGTACAAGTCGTCTTCGTGTCAAGGAGATCCAGTCATGTACAAGTCGACTTCGTCGGTCTAAAAGCAAACTATAAAAATACCATTCCCTTCTTTCTTTTCTGACAGTATTCAGTATAACTTAATTTAATCTCATCCTCCTGTAAAACTGATTCGTGCACTATGCTATCATTCGCGAAAAAATTAGACGCCAGTCTCAATGAAGTGCTACGACGGTTTTCTTTGACAGCAAGGCATTCCTCATCAAACACAACGTTGTGTGTGTGTGTGTGTGTGTGTGTGTGTGTGTGTGTGTGTGTGACACTTACAACAAGAGCTACAATCGTTGATGGATCGAACATATTTGTCAGAAACGAAAGAATCGCAAAGGTAAGGACAATTATTGCAACATCTTCAACTATTTCAGCACAAGGCTTTAGACGAGACTGTTAAATCTGCTCTGAGAGATTTCAAGAATGTCATGAAAACCGAAGAAAGAAAGAAAGCAGTAGCTCCATACATGATGACAGGCACGGCCATGGGAATGGAGGAGTATAAGAAAAGAGAAGAGTTCGAAGTGTTTAAAACCCATATGTTCAAACACCTATTCGCCCCATTGTGGCAGCCATGTTGACACCTTCCCTTACTTCATGTCTAGATGAAATGAAAGTCTGGATCACAAAGATGATGTTGACACCCTCTTCAGCAGAAGAAACAAAGAAAGATGGGGAGACAGAAGTAAAAAGAAGGGAAGTAAAACGTAAAAAAGAACCGATAATTTCTGTGCAAACTTCTCTTCCTACTCCTATTCCTAATCTGACACGTCAAGCACCGCAATCCAAAATACCACACGAACCTAGGAGCATCGCCCAGTGGGTGACATATTGAGCAGCAACATCATTGACACGCTTTTAGCCAGCATTTACAACAATCCTGCTCATGCAGCTGCCTACGGAGGAATTCAAAAATTGTATTGTGCAGACAAAACCGAACTGAAGAATCTACGTCTGCAAGATGTACAACAATGGTTACAAGAACAATGGACGTATACAAACCCATTTGACGGAAATTTAAAAAACTCAAACTGACGTAGCAATAATCGATAGTCAATCGCAAGGAGATTTAGCAGCTGTCTCTCATTTAGCTTGTACAATCGATGTTACAAATATTTGTTTTGTGTCGTTGATGTGTTTTCAAAATCGGCTTCAGTGGTTCCTTTGACCTCTAAAATAAGTTTAGAGTTAGTGTGAGCTTTAAAAATTGTCTTGAAACAAAAACAAAAAAAGGAGAAAGAAGTGTTAAACACTGAAGATTAAACAAGACGCACTTTTGACAAAGATTATTTCCGAAGAAGATGACAGAATTGATTCGTGTGACAGGAGAGATGCATGGTCGTAACCTACCTGTCTATAAATTGGAAGATATGAACAGAGAAGTGTTAAAAGGAACTTTTTACTTGCTTGAGTTACAACGAGTGACCAAGAAAAACGACGACGTTTACGATATCGAAAGGATTCTATATCAAAGAACACGTAAAGTGGGAAAAGATAGCATACAAGATATCCCCCCCCCCAAAAAAAAAAAAATCTTATGCATCTTGGATTTCTCATAACAAGTAATTTACTAAAAAGTAGTAGAAGTCACAAATATGCCGTTCTTCGACTTCATCCATCCAAGAACTACAAAAAACAACATCCACAGTGGGTGTGGTGTGGAGAACGTGTTCCTAAAACCAAATCGTCTTTTTCTGTCAGATCTTTGATGTGTTGTGTAATTGGAACAGCGATTGGAAACTTGAGTTTGTAACAAAGAAAATATAAATAAATAAAACAAAAACATGCGGACGCTTTTACTCGGCACTTGTATTGGCTATATTCTTCCCAATCCCTCGTTGAAATATACCGACAGTAGTAACAACACCAGTAGTCGCGCCAACACCAGTCACAGCAATCAGCTGGAATCCTTGGAAAATCATCCTTTGACACTGAGTGACTTCTCGGAGACAAGAGCTATCGAACTATAAATAATCAATTTTATTTTACCTTACCTGGTGAGAGTTCTATGGGTGTGTTTCCCAACAATAAATCATGTTGTTTCACGGACAAATTATCTCAATGCATACAGTTGGACCACGAAGCTCATTGGGAAGTGGTTTTGGTAGAAATGATTTATCCCACTCAAATCTTGAATATTACCGCAGATCAAACCACTTTCGTTGTAGAAATACTAAACGAACACGTCCAAGAAAACTTGGACAAAAATGATCCTGGCTTTTACAAAGTAATAAATACAAAATAATAAAAACCAGCGCCAGATAATCCCCAACTGAGTATCTATGATGTGAGAATTCTTTCACAATATTATTTTAATGTATGTCGACATCTAGTCGAAACGATTTCAGCTATTTTCAACGATCAGTATGGCAAAGCAGCGGATAAAGCTGATCGAAGTGTGCAGATCGAGTACCATCTACCTTCTCTTCGTCTCAAATTAGATTTTTATGACGGCTAAACGCTGTCCATCACCATTTCTCCACGTTGGTTTGCTATTCTGGGTGGAAACACAGCTCTCGCTCCTACCAAAGACATCAACAACAACAACAACCGAAAGACTGAATTTGATGTTTTCATACTCAGATATCGTTGAGTTCAACGTAGTGGGAAACACAGCCGCTCCTTTGCTGAGAGCCATTCCTGTCAAAGTGGATTCTACCATAGTTTCTTACGATAAAGGAGAAAACAAGTGTCACTTTCACCAAGAATCTGTGTATCCTTATCATGTTCCTATCGGTAAATCGTATTTTAACAGTGTCAATGTTAGTATAAAAGGAGATTATGGACAAAACATTCTATTCTCCAAAGGAAAAACCACCGTGAAACTACAGTTTCAAAAACGATTCTCCAGTGAATTGTAACGGATGTATCCTGTGTATCGAGGAGTAGATCGACAACGAGGACATGGTTTTGGAGACATGTCGAAATATGTTTTTCGTATACTAGCATCCATCTTAAAACCTATGGTGACTAGTAGATTGCATGCTTTAAAAGATGCGGTTTTGACGCAAGGAAACGACTTTCTCCTAAATGTACTCAATGACCAACAAAGTCCCAAACAAGCGTAATGAAAGTATGACAAAAATGTGTTGATTCAGACAGGAAAAGAACTCCTTGGTCGCCGAGACACCCCTATAAATTCACTTCACACTCCAGTAGAAGGTATTCATTAATCCTCGACGCTACAGCAACGACAATAAAGGAAGATATGTTGAAAAGCCTTCAGACCTCAGACACGAACAGTGAAAAAAATAAGAAAAGAAGAACTGTCACATATTTGGACGTTTGTGATTACTGAAAAAATGATGCTCCGAAATTTTTGCAAATGTTACAAGACAGAACTCGATGATGACGATGCAAACATCCCAGTGGGTAGAATTTTATCCCGTGTCGTCTTTGAGTACCTCAGCTCCTATCGAACTCGATCTGAATCAAACCCTTTCGAGTTCCAACACTTCAACGTGTTTAAAATAGAAGTGACCCGAGACGGCCAGTCATTGTGTATCAGACCTTTTGAACCTAACTTTGCCCATGAGAATTACTTGAGATCTTGACTCTATGTTACGCCACATAACAATTACGAACGAACAGTACCCACGGCATTTCTTACGACGATTACGAACGAACAGTACCCACGGCATTTCTTACGACGATTACGCAGGAGGATATGCTTTGTGGGGATCTGATTTAACTCCAGATCAAGATTGCGACGAGGGACATGTCCACCCTACAACTTCAGTTTACACTTGCCCTCGTGAACACAGTGAACGTGATCTTGTATGCAGAACTGGATAATGCCCTTGAAATCAGCAGTCTGAGAAAAGTGATCCTAGACTATAAAAGAAAACAAAACAAGGAACACGAACCCATAAACATTGGCGAGAACAGACGCTACATCAGTCACAGACCCCAGATCCAAGTGGATAAGAAGAGAAAGACACAGTCATGATGTCCCGATGGTCAGTCGATGGACAATATTGTATGTATTTTCTTCATCAACGCAGTCTTGGGTTCCCATTAGAACATTTACTGATTTGTTTTTGAACGTGATTTCCCTAGAAACGATGCAAAAATAGAAATGTGGTTTTGTGATCATTATGGCTATCGGTTTTCTTTAGCTCAAAAATATAGTGTCCATCAATGGCAAAATGACACTGTTCTAGATCATTGGATGTCCAGTCGTACTTAACGTTGTCATCCTTGTAAATACGTTTGTTGTATTGAGTTAGCGTGGCTTATTTAAAATGTTCGTGTCGCAAAAAAATGGCATTGATTGGTTTTTTTACAATAAATTCTTAGACATGTTCTTTCCTTTATCTCTCTGTCGATTTTTGAAGTTTTCTAAAAGAATGTTTTCTTTCACGTCCGCGTCTTAACTCTGGAGGATATTTCACTTCACGTTTGCGCTTAAAGCATATAAAGCGGTGCGTTCAACAGTTTTATCTTTCATCGTCGATTCAACAAAGAGGCAAAAATGAGCCAGCCAGTGTAAGTTAGTAAATTGAAGGAAACTTTGTTGTATTTGAAAAGAGTGGAATACCTCCTATGCAGAGTAAAAAAGTATTATCCCCATACTAGAGATATCGAGATGGAGATGATCTCCTTCAGGATGGGGAAAATTTCATTAAGGGAGTAATGAAAGAAGAAGTGGAGATGATAACGAGTACTTGGGCGTAGGAGAAGAGGGAAAGGGAGCTAGAGAAGCGGGAGAGGGGATTCTAAGGCCTCAACCAAAACTGGATAAGGGTCCGGCAAAGGCTGAGGCAACTAAAAGATGAGAGGGAGGAATACCGCTGACAACAATAATAGCAGCAGCAACAACAACAACATCAGCAGCAGCAGCAATATCAGGAGTCAGAGCAACCCCTCATCCCACAGACGGAAGATTTTGAGTTGGAGGCCGATGGATATAATTTTAGACTCTCCGTCTCCGTCAGAATCACACAATACAACGAGATGTGCCATTGCTGCAGAGCCAGGATGTGCAGTTGTCCTAGATATCGATAACATGAACGATCCAGGACAACAACCAACAGCCCTTTTGAGGACCACCCAGTTCTCTCAGAAACAGAGACTCTACTCAATTATTGACACAATATTGTGTGTATATGTATTTGTCCTTTGCCTTTCACAACTAAAACTTAAACGCTCATGCATGTTTGTGGATATGTGTAAGCACTCTTACTCTCTTGTGTGTGATAGTATGATAGTATCTTTGTGTGTATAGTGTGCGAACATTCCTATCCTTTCATTGATGTTTGTGTGTATGTGTGAATATTCCTACCCTTTTCTCTCCTTGCAATCCATGTATGACTGTATAAAACAATGTTTTTTCGTCGAGGACATAAAGGTGTTTAGCTTATATCATTTCTAGTGTACCTATATTATGAAATTACAATTAGGGGAAACTTTATTTAATAGGTTTTTTACCTGTTGGAATTGTAAGACACAATCATTTATATAACCTGCTAAAAAATAAATAAGCTTCCTTCATATCATGCCACCAGAAAGTTTATTTAATAGAGAGAATATAATCTATATTGGGTTATGTTCGAACTATTGATATGGTAAAAACCATTGCATGCGAAGTTTGCATGACGTTGATAACACTAACTATAAAATTCAGAATAAAACTTGAGACAACTTTTCATTTTAGCTATTTAGCTGTTCTCATACGAGGAGGTACTTTTGATTATGGGGTTTTGCAATATTTAAAAGAGATTTCAAGAAGTAAATTGTTAGAAGTTACAGGTGGCACTACACAGTTATCAACCAAATAAAACCGTTCTGAAATGTAGTGGATAGAAAGAGAAATATCGAAAATGTTTATTCTTTAGACTGATATCCAGTCAAATATTGATACTTTAGACTGATATCCAGTTAAATATTGATACTTTTGACTGATATCCAGTCAAATATTGATACTGTAGACTTATATCAAGTAAATTATTGATATTTTAGACTGATATCCAGTCAAATATTGATACTTTAGACTTATATCCAGTCAAATATTAATACTTTAGACTGATATCCAGTCAAATATTGATACTTTAGACTTATATCCAGTCAAATATTGATACTTTAGACTTATATCCAGTCAAATATTGATACTTTAGACTTATATCCAGTCAAATATTTTGATACTTTAGACTGATATCCAGTCAAATATTGATACTTTAGACTTATATCCAGTCAAATATTGATGATAATTTGATAGGTCTCATTTCTCACAAGTGAGCAAAAATTAACTGTGTAAACAAGAATTTCCTAGTTAGCCGATACCAAAATTTGAAGCGTTAGGGGAATTTTCCTGCATCGACACGCTTCTTGGACCAAAGGCGTAATATTAAATTCCCTTTAATCGCCATACAGTATCACTACCACGTAAGCCTACGGCATAATGTTACTTCCCCCTATGCCCGATACATTTTTCAACAAGGCATCCTGATTTTAATATACCCTTATGGCCCATAGTGACATTTCCATGTTAAATTTCTCTTATGATCCCAAGTGCCATTCCCGTGTAAAATTCCCCTTATGACCTATAGTGCCAATCCCATGTTAAATTTCCGCTTATTCCTCATAGCACTGTTCTGATTTAAAGTTCCCCTTTGCCCAAAGGTGCCATTTTCTGCCCCATATCGCACATACTACTACTACGATGTTTTTAGCCTGGACTTAAAAGTTAACTCTATACACTATTAGTCATATTAGACAGAATTTGTTTTTGATTTATATTTGATAAATCAAATCCCTTAGATGCTTGATATCAGCGAGAAACTTGCTCTAAGTCTGGCACAAAATACTTTTATGGAGAACCTCGGAACAATAAATCACTAGGCTGAGTGATGTATCACAATGGTATGACTAGGCTGAATGATGTATCACAATGGTATCACTAGGCTGAATGATGTATCACAATGGTATCACTAGGCTGAATGATGTATCACAATGGTATCACTAGGCTGAATGATGTATCACAATGGTATCACTAGGATGAATCATGTATCACAATGGTATCACTAGGCTGAATGATGTATCACAATGGTATCACTAGGATGAATCATGTTTCACAATGGTATGACTAGGCTGAATGATGTATCACAATGGTATCACTAGGCTGAATGATGTATCACAATGGTATGACTAGGCTGAATGATGTATCACAATGGTATCACTAGGCTGAATCATGTATCACAATGGTATGACTAGGCTGAATGATGTATCACAATGGTATGACTAGGCTGAATGATGTATCACAATGGTATGACTAGGCTGAATGATGTATCACAATGGTATGACTAGGCTGAATGATGTATCACAATGGTATGACTAGGCTGAATGATGTATCACAATGGTATGACTAGGCTGAATGATGTATCACAATGGTATCACTAGACTGAATGATGTATCACAATGGTATCACTAGGCTGAATCATGATGAATGATGTATCGCAATGAGCTTAGTCAATCTGAATGATGTATCACACTGGGCTTAATCAGGCTGAATGATGTATCACAATAATGTATTACACTGGACTTAGTCAGTCTGAATGATGTATCACAATAATGTGTTACACTGGACTTAGTAAGGCTGAATGATGTATCACACTTTGTTTAGTCAGGCTGAATGATGTATCACAATAATGTATTACATTGAACTAGGTCAGGCTGAATGATGTATCACAATAATGTATTACACTGGGCTTAGTCAGGCTGAATGATGTATCACACTTTGTTTAGTCAGGCTGAATGATGTATCACAATAATGTATTACACTGGGCTTAGTCAGGCTGAATGATGTATCACACTTTGTTTAGTCAGGCTGAATGATGTATCACAATAATGTATTACACTGGACTTAGTCAGTCTGAATGATGTATCACAATAATGTATTACACTGGACTTAGTCAGGCTGAACGGTGTATCACAATAATGTATTACACTGGACTTAGTCAGGCTGAATGATGTATCACAATGGTTTTCATTCACGACTTTAAGGATTACCTTTTTCACATAGATGTTTCGGAATCTGGTTTGAACAGGCTTAGCGTTTCTGTTAAGCAATCGTTGTTCATTTACGTGATAAGACAAGGATATAGTCAGCACGGTGACAGAAAGGTCGCCACCAACGATTGTCAATTTACGTTAAATAACGTTACGCTTGTGAAAAGTAGATTCTCCATCAGCATACTGCGAAAATTATACAGAGATTACGTAGGTTAGCAAGATTTGGAAAATTATTATAGTATTACATTTTGTTCATAACCAAGGAACAATCGTTTGATAGAGAAACGGCCATTGTCAATCGGTAAATATAGCCCGTAGGAAAATTTCGTTCTCCAAAGTGTTTTAGGTAGAATACAAATGTTTCATAATTGGCCCAATCAAAATTTTAAGCATGCTATATTAAAAAAGGTAGTGATAAGTCTAAATTGTGCAGGTTTTGTGCTGTGCCTAAAATCGAAATAGGCCATATGGCAACACCATTAAGAGTGCGTACGGTGTACTTCTACCATCTGATTTAGATACCAAACTGTGGCTGAAATTAAATAGATATTCTAGGGTGTGGCAGTGAATTCGAACTGCTTGCGATTGTCCAGCTAGTTTCCTTTTTAAACAGGAAATGGTTGTGCAGTTGGAATGAAAACGTTTATGTTCTGCCGATAAGGATGGGTAAGTGATTCGAAACTTAAATATCAAAGAAAAAAAAATCCCAGTAATTTTAAAACATTTCAAAGAAATTAATTACTCATATACAAAACACGGATTTCATTCTTTTTATTTTGCAGTCTAATATTTCAGTGTTGTGAATTTCAGTTTGATCTTTGTGTGTGGTAATATCAGTACCAAATAGATACATACCTAACTAGAGTGAACTTATGTCTCGGTTTTCAATGCGAGCTATTAACATTTGCTGAGACAAGGTACATCGTATATTGAAGGTCTGTGTATGCTGTACATTGCTAGTGACTGACCAATCGAATGTAACCTCATGTTAATAAACAGGCATCAACTGGTGTAACAATAGGTAGAAGTTGGCTTGAGTGTGTGTTTCAGAGTCTTGGTGTAACATGGAATACATTTTTTTCCCATTGTTTATGCGTGTAATCTAAATGATAATTTGTTCATCGAAATAGCGAATCTATTCAGTGCGTTACTGTATGACGTTGATATGACTGCATCCTCAAGCACTCACTTCCGTCGGTACCCCATCAAGGCAAAATTGAGATGGCTTATACCTAATAGTTTCATGTGAAAAAACACATAGTCCAAGAAGCGTGTCGATGCAGGAAATTTGTAACATAAGATTTCCCATCCTGTCCCCAGACTGCCCTATAATGTTAAACCTATGGACACTTTTTAATATAGGATTTCCCGTCGTATCCAAAGAGGGTCCCTCACATGTTAATCCTATGGATATTTTTAACATCGGATTTCCCATCTTGTCTCCAGATCGTTCTATAATGTTAAACCTATGGACGAAAGGCGTGATGTTAAAATCCCGTTAGTGGCCGTACAGTCCCACGTATGTTAAACCTACGGGGTAATGTTAATTTCCCTTATGCCCCATGATTGTTTTAACATGGCAGCTTAATGTTAATTTCCCCTTATGCCCCATAGTTCCATTCCCATGTTAAATTTCCCCTATACCCCATAGTGCCATTCCCATGTTAAATTCCCCTTATGAACCATAGTGCCATTCTCAATTTACCTTATGCCCCATAGAGCCATTTTCTGCCCTATGTCGCCACGTACTACTTCTAATGGTTGATGAAATCCTGACAATTGCGCTCATCTGATTCTTTTTGGAGAGAGAGAGAGAGAGTTTGTGTGCGTGTGCATTAAGATCATTTTGAAGTTTTAATCCCATTCTAACACTATGTGCTGAGGTAGATGTTGATATGCATTATACGAATAGAGGATATTTGCTAGGATCGAGTGAATAACGGATATACTTCGTTGAGTGGGTGAAAAAGCAATATGTATAACAAATTGAAGTGACAGATTTCTTACGGTATTCCGTGCGATAATGTCAACTGTTTACCATTTATATTCTGCTGTGCTTTGCATAATATCTGTACTAGCATAATTCTCTTTCCTAATTTCCAAAGAAACCAAAACTGAAGAAAAAAACTAAAAGTATGCATTTTATGGAATTCGAACTGGATACTCCTGCCTGTCAGGTGGCCATACTTACCACTAGACCAAGCAAGTGACAACATGGCGGATCAAATTTCTTGATTATAATGTTATCGATGTCTATTGAGCGCAGTGATAAAATATTTTTCGTAATTCCCTCTAGTGACTTATACAAATTATTTCTATTGGAAAATCCACTAATTCAAGGGCTAGCATAAAATAAGATATTACTTGCTGACTTCATACACTATTCTGTTAGTTATTTATCTCGTTTGTTTTGTTGAATGCACTATAGCACTTATCGATTCCTTCGATAGAAAAAAATAAGAAATCAAATGTGTACTTTGAAATGGATTTTTCCGTGAGTTTACTACTGAACTTCAATTTACCCCTGTATCTATAATTTGCTTTGAATTAAAGATAAAGTTTTTCCTCATATGAAATTCCAGAATTAGGCGTTAACCTTGTAAATTTTTAAGAACTTAGGTCGATGTAAAGTACTTAATCAAGATTTTCCCTTTGACTTTTAAAGAGTATACTCTTTAAATATAATTTACCGTAATTTACACAGCCAGACAAATGACCTAAAAAAACATATTTATGGTAGTGCCATCGATTTGTTTTTAAATTTAGAGTAACGTAGAAAGTGAATTCATTATAATAAATTGCAGATATAATGTAAAAAGTGTATCTTCATTAAAATAAATTGTAGATATAATGTAGAAAGTGTGTCTTCATTAAAATAAATTGCTGATATAACGTAGAAAGTGTATCTTCATTAAAATAAATGGTAGATATAATGTAGAAAGTGTATCTTCATTAAAATAAATTGCAGATATAACGTAGAAAGTGTATCTTCATTAAAATAAATGGTAGATATAATGTAGAAAGTGTATCTTCATTAAAATAAATTACAGATATAATGTAGAAAGTGTATCTTCATTAAAATAAATTACAGATATAATGTAGAAAGTGTATTTTCATTAAATGTAGAAAGTGTATCTTCATTAAAATACATGGTAGATATAATGGAGAAAGTGTATCTTCATTAAAATAAATTATAGATATAATGTAGAAAGTGTATCTTCATTAAAATAAATTCCAGATATAATGTAGAAAGTGTAACTTCATTAAAATAAATTCCAGATATAATGTAGAAAGTGTATCTTCATTAAAATAAATTCCAGATATAATGTAGAAAGTGTATCTTCATTAAAATAAATTCCAGATATAATGTAGCATCGTAAAAGAGAAGCTTCTTTTTATCCACTGGCATATCTATATGAATCAGCAATCAGCAATACCTCTTATGAAGGCACTAAGAATAAACTGGGTGTTGTTTATATATTAAATTGTAAAGAGAAAAGTCCAGGTTATTATCGGAGGAAAATGTAGAAATGAAAACGTACTCTAAAGTATAAATTGTAAGTATTTATATCATTTTTATTACACTATAGTTTGTATTTATATCATTGTTATTACACTATCTTTATCCAACTAAAGTTTTCATAATGCGAAGAACATCTTTGTTGAAAACATGTTTGAGGGAAAAAGTAAATAGTTTGTATATATATATATATATATATATATATATATATATATATATATATATATATATATATATATATATATATATATATATATTGTTATGTATGATGTTTATATAATATTATAAATATTTTAGGAAATTATAAATGTTTCTTCACTTTAATATTTGCTTAAATCTTAATGTTATCAGGAAAAACATGTTTAACTAGTGTGCTTGAATTAGGTTGTTTTGATCAATATGTTTTCTCAATTTGAAGGTCAAGGTTGAATTTTTGTTTACAAGTAAAATTCCATTAAGATGACTCATATTCTAGAACATTCTGTCATGTGACCAATCTTTATATATACCATGTTTGGTGGACATTTTTTCAGTTTTGACATTACCATCAGTCTTGTAAAGAGCTATTACAGTTGTGAAAATTCATTCCAAATTCTAAGAGAGGAATTAGTTTAAATATTCATTGGATTATAACAGTGCTCATAAACTTTTGGATTTTGGATTTTTAATTGATGATTTTGGAATTTAGGTGAACTTATTCAGAGATTTTGGAATACTTCATTTTGACATCAGCACATCAGGATTTCTAGTACATCAGGACTTTGGAGACCATTAGCACATCATAACATTCAAGGACACAGCCGTGAATTTGGAACATTCTATATTTAGGACTTGTGATTAGAACAATCATTCTTATTGGATTATTAGGATTTCAAAACACATTACTGTAAGTGACTTTTTGATTTTTCATTTTAATTATCTAGTAATAAATTGCTTGTTGATTTTTACTTGATTTGTTGGTTTCACTTTCTTTCTGTTACATTTTTCTTAGACCATAGAGTCGTAACAGAAATTGGGGGCCGTTCCGGGATTGAATTTCTTTAAAGCATACTAGAGATATTAAATTTATCTTTGAAATTCATATTGATTTTGTCTCGGAATTTTTTTTTTTGTCTTTGGCAAAGATTTTTAATAGAGAAATTTTTTTGTGTGAAACCAACAAGCATTTACAATGGCATCTAATGTTCAGAATTTCATTTCAAAACCTACCCAGGAGGGGTTAGAGTGCATGAGAAAGGATGAGTTGCTCGAGCTTGCCAGAAAATACAGTCTATCTGAAGCAAAAGTATCATTGACAAAACAGGAGATAAAGATTATTTTGATTCAGTATTTAGTAGGAAAGGGAATTTTTGAAAATAGTGCTTTAAGTTTGAAAAGAAAGCCTGTATCTGGTTCTGACAGGAAATTAAGGGAATTAGAGTTAAAGAACCAGATGGATTTAGAATTGGCAAAGTTTCAGATTCAGAGAGAGAGAGAGAGAAAGAAGAGAGGCAGATACAGATGGAGAGAGAGAAAGAAGAGAGGCAGATCCAAATGCAGAAAGAAGAGAGGCAGATCCAAATGCAGAAAGAAGAGAGGCAGATGGAGAGAGAAAAAGAAGAGAGGCAGTTGGAGAGAGAGAAAGAAGAGAGACAAATGCAGATACAGATGGAGAGAGAGAAAGAATAGAGTCAAATGCAGATACAGATGGAGAGAGAGAAAGAAGAAAGGCATTTACAAATGCAAAGAGAAGAAAGTTAAATGCAATTTAAGTTAAGAGAATTAGAACTGGCAAACAGAGCACACTCCACTCCTTTAAACACAAGTCCAGGTTTTGATGTTACTAGATATATTAGGTTAGTACCCCCTTTTCAGGAAAAAGAAGTAGATAAATACTTTCTTCATTTCGAGAAAATAGCTGAAAACTTGAAATGACCCAGAGAGCATTGGACTTTGTTATTACAAAGTGTACTTATTGGCAAAGCTCGTGAAGTCTACACTTCACTGTCAGTACAACAAAGCACTGATTATGATGTGGTTAAGGAGTACATCTTGAAAGCTTATGAGTTGGTACCAGAGGCATATCGACAAAGGTTTAGGAATTGTAGAAAAGAAACTGGACAAACTCATGTCGAATTTGTAAGAGAAAAAGAACAACTATTTGATAGGTGGTGCTCAGCCAAGAAAGTTGATCAAGCTTATGATAACCTCAGACAGCTCGTATTAATTGAAGAGTTCAAGAGGTGCGTCCATAGTGATGTTAAAACCTATCTTGACGAGCAGAATGTGGAAACTTTGGAAAATGCTGCTCGTATGGCTGATGATTATTCCCTGACTCACAAAATTTCATTTGGCAATAAGTCGTCCTCTCAGCAGTTTTCTGGTAAAAAACCATTTCAATCTCATTCGAGTACTTCCAAATTTCACAACAGCACAACTGTTAGGAATCAAACATCTGATAAGACTGATCAGAAATCCTTATCTCTTCCTACGTGCACTTATTGCAAAACGAAAGGGCACGTTATTTCTGATTGCTTCAAGTTGAAAAATAAGCAACAGAGTAAAGACAGAGCTTTTCCAAATGCTCTTATTTCTACGAGGTCAAGGTCACGGTCTTGTATTGAAAGCAATACATTTGTTGGGTCAAACAAACCCCAGTCTGATTCTATTTTGGAGGCTTATGAACCATTCATGTCAGAAGGTTCTATATCACTTATTGGTGATTCTGCCAAACCTATCCCAATTAAAATATTAAGGGACACTGGAGCTCCTCAGAGTCTCTTATTATCAGGTACTTTGCCTTTGTCTGAGGAGTCTTCTTCAAGTGAAAGTGTTCTTGCTCAGGGAGTTGAGTGCGGCTTTGTAAATGTTCCTCTTCATTGTGTAAATTTGGCATCAGACTTAGTTTCTGGACCTGTGACTGTTGGGGCAGTGACTTCTTTACCCATAGAGGGTGTTCATTTATTACTAAGCAATGACCTAGCTGGAGATAAGGTTGTGGTTAATCCACTTGTAACTGACAAGCCTTGTTTGGATCAGAAAGTTGATCCTGTCGAAACTGAAATCCCTGATTTGTACCCTGCTTGTGCAGTTACTAGAGCTATGGCAAAAAGAGCTCTTGAGAGTGATGTTGATCAGGATATTATTCCTTTAGCTGACACTTGTATTGGTCAGTCTTTTGATGAGGTCACTTTTTCCTCAGGTATTGATCAATCAAATGGTATTGATCACAGTCATCCTCTTTTGGCAACTCATTCTCTTTGTTCTAATCAGGATGACAAACGACAATCCCTTGTCGTTGAACAGGAGCGAGATCCCGAGATATCTTGTTTGTTTCAGAGGGCTATTAGTGAAACTGAAGCCACACAAGTTCCAGTGTGTTACTTTGTGAAAAATGGGGTCCTTATGAGGAAATGGAGACCACCTGATGTACCCGCTGGTGACAAGTGGTCAGTGAGCTATCAAATTGTTGTTCCTAAGTCATATCGACAGGAAATTCTTAATTTAGCCCATGAAACTCCTTTGGCTGGTCATTTAGGAGTCCGTAAGACTTATCACAAGATCTTGAATCATTTTTATTGGCCGAAACTCAAAAGTGATGTTTCTAAATACTGCAGATCTTGTCACACTTGTCAAATGGTAGGAAAACCCAATCAGAAGATACCTAAGGCTTATCTGCAACCTATTCCTGTATTTGATGAACCATTTAGTAGAATAATGGTAGACTGTGTTGGTTCTTTACCTAAAACCAAGTTAGGCAACCAATACTTGTTGACCATCATGTGTGCATCTACAAGATTTCCAGAGGCAATTCCTCTGAGAAATATAAAAACTAAAACTATTGTGAAAGCTTTGGTGAAGTTTTTTACACTTGTTGGCCTTCCCAAATCTGTCCAGTCGGATCAAGGGTCAAATTTTATGTCTGGAATTTTCCAACAAGTTATGCATGAATTAGGCATCCAACAGTTTAAATCTTCTGCCTATCACCCTGAAAGTCAAGGTGCTTTGGAAAGATTTCATCAAACTTTGAAGAATATGATTCGATCCTATTGCTTTGATACAGAAAAGGATTGGGATGAGGGTGTTCATTTGTTGTTGTTTGCTGTTAGGGAATCAGTTCAAGAGTCGTTGGGTTTTAGTCCCTTTGAACTAGTTTTTGGTCATACTGTCCGTGGACCATTGAAATTATTGAAAGAGAAACTTCTTTCAAATGAAGACTCAAAGATTAATCTTCTTGATTATGTTTCTGATTTCAAATACAAGTTATCAAAGGCCTGTGAAGTAGCAAGAACTAATCTTCACACTACCCAGTCAAAAATGAAATTAAGGTATGACAGAAATTCACAGGAAAGGAGTTTTAAACCTGGTGACAAAGTTCTGGCTCTCTTTCCCATACCTCAGAATCCTCTTCAGGCTAAATTTTATGGTCCTTATACCGTTGAAAAGAAAGTAAGTGACTTAAATTATATCATTAACACTCCTGGGAGACGGAAACAAAAACAACTTTGTCATATAAATATGTTAAAGGAATATTTTGACAGAGATAGCTCAGCTAATTATTCAGTTAATTTAGTTGTACCTGTCCCACACAGTGAAGATATCAACGATGGAGTACAATCAGACTATAGTGACTCTGGTATAACCAATCTTCGGAATTCAGAAATATTGAACAACCCAGACCAGAAACTTTCACATCTACAACAACAGGAAAGAAATGAACTAAAACAGCTATTACATGACTATGAGCACTTGTTTCCTGATGTTCCAACACGAACAAGTAAAATTTATCATGACGTTGACATTGTAGATTCTGCGCCTGTGAAACAACATCCTTATAGGATGAATCCTCTCAAACAGAACTATCTGAAGAAAGAAATTCAGTATTTACTGGAGAATGATTTCATAGAACCAAGTAAAAGTAACTGGAGTTCACCATGTATTCTTGTTCCCAAGCCAGATAATACATTCCGTATGTGTACTGACTATAGAAAAGTCAACAGTGTCACCAAAACTGATTCATTTCCAATCCCAAGAATGGACGATTGCATTGATAAAATTGGAAATGCGGAATATGTCACCAAGTTTGACCTTTTAAAAGAATTCTGGCAAATTCCACTGACGGAAAGGGCAAAAGAAATTTCAACATTTGTAACTCCAGATGGACTTTATCAATATAAAGTCATGCCGTTTGGAATGAAAAATTCGCCTGCAACGTTTCAACGTCTGATGAACATGATAACATTTGGTCTTGATAATTGTGACGCTTATATCGATGACGTCATTATCTACAACAACACCTGGGAAGATCATTTGGAAACCATTCAAAAATTCTTCGATCGACTCAGTGATGCGAATCTGACAATTAATTTGAGCAAAAGTGAGTTTTGCCATGCTTGTGTCACATTTTTAGGACATATTGTGGGACAAGGTCAAGTTAAACCTATAGAAGCTAAGGTCAAAGCTATCTCTGAATTTCAAGTTCCAATTTGTAAAAAGCAACTGATGCGATTTCTAGGTATGGCTGGATATTATCGGAAATTTTGTTCCAATTTTTCCAAAATTGCTGAACCTTTGATAAGTTTATTGAGTAAGAAAACCAAATTTCATTGGTCTGACAAGTGTCAGGAATCTTTTGACAAGTTAAAGGCCATGCTTAAGAATGCACCAGTTCTTTCTGCACAAAATTTCAGCCAATTATTTAAATTATCTGTTGATGCAAGTGATGTAGGGGTTGGTGGAGTATTGATTCAGGAAGACAAAAGTGGTGTGGATCACCCTGTGTGTTATTTTTCTAAAAAACTAAACAAGCACCAGAAAAATGATTCCACAATTGAGAAGGAATGTTTGGCTTTGATATTAGCTTTACAGCATTTTGAAGTGTATGTCACCTCAGCTCTTTCTCCAATTATTGTGTACAGTGATCACAATCCCCTTACTTTCATCAACAAAATGAAAGATAAAAAATCGGAGATTGTTGAGATGGAGTTTGATATTGCAAGAATATAACATTGACATCAAACACATCAGGGGAAAAGACAATGTGATTGCAGATGCACTCTCACGTGCATAGAAATCTAATATTGCTTGATGTAATTAAGTCCAGTATCATAAAACATGTTCTTATGTAATTTTGGTTATTATAGTATTAGATGTATATTCAAAAGAAAGCTTTATTATATAAATCTTTCTTTTTCTTTATGAGGGGAGGTGTTATGTATGATGTTTATATAATATTATAAATATTTTAGGAAATTATAAATGTTTCTTCACTTTAATATTTGCTTAAATCTTAATGTTATCAGGAAAAACATGTTTAACTAGTGTGCTTGAATTAGGTTGTTTTGATCAATATGTTTTCTCAATTTGAAGGTCAAGGTTGAATTTTTGTTTACAAGTAAAATTCCATTAAGATGACTCATATTCTAGAACATTCTGTCATGTGACCAATCTTTATATATACCATGTTTGGTGGACATTTTTTCAGTTTTGACATTACCATCAGTCTTGTAAAGAGCTATTACAGTTGTGAAAATTCATTCCAAATTCTAAGAGAGGAATTAATTTAAATATTCATTGGATTATAACAGTGCTCATAAACTTTTGGATTTTGGATTTTTAATTGATGATTTTGGAATTTAGGTGAACTTATTCAGAGATTTTGGAATACTTCATTTTGACATCAGCACATCAGGATTTCTAGTACATCAGGACTTTGGAGACCATTAGCACATCATAACATTCAAGGACACAGCCGTGAATTTGGAACATTCTATATTTAGGACTTGTGATTAGAACAATCATTCTTATTGGATTATTAGGATTTCAAAACACATTACTGTAAGTGACTTTTTGATTTTTCATTTTAATTATCTAGTAATAAATTGCTTGTTGATTTTTACTTGATTTGTTGGTTTCACTTTCTTTCTGTTACATTTTTCTTAGACCATAGAGTCGTAACAATATATATGTATGTATATATATATATATATATATATATATATATATATATATATATATATATATATATATATATATATATATATGTTTAAATTTATAGAACTTATGAATATCCAGAATACTAGAATCTTGAATAATTTGGCCATTTACATTTATAAAGCTTTTAATCATAGAAATACCGTCGTATATGCATAGAGCATGTAAATATTTTGACTGACCACCATATCAATATGAATTTGAATTACATAACACATGATTTTAACTTACTACCTTTAATAATGTAGATATCTCTTTCTCCCTACGGAGAAGTTTTGTGAATTAATCTGCTTATTTCATTTGCATGGATTTGCATCTGCATGCATATGTAATTTCGTTTCTTACTATGATTTCTTTATATATTGTAGACTATGGATGATAATACATTGTTGTTTATTGTACTATCTGCCATTCAATTCAATTCATTGAAAAAATGTATCCTCACAGTCCGTTTGGACTATTGGAATGTATCCTCACAGTCCGTTTGGGCTATTGGAATGAATAAAGACTCTTCTTCTTCATGTTAATAGATTTAATGGGAAATTGTCCCTGATAAATATCTACCACCACTGTTTTTAAGCGAATCTCTCATGTCTTGAAGATTTTAATGATAGCCTTCAAGGGGTGTGTTGATGCATTTAAGTTTGGGCTATTGGAATGAATAAAGACTCTTCTTGTTCTATCTATATATATATATATATATATATATATATATATATATATATATATATATATATATATATATATATATATATATATATATATATATATATATATATATATATATACAACACACACACACAATAGAATACACCCCATTATTCCCATTTTTCTGTTGCCTTTTCAACTCTTTGTGGCATGATTCGCGGTCTCATTTCGCATATAGATCTCGTCCTTGACCAAATTTATATTACTGTCATAAGGGGATTGGTCTCGGATAACGGAACCGTACACGAAGGCATCTGAATATCTATAACCCATTTCTGTCCTATATCAGTTGATAAATACTTTATTGAAAAAATAAGGCCTTATCTGCAGCTGCTTAAATTTTGGGCTGAAACGCAATTGAGGAGAAGATATTTTAAATTAAACTTGAGTCTAGAATCTAGCTATCTTCTTTTGTTCAGATTTAAGTTTTAATTAGTTCTGGCCAGTAAATTGCATCCTGTCTAGAATTAATGTTTATAAAACAAAAGTTAGTTTGGTTTTGGTTTGGTGCTTTATGGCACAGCAGCACAAGTAGGTTATTTAGGGCCGAGGCAACTGGAGTGTGAAATTGGTGCTAGATTACACTGACAACTCTCTGGGTATTTATCACTGAAATAAACTCTTTTTTTCGACACTCTATGCAAAAACACTTAGACTTTATTCAATAGGAAAATGTTTTCGAAAATCATTGGCACGATTATGGACTAAACATTTCATGAAGATTTTGAGATTTTCAGTCAAAATTATGGTTACAGTATTGCAATGTGTGTCTTCAACTTGCCGGTATAATTCCATACATATATATTGTCTACATTTAATATTGTCTTACATTTAAGTACCTTTTTTATTTATTTCATAGAATCATCTTCGTTCCTTAGACACCAATACCTTTAGACTAAATTCATTATATTCTGGTTTTACAGACTTCACTCAGGCATGGTTTTCCTTCCCAGTTTTACAGACTTCACTAGGGCATGGTTCTCCTCCCCAGTGTTACAAACTTTGTTTGGCCATTCCAGCGAAAGAAGCTGTGATAGGTTTGTGTTTGGACATCCCGGTCACGCATCTCAGTTGTGAGCCGTTGGGTAGGGGTGAGAACCAGCAGTTTTCGTCTGCGGAAGAAGACTATCGCGCGAGTGGTGTTTCTTGAACCTTTACCACCGTTGAGATAGGAAAGGCTACGTGTCGCTCGTGGATCGTTAGCACTTGAAGCTGTTGAGTCCAGAAATTCGTCACGCTTGTTACCCATCCAGTACTCAGGTTTTGGCATCTAGGCGGTGCTGTCAATGGGAGCTAGGGGATTTTAATTTTTGCCCTGCCACTACCCCCAGTTACAAGTCCTTTAAATGACATAAGTACATAGGCTTGATGTAGATGGAGCCGGTTGCGACTCGCACGCCCTCGGTGGAAAACCTTTGCAGCATGCACATATCCTACCATGGATGCCTGTAGGTGCGCGTACTACGGCTGCGAGCCATCGTAGTACGTGATAACGTGGCTGAGCGGAGCCCTCTCATAACCAGCTAACAAGTGGGTCTTACTCCAAGTACGCGCAAGAAAGTCCAATTCCCTAAATCGGTGACTAGTCTTCGCGTCATACGCTTGCAATCGTTTGCGCTGCCAGCTGTGAACTTGCCAATAATAATTCGCCCCATTTCCTTGTTTTCAGACAGCTAGACCTATGCCTGCTTCTTGTATGAAATAACTGCCTCGGTCACTTGCAAGTGTGTGAGCACGCCGCTATCGATCACAAATCGCAGCAGGACATTGAGGGCGCCCTCCACTCTTCGTGGCGTACTAAATTGACGACCAGACCAAGCATGTATTACTGGATGGATTCCTGGCGCGAAAGCCCGTTTTCGCAGCTGCGCGAAAACCGTGAGGTCTTCCTTGGGAAGGGGACCGATAATCGCCACGCAAGTCATCTCGTGGATCGGATGGTCGAACCGATGGAAATGTGGTTTACACTCACCGAACCCTATAAAGCTGCCATGATAACAGGCGGCCATGTCAAGGCTTACGATCCCGGCAACGTTAGATCTGTTAGTATCGTTCCAAAGCTCGTCATGCCCAAACTCAACGCACACTCGCTGAACATTTTCCAGTATAGCCATGGGTGTGGGCTTCCAGCCATTTTGTGCTCGTGCTGCCAAAGCCGCGGCAGGGACTTCACCTAAAACTATAAATGCTAGCTCTTGGGTGGAGTCTCTGTATAACCTGCAGTCCCTGATACTCTGATCGTGCTTTTATTGGGTTCTGAAGGACCGGCCATCTTCCAAAACAAAGTGATCAACGAGCTTAGGATTCAGTTTTTGGTTTCCACCACCAATAACCTACAAAGCCTTTGGTTCATCTCTCCTGACTTTCTGAAAGGTCTCCCAAGCGTCGCCCTCGTAGATCTCTTCTTTACACCATGGAGGATTGCCAACCAGGCGTGCCATTGCGGACAATGAGCTCCATTCCCTGCAACCTTGATGCGCTGTACTTTCCGCTCTTATAGATCTCTCCGTCAGCTATGTCGCGCAAAATAATCCCCCGCTTGAGAATTTATTTTAGGCTATCCACGTCGTCGATGGTGACTCCTCTTTGGTGAACCTTTCGCCCATCTCCAACTTTTGGCGGCGAGCCTTTGTTAGGTCCTGTCCCCTGGTGGAGTTATTAAAGTAATCCATCACGCGCAGCTCTACGCAGTTAAGGCCAGGTTGTTGGGGGCAGGATGCGGCACCATTTTGTCAAGGTCAAACGCAATTTCACGCGGAATAGACTCGATGACAGCAAGGCTACCAAATTCTTCTGCCAGTGCGGCCTCGCGGCGAGCGGCTTGTTGCAGATCATCCCGAATATTCGGATAGCATCCCTACTCCGTGGTTACCGCATCCAATGCTCGGTTAAAGCCTCATACTCCTGACGTACCACCCTCGTTCTCGCAGCGTATATGCATTTTGATCCAATGTAGGTGTAGTGTCTCACAAGTGGGAAATCACTTGATCTTATCGTTTGTTTGTTTGCTTTATTTATTTTTATTTATTTATTTATTATTTTTTTTTTTGGGGGGGGGGGAGGACTAGTAGTCTCTTTGCCCGTATAATGCAGGTTTCTCTTTATTTTTCTGTAACCACAATCCGTGCGCAACAGTAAATATGTTCATGTTTCTTTTCCATACACGGTACTGGCAACGAATAGCTTCTTTTGATCTTTAGTGTGTGTTCCCTGCAACATTCCTTCATGCACTGAATCCCACACAATCTTGCATCACCTATAAGCAGTCACTTGCATGTATTTTCAACCTTCATGTTGCATATCTTTACGCCATATATTATTCAACTTATCGTAAACCCACGCAGCTCTAATTTAAAAATCAGATCCCCTACTTCCCTATACACAGAAACCCACCCTCGTCCGCACGGGGCGAAAATTTCTTTTTTAGCCCGGGCCAAGTCCTCTGCTGTAGGTGTGCCGCGCACTTGGACCTCTTCTGTAGGCGAGAATCGTCACATGGGACTCTGCCTCCTAACCAGCTGTCAAACGCGGGGTATAAAGCTTTTCAGATCTTTTATTATCGCTGGGCGGGTTGGGGGGATTTGGTTGTTTTAAGGCTCTGTCCGCTATTTCATTGCCTGAATTTCTTAAGCGCGAGGTTAAAAGCTACTCGCCCCGTTTTTAGTGCGGGATAAAAGGTTTTTTGCTCCGACTTTGCCCCGACTTTGATAGCACTTCTAACTCCTAAAAATCAGCCTGCTGCTAAAAACTTTCGACGCTTTTCGAGGGGTTTTTTCAGCACTTTCCACCCCCTGGGGGCCATTTTCTCTGGTATACTTGCCCTCCCTGCCACTCAGCCGTATGGATGTATTGATGTAATATGGCCAAAAGGTATTTATATAATGAGTTGATACACTGATCAATCTTGTCGAGACCTGTTTAAGAATCGTGATCAGGAGGTAAATGATGATTCAGGATGGTGATATCACATGACTGAGGAGACATATTGGGTTGTTCTTAAGTTTGTCTTTATGTCCTGTCATTAATTAGTGTGTTTTGTCATCTTAATCTTGCTTTGGCAATAAAGAACCATTAATGTGTCTATTATGTCAAGTAAATAGGAATCTTAATATTGTGAGTTGGAATGTTAGAGGTATTACGTCCTCTGTCCTAAGTCTTAGTGCAGTGCTGGATAAATACGATGTTGATGTAGCATGCATAATGGAGCATAAGCTATTTCAGCACGAACTTATCTTTTTTCGATTCTTTTCGTTCTGATTACAAATGCAGCACTAAGGCAGAAGATATTTTCTCTAATGGCACATCGTTTAAATGTGGTAATGGAGGTGATGCAATATTCTGCAAAACCTATCTCGTTAGATACGTTAATTATATAGATGACGTCTGCAAACACAGAATTGTTGGCATCGAGTATAAATGTCTAAATATACAAAATGTATATATTTTTTGTGCAGTATAAAGTATATATGATGCGCTGAGATGTGCATGCAAAACGTGCGTTTAACGTTGGGCTAGCGGAGATGTACATACAAAATGTGTATTTAACGTTGGGTTATTTTACCTCATTTAAAGCGGATGCAAGCTGAACTATGGGTAAATTTTAGATATATATGTTAGCTCATGTGATTTTCTTCCATATCTTGTTAATTATCCACAGGAATCTTGCATTCCAGATAAACAAAGATGGAAAGAAATTGTAAAGTCGAAAATTGATGGTTTTGAAAATAGACTTTGGAGAGATTTAACGTCTAATGATTTTGACAGGTTCTCTGCGATACACGAGTGAGGTAAAATAAGACGGTACAGTAAGGTGTTTACTTATATAGCTAGAGCATGGGGTGCTGTCCCTCAAACATGAGTTAAATGTGGAAATGTTTACATAGTCTTGTTACGTAATATTTGTGTTTCATGTCCTTATATGTCTAGTTTTAAAAAATCTTTTTGGAATTTCCTAACGGACAACTTTCGATCAGATCTAAATGTTACGCTATGAGCTGTAATTGCAATATCTGCTCGGTAAAATATTACCAGCGGATGCACTTAGCCGAGAAAACTCAAAGTTATGATAGCTTTTGCCGAAGGGAGAGAAACCATTCCTCACCAAAAAATAAAACATCTCAATGGCACGTTGATTTATGTGTCGGTAAAAGTATATATTAATTTAATATTTGTGTATATTATAGGGAACCTGATTAAAAGGTTTACACTAAAATATCATGTTTATTTGACCTAGATTTTCTAAAACACAATGATTTGTCCATGACAAGGACGATACTGATTACGACTAATGTAATACCATGACACATCAACCCTTCCCGAAAACAGGTTGCGGAAAAAGTAATTTCCGTGTAATTCGTAAATGTATACTGACAGCGCCGTTTAGAACGCAATTCAATAATCATTTCGTTTAACTTCTGTAGCACTATATGTATGTCAATTACTATGATCACAGAGTATATATCAATAAATTATACTCATCGCATGACCATTAAGTAATAAATATTCTCTTGTATATCTATATATTTGTAAGAAATGGATCTATGTGTATGCCGATATAATAGATATTACTCTGTATACATGTTTATGTACTAAGATAATTAATTCTTAATCACATATATATTGACATAGGTATTGCAATCAATTATATGTACATAGGTATTGCAATCAATTATATGTACATAGGTATTGCAATTAATTATATGCACACAGCTATTGCAATTAATTATATGTACACAGCTATTGCAATTAATTATATGTACATAGTACTGCAATTAATTATATGTACATAGGTATTGCAATTAATTATATGTACATAGGTATTGCAATTAATTATATGTACATAGGTATTGCAATTAATTATATGTACATAGGTATTCCAATTAATTATATGTACATAGGTATTTCAATTAATTATATGTACATAGGTATTGCAATTAATTATATGTACATAGGTATTGCAATCAATTATATGTACATAGGTATTGCAATCAATTATATGTATATAGGTATTGCAATCAATTATATGTACATAGGTATTGCAATCAATTATATGTACATAGGTATTGCAATCAATTATATGTACATACGTACTGCAATTAATTATATGTACATACCTATTGCAATCAATTATATGTACATAGGTATTGCAATCAATTATATGTACATAGGTATTTCAATTAATTATATGTACATAGGTATTGCAATTAATTATATGTCCATAGGTACTGCAATCAATTATATGTACATACATATTGCAATCGATTTTATGTGCATAGGTATTGCAATCAATTATATGTACAAAGGTATTGCAATCAATTATATGTACAGAAGTATTGCAATTAATTATATGTATATAGGTATTGCAATCAATTATATGTACATAGGTATTGCAATCAATTATATGTCAATAGGTATTGGAATTAATTATGTGTACATTGGTATTGCAATCAATTATATGTACATAGGTATTGCAATCAATTATATGTACATAGGTATTGCAATCAATTATATGTACATACGTATTTCTTCTGCTTAGTTTCTATTTTATTTGTAATTGTTTAATGTAATTTATAATGTCAGATTGATTATGATGATGATGATGATGACGACGACGATTGTGGTGGTGGAGGTGGTGGTGGTGATGATGATCATGCTGATGATGAGGAGGAGGAGGAGGAGGATCATGATGATGATTTGCGGTATACAGCATACTTTATTAAGCAGTGCGCAGCTTTTTTTTACAGTCAGAGTATACGTAACTTATTAATTACGCAGATCGTGCCACGTTTAATTCATACTGAAGATTTAATGGCGGTTTTGCTTTGAACTTTTGAAGCAAGGTTTTGAGACCTGGTCATAATTATTGCAGGACGATATTCATACACAATTAACTTTATATAATTATTCTTTCTTTCTCTTTGTCGTCTATTTTACCTACATCTTTCAATATTTGTATCTACTAGTGTTTTGTTTTTTCACCCTATGACAGTGTTATGTTTGTAATAAAGGTATTGGTTATTCTTAAACTAGTATATTATGTAATCTTCTTGAAAGAAAATAACGATGATGATAACGATGGTGATGATATAGACGTACCTGAACATATATGTCTTAGAATACTTTTATAACAACTTTCGATACTGTATAGGTCAGTTTGCCCTCGTAAAAAAGGAAAGGAATAAAGAAAGAAAATAACGAGAATGTACTAGGAAAATTCAAAAAGAAAATAAAGAAAAAGATAAAGGAATGAGAGCATTACTAGGCAGGGAGGAGACGAAGTGATCACCATATGGCTAGTCTGTTGAACTCTCAGGCCAACGTACTGGCCACATGGTCTACAGCTTCAATCGGCATTGTGAATCCTTTAACAGGAGAAATATTTAAATGTTAAAGGTGGCGAAATAAAGCATACAAAGAAATATAGGAATTCGGGAGCCTTTGCAAATGAAAATTGTAGGTTATTCCAGATAAGAATAGTCTGTGCGTATTTAAAAACAAAAATCACGTGACTAAATGTTAGTAAGACTATGCGGAATAGGAAAATATATGTACATCGGTTGCAATTAAAAAGGTTTTGACACCTTCCCATAAATCTTCAGAACGACTCATACCTTCAATAGTTGAATGGAACGGTTTATGTCTTATCGCATTAAGAAATATTTGAACACGCAAGATGTGACGCAAGATTTTAAGTCTTTTTAATAATAACTGATGAATGGTGTTTAAAAAATCCACAGAGAACAAAATATAGAATTTCTAAGCGAAACAGTGGGATGGTATGTCGGAGACAATCATTTGGAAATACCTTCCCGTGATGCTTAGATGTTTCCATGTTCACGACTACATGTCACTAAACGCTATATATTGGATGGTTCGATGTTCATGACATGATGCCACTAAACGCTATTTCTTATGAACATCATGCGAGATTTTTTGTATGTGAATGTCCAGAGCCTTCGGTGATCCCACACAGTTCCCTTGCATTGCTATGAGGAAGAAAAAAAAACACATCAACAAACTAACACTGTCGTCTGTTGAAAATACTACAGATGAAAAAATGGGATCTAATCTTGAATCCAAGATCAGATGTTCACACTATAGTTTCTAATCTCTCTGATCTTGTTCAGTCTCTACACTTTATTGACTCTCGTTATATGACGCCATCGGCAGCCATATTGGATTATATTTATATTATATGGAGTTTGTTAAACTCTTTAGCATTCAGAACATCCTCCGTCCATTTCGCGACTCGTGTTCCGAATGATCCTTTGGCACTAAGTACATTCTCCGTCCATTTCGCGACTCGTGTTCCGAATGATCCTTTGGCACTAAGATTACATCGGCTGAACAAGAATGTGATGACTACCAGATTTTTCATAATTGGTCCTGGCGTCCTTTCAGTTCTCGTCAGCAACCAGTTTCTCGTCACGGTTCTTAGAAAAGCATATATTTTCGAATGTGAATTAATTCTCTATTGTCTCAGCTTTTAGTTGATTTTAAAGTAAGTTCGAAGAGCAACAATCAAAATCAATTTGCACGCGCGTATATTTAAAAAGCGGACCCAAATAACAGTGAATACATATTGTTTACATTGCTTTGCATGGAGAAATACGCGCTGAGTTTGCGCGTGCGCATTAAGAGACCATTAAGGTGAAAAAATCAGAGACCATTATTTATCACATGATCATGTTGTGGATGGCTAAATAAATATACACATTTAGGAATTAAGTGCTCTATAAATTAAGAATAGCAATTGCATTCATTCTACGGATAATGTCAACATAACTTTTTTTTTAACGATCCACCTTTTTTGAAAAACTCAAAATAGTCATTAATGCAAGTTGCGATGTCATTTCTAGATCAACTGTTCGTCTTGAAACGATAATCACTTACAAGGTATTAGGTATTGAAGTGTCAAAGGAAACGCGCTTACTTAAAAAAGAACAGATCGTCCAAAAAGTAGATTACAGGATTTTAACGGTGGAGGATGAAAACTGGTTTAGCAGGATAAGGACCTGCGCACCAATCAGGCTATTTTTAGAAACGGCCTTCACAGCAAGCTATTTTCAATCGCACGCTTTTAGCGGTAGTTTCTTGTAGATAGAAAAGTGAAATTATTTTAATGTCTAAGTATTTAAAATGTACCGAAAGCTAATTTTTAAAAGTGAAATAATGTTTGTATTGTTGTCGAGAACTGGCAGGATGCCAGTAGTTATTAACAACAATAGAAACTGATGCGCAATTTTCCTCTTTTTTTTTTCTTTTTTTTTTGGTGACATTCACTCTACACTAAAATCTCTCTGAATGGAACTCACCCATCACTCTCGTCTGCCACCTGATGGAACACGTGCACTAGACTGGTTCTCTGTTTCAAAAGGCTTTGCTGTTAAGAAAAAAAAAAAAAAAAAAAAGTTTGAAACATGGAACCAAACGATTTATAATAAATACACTTCATCTGCTGAATTATTGTGTTGATAGGTCCCTTTGAAGATAGTTTCTGGTCATACTACTCATTTTTGTTGAGTTGGGTCTCCTTGACCATGTCTCCTTCCATTATCAATATATTACTCCAACACCGTTATCTGTATCATGGTATATGTTATATTACCTTCATTGTCGACATATTTATCTTCCTCCAAACAAATTACGGGATGAATCGAGTTGGTAAGCCATTAACTAGTGATTTACGGCCATCAATCTACGTCAAGAAAACTTGTGAATGACGTCATCACCAAGGTTTTCGTGATGAACTTACCGACGCTCGTATCATAAAGTTTGCCGACATAGACGCTAAAATATACCCGATTGATGACTCTGGAACAAAATACAATTTTGGAAGTTTTCATGAAGTTAATGATCTTGCACAAGGAATCACGGCAGTCAAGGGGCACGCTAACCACTGCGCCATCGCAGATCCTGTCTCCATTAGTCGCCTCTTACGATATACGGAATAGAACATCCGGGCTATTCTACGCGGGAGGAGATTGTCTGTTCGGAAACTGAGGCTTTTTCCGAGAGGATATTGTCTGTTTGGAAACTTGATCTTGTGTACATCTTAATGGTATGGTAACCTTCTTGAATTAGGTCTATAATGTGAAATCCAGTATGCGTGAGAATAGAATCTGTAAATATACGCATATAAAGATTAGTGTGTAAATAAACAAAGATCAATAACAGCCATTCATTCCGAGCAAACTGATTACCACCAACAGCTCTAAATACTTTAGATAAGTCGAAGGAAAAGCTCGTAAGAATACATATGTACCGGGAACAAGTAATGTTATTATTTGAGCATTTCGTCATAGAAAGGTTAAATATCATTCGTCATATATCCAGGAAATTTGAGTGTATTTTTTCATGTCATATTTAACACTTGTAAACTGCTAGTTTTTCCGAAGAGTTGGGCATGTGCAAGAAAAATATGTTAAATGTGGACATACGCACAGAAATTCAGGGGTTGATGGAAGAATGCAGAGTGCTATGGCTAAACGCTCGCTTCGCGTTCCTAGTTTGTAGATTGAATTGCCGTCCGGCACTAAAGTTTTTATATAAAACCTTTGGGTTCACTACACCGTGTTCTTCACTTTAAACTTATGCACACTCTGCAATTGTCATAAATGTATTGAAATTGTTCTATGTACGTTAATGGCTCGATATATGAGACTTTTTGTAGTTTGGAAATTAAATTAGTTGGTAAGAATATTATCTCTTTTTTCAGTATCAGAGAAATTAAGTACATTTTTGATTGTTGCAAAAATCCATGCAGACCCCAAAAATAGCTAAGACTAATTTTGGATTCGACTAGTGGATGTACAGCGTCCATCTTAATTATGGCCCATTCATCAAATGAAAAGGAGAGAAGAATCTGCAAAAAGGAAAATAATAATAATAACAAAACTAAAAACTAAACGTCAAAATAAAAATAAAAAAATACTGAGAATAAATAAATAAACAAAATTATGACTTAACCTTCCTTTGCCTGGAACTCTCGTGTACTCATCAAATTGATTTCTGCTGAGGAGCATTTAAACACACACATTGTCACATGGTGTTTATATGATATGATATGATATTATATTATATTATATTATATTATATTATATTATATTATATTATATTATATTATATTATATTATATTATATTATATTATATTATATTATATTATATTATAATTAGGACATGTGAGCAGGTTATTTTCTCCACCTTTGCGAAAGAGCGATTTTTATTAATAAAATACTATTTGTCTTCACTCCTCACTTTAGAACAGGTCATTAATTACATTCTGAAGAAAAGCACAAGTTGTTATGATGAGAACACAACAGCGAGTAGTGTGGGTAAAATACTTTTTTTGGGGGGGGGGGGTATTTTTTGTTTTTGTTTTTGTTTTCTTCTGAATTCTGAATTTGCACACTATTCAGTAAAAAAAAAAAATGCAGCATTCAGCTTGTTTTCCTGGATATCATACTTCAGCTACATAGAAGCTGTTTCCTTGTATTGAGTGAATAACAGATAATTTTCATCGAGTGGGTCACAATACTCTCCTTTTTCACCCAGGAGATGAAATATATCTGTTGTTCACTCGGAACAAGCAAATGTTGTTTGTTTTTTTTCTGCTCAAAACGTCGTGGCTAACTAAAGTGTATAACAGATTAATAGAGCAGATTCTTAACGGTATCCCGCGCGATAATGTCAGCTGTTTATTGTTTATGATTTTCTGTGTTTTGTGAATGTTCGCGCAGAAAATATGAGTGATAACATAATTCAATTTCCAAGTTCAAGGTAAAAAAAGCACATTAAGAAAAAAACAAAAAAAAAGAACAAATAAGTGCATTGTGGAATTCGAATCTGGTACTTCTGCGTTACATGTCGCCATGCTTACCATTAGACCAAGCATTTGACAACATGGCTGATTAACTTTTTGGATCATAATGTTATAAACATCTAATGAATGGAGTGAAAAAATAATATTGATAATTCACTCCAGCATTATTCTCTTGGAAAATCCACTAATTCACAGACTAGCATAAGATGAATAACAATAAAACATTTTCACATCGTATTTAAAATTTCGAACTGAATGTTGTCGAAATTCTTTATTTTGTGATAATTTCAACCGTAATTCATCGCTTTGCCATTAAAAATTAACTTCCTTTCCTACATAAAAGTCGTATTGGCAAATAAAGACTTGAAGTTAGTGAAATAATTACGTATTTTAGATGATCTACAAATTCAATATACGAGGGGTGTTTAAAAACGTTTTGAATATTAGTGCGCTGTACTACAAAGTTCTTTACTGGTGAACAGTACATCCGTGCATCCCCTCAATGTACTTCCCGTGTCCCTGTACACACTTTTTCAGTCTGATTATCCAATTATTAAATGCCATCTTGTACTCACTTTTTGGTATTTTGTTCATACACCGGAAAGTTGCACATTCAACTGCATGATTGCTTTCAAATCGTCAACCCCTAATCTAATCTTTGATAATGGAATTTGGCCAAAAATCAATTTGATCTAAATCATGGCTGTATGGAGGATGTGGCAAAGTTTGGATGCTGTGCTCCTTCATGATGTTTGTCACGACGGCAGATTTATGCGCCAATGTGTCGACGTGAAGTAGATGGATACCTCGGGTACCGTTGCGCGGACGGGTTGGTAAGTAGTGTTCCAAAACTTTTGGCAAAATCTTTGGAGGCATGAAAATGTACAGTGACACAGTCAGACATAGGTATCTGAACGACCGTCTTTTTTGTTGTTATTTTTTGGCGTTTTTTTTTTTCCGTCGAAATCCGTATAAAAATCTCTTGACAGTCTGAGACTAATTTGAGCCATTTGAGGTCTCTGCTCGTTTTCTCCGATCCAAACTATATTATTTTCTCTCGAGTCGGGTTCAAAAAAGTTAATCCATGTTTCATTACCTGTGACATTCAAATGTCTCTGATCAATCTTTTCATATTTGGCGAGTAGTTGTTTGTTGATTACAGTTCGAGTCTGTTTTTGATCAGCCGTCGACAAATGCGGGACTCATCTTGCTGAGCTTCAAATGATTCTTCAATATATTAAAAAAAAACAGCTGAGGAATTAATGCCCGTGATCATATAAATATCTTCCAATGTGTGTCGAGCATCTTCATCAATTGTCCCTTTCACAGCTGCCACTTCCCGCTCACCAATCGCAGACAACTGTCTTCCAGCACCTGGGTTATATTCGCGACCATCTTTAAAACGATAAAACCACCTCTAAATTACATCCGTAAACTTTATCGAAGTCGGCTTTAATATAAATCGGAGACTACCCGAAGAGTGCCCGGATTTTACTGTATGCTCTTGGCATAGTATCAGAATTGTTCTCCATCTCCGACATGTCGTTCACTGTCATTTATCTATGTTACGTCACACCCATATATCTGCAGGTGTCTGGCGTACACCACATGCAGTTGCATATAATTTTAGAGAATTTTATTTGTCTCTCGATCGGCGTAAAATCTATTGACAGATTCAAAGAAACAAAAATGTTATAACAAAATATTGAGAACTTTTCAAATACCCCTCGTACATCTCTCTCTCTCTCTCTCTCTCTCTCTCTCTCTCTCTGTTAGAACTTTTTAAATACCCCTCGCACATCTCTCTCTCTCTCTCTTTTTTTTAAATACCCCTCGTACATCTCTCTCTCTCTCTCTCTCTCTCTCTGGTTGGGTTAGACATAGACATCTAACATTACATGATCAATGTAATTTCTTGACGTGATCGATCAGTTATTCAGTTAAAGCGGAAGACTTCCAAATAAATTCAAAGGTAGCCAATATGGGATGCGTATTACTTCTTCGTTAATTTTATTTATTTTTGTCTATGAGATAAGCAATTTGAGTTTGTCATAGATAAGTCCAAAATATGTATGTACGATACAAAGTTATTATTTCAGTTTTAAATCAGTTATGGGTATATTGTAAATGAATAATCAAATTGAAATGAATGTTCTCAGGGAATACTTATTTGCATGCATTTACGACTCCTGTTCGTTATTTCATATTACGAGAACTTTCTGCTTTAAAAGTTACACATGGCGCATAATTTCGCATCATTGATCAAGATTTTGATAATTGTGTTAAATATGTTGTCGTTCATAAAGTTATCTGCTTTCACTATATCAACTCAAACACCCCCTCCCGTGCTTTCACTTAATCAACTCAAACACACACACACGTGCTTTCACTTAATCAACTCAAATACCCCCTCCCGATCTTTAAAGAATAAGAGGTAGACGAAATTTTAAGAAAACCACGCACGTTGAATTGAATACACTGTGATTTGTACAGATATTAACACCACAGTTCAACACGGCAAATAGGCTGGATTCAAGTTCTTCCAAATAAGTTTAGGCATTTTAAAGCTTCTGAACCTATTAATAAAATTCTTCTTTTCTTTTTTTTTAACCTTCTTGACAGATGATTGCTTGTGATGAGATTCGTGACTGTCCGGCGCCTTTTCGTAAAATCTGGGTGATATAGTATTTGCATTTCCGTCTATCCAAGCGTTCGCTTCTTCGTCCGTCGGTCAATATGTCACACTTGATATTACACACTGTAATTTGTTATGCCATTTGAGATAAATTGATAACACTTGGCAGGCTTATGCTGGAGATTTATTAATTATACAATCCATATTTCTTGAAGGTAACTCAATAAGTGAATACACAGATCTCCCTTGAGACGTTCTTTGACAAATTGAATACACAGATCCCCCATGAGGCCTTCATTGACAAAGTGAATACACAGATCTCCCGTAAGGCCTTCATTGACAAAGTGATTACACAGATCTCCTTTGAGGCCTTCTTTGACAAACTGAATCCACAGATCTCCCTTGAGGCCTTCTTTGACGAAGAAAAATAAATGACAAATTTAACTCTACAGCTGATTAAGATAGAGGGATACAACTTTGTAAATTTATGTACCTTTGTGTTATGTATCATAGTCTGGGTCGTATCTTCAAGGCCAATGTTACAAATCAAAGAACTGACACTATTGTGTTTCCTCAATACGCTAGGCTGTCGACATACAATTCATTGAACTTGATTGTTATCGTTGTACGTATTGTTTTAGGTAGGCATCTTTTTCGGAAGAAAATAAAGATAATGATGATAAGGAGAAGGAAGGGGAGGAGAAGGAGAATCACCACAAGCCAATGGTGAGTTTGAACACTAACATTAAAAATGTCTCTTACGTTGATCTAGGTACGTTTACATTTACCAAGGCTTCAGATTTGCAATTCAAGTTTATTTTCTGATTAATACGCAGCTTGATCATCCTATCACTGACATAGACGGAACAAGTTTCATGAAAAAGCTTCATTAAAGGCTAGGTACATAGAAAGGGTGCTTTTCCCCTATATATTGCCTTTGTCTTTTTCAAGGGCAGAGAAGAGGAAAGACTGAAGAAGTTGCAAGTGTCGTGGTTGAATTTGCCCAAGTAGACAACCTTTCAAAACAAAATTTATTTCGCACATGATGACTAGAGAATAAAGTTTATTTATTGACTCAGACAATCATAAATCGTTTTGCGGAGAAGAAGTTACGTTTGAATGTTAAGCACTTACAAAGAGGAAGCAGACACCAGACTAATATATTGCATTACATCAGAGACCTTACATCAGACACTAAAAAAGAGGAAGCAGACACCAGACCAATATATTGCATTACATCAGACACTAACTTCTTCGGGTTTTGCTCTTATGCAACACCAACATTGTGTACAGACAGAGTTATTGTCTCTGAGACTCCAACGTTTTGCTACTCAGTTCAACATGAGTATAAATTGTACACAAGGATCCTAACAAGATGCAATCTTACGGTTTATGTGGCTTCCTCTGCTCATATAGGTTTATGTGGCTTCCTCTGCTCATACAGGTTTTTGTGGCTTCCTCTGCTCATATATAACTGACCAACTTGCAAAAAAGGAAAATTAACATTGTGGAAGTTGTTTTATGTCAGATCATCAGAGCTATTATGGAAGACATGAAGAACTTCACGTGCATTGGTATGAATGGTGCGAATCAACCATTTTCTCCAAACTATTTGTTGGAATATGTTCAATAGAAAGTAAATTTAAAAAAAAAAGAAAAAACGTCTTCCCTTTTCACGGATCGGATGTAATTTGTCAGGTAAAATATGTGACTGTTGTGTGATTGAAAGGTGATGTTGTGTGAGAATAAATATCGATATATCACTGCAAAATCCCCGAAACATTTTAACCATATTTCCATAAAATGTAAGCCAAGAGGAACTGGCGTTTAAGGTAAGTTTATTGCTGTCTTACCCTCAGCCTATTGCTGCCATACCCTCAGACTATTGCTGCCATACCCTCAGCCTATTGCTGACTTACCCTCAGCCTATTACTGACTTACCCTCAGCCTATTGCTGCCATTCCCTCAGTCTATTGCTGACTTATCCTCAGTTTATTTATGCCATGCCCTGAACCTGAACACATTTACATGATACATTACATATGATTCATGTGTACACATTTACAGGACACATTACATATGATCCCTGTGTACACATTTACAGGACACATTACATATGATCCATGTGTACACATCTACATGATACATTAGATTTTTAAAGAACTTCTCCACATAACGAACAGTTCCCACAGAACTGAACAGATCTACTGTTCTTTTTATTGTTTGTTTTTAATAACCAATATTATTAAATTTGTGTGGTCTATCATTGTAGTAAAATTCAAATTCGGTATGACATGGGCTAGACGTTGGTGCCATCGCAAATCTATTGAGTACAGTATATATCACGTCGTTTTCCTTCTCTTGATTCCAACATATTTATTTAGGAGTATGTTAAATAATATGAATTACTTATTGGTAATTTTTCGATTAAAAGCTGTCAATTATAGAAATTGACTCAGTTGACTTTTCCAGATTTCAAAACATCGTTGACTGAGACCCTGATAGCACAAATTTCCTATTTCCAGGTATACTAATTACTCGGTACAGGATTTGCATCACACAGACCTTCTAAAATTCATCAGTATATACTTTCCATATTTTATCTGGGCTAAATTTGGCTGTATCATATACGATTTGATCAAAAAGGTGAATTATCGGTCACTGATTGAATGAAAGAAGAAATGAAAAGAGAAGAGGACAATGACTATTGAGCAACAAATTTTACGACATAAATGTTATTTCAATACATACACAGCTACTATCTGGTACAAATTTTACGACATAAATGTTATCTCAAAACATACCCACCTACTATCTGGTACAAATTTGAAGACATAAATGTTATCTCAATACATACCCACCTACTATATGTTACAAATTTTACGACATAAATGTTATCTCAATACATACCCACCTACTATCTGGTACAAAGTTTACGACATAAATGTTATTCAATACATACCCACCTACTATCTGTTACAAATTTTACGACACAAATGTTATCTCAATACAATCCCACCTACTATCTGTTACAAATTTTATGACATAAATGTTATCTCAATATAATCCCACCTACTATCTGTTACAAATTTTACGACATAAATGTTATCTTAATACAATCCCACCTACTATCTGTTACAAATTTTACGACATAAATGTTATCTCAATACAATCCCACCTACTATCTGTTACAAATTTTACGACGTAAATGTTATCTCAAGACATACACACCTACTATCTGTTTTTATGATTAATTTATTTTAAGATCACTGACATTTTAGACAACAGCTTGGAAGCGATGGTAGATTTGATTTTAAGATATAAAAGTTGCTAAAAAAAAAGAGGGGGGGGGGGAGGCCGTTGACAGATATATTATTTCTGGTCTGGTTCTGAATTTTCTGCCCTACTATTTTCTTATACATATTTCGTGTACGCAAGAAGGATAAATTCCAAGTATACTGAAGAAGTTTGTCTCCATTTATTTTGATGTATTCCCCCCCATCCCCACCCCCCACAAGGGATTTCCAGTCACACTTCTGATCCTAAAATTGTCTAGGTTTTGAATGCCTCAGGATAATCTATGAAATGTTAAAATAGTACGATAGATAATGCAAGATAGTACATGCCAACACAGGAACAGATTTAATATTGCTTTAAAGGTATAACAAAATTAAATATTTCACCTATATTTAAATGATTAATAAATTTGTGTGATCAGCTACTGAAATGCGCATATGAATAATAAATGTGTGTGATCAGCTACTGAAATGCGCATACATTACATTTTTTCAGGATGAATAGGCCACATATTAATTTGTAAACAAAAAATGCATATAAATTAGATCTAATGTAAAATCTTCTCTATTAAAGGAAAAAACATGTACAAGGACGGATCTAGGACTTTTACAATGGGCTTCAGGTTTGAGAAATGTTGGTATTTTCGCTTAAAATACCCACTTTCTGAGTTTTTCACTAAAAGTGTACAATTTTAAGTGTAAAGGAGAAACGGGAGAGGTCAATTGAATCCCTCCCCCGCTCCACCACTGATTTGTCATAAAGTTTCTTGCAGAACAATAAAATGAAAAGTGTTGACGGATAATTGCACTGAAAGGGAATACAGATCATTTATATTCAAATTTGGAAGGTGGATAAGTGAATGTTCAGACAAATAGGAAATGAGTCTCATTTAATGTAGTACGTAGTACCATTGCCTGACAAACTCTGCAACAGATTAATCCAAGTAATTTGTATCGTGGGTTGCCTTGATTTTTTTAGTCACTTCATTTATGCATAAGTTCTTGTTTAAGACATTATATTTTCCTATAAAAGTGTCAAAAAGTCATTTGACTCAATTTGTCCATTTTCACCACTAAGATCTCTACTTCAATCACTTAAGTATTTAAACGTATATTATTTGAAACCAGTTTTAGACCATCATAGATCTTTTATTTATATGTTTAATTCTTTTCCAACCAGTTTTAGACCATCTTTAATCTTTATTTCAATGTTTAATTCTTCTTTCATAATCCAATTATTACAGAATAGCAGATTAGTTTAAATATATTTTATTTCATAAATTTGTAGTGGAGATTACAAGAGGTACAATATAGAAGGTACGCATTAGTTTGAAGTGTGTGTATTTGGATTGTCTCGCATCTTTTCTCTGGATTCCTTAACGGCAAGCGTCGACTGATTCGGATAAGTTTCTTTGCTGATAGCTAATCGTCAATTCCGGAAGAAAGTTTTAAACTGTTGCGGTAAGGGAAGGTAGGACTGAAGAAATCCAGTCGTATATCACATAAATCAACCTTCATTTTGACCTTCGCGAAAAATGAGGCGGAAACTTAGTTGTTAGAGTTTATCAATTCAGGCATATTATTTAAATAGAAAGACATTTATTTCAACGACCTTGAAATCAGAATGTTCATTAACAAAAATAATAAAATAACAAAATAATTTATTAAAACTGTACCTTATTTATACTGAACACGCAGACGTTTGTTTTTTCCTTATATATATATATATATATATATATATATATATATATATATATATATATATATATATATATATATATATATATACGTCAATGATTTAAATCACTTCTCATGCTTAAGTGTATCCCTAGTTCATAAAATTTTCATAAAATATAATTTCAATCAACGGCAATACCATAAAATGTCAACATAAACAGTATGATCACTGCCGTACCTTACATGCACGACATCTGGCGGCAAGGCAAATTGAGATAACTTCTCAAAGCCATTCCAAATACGGTATCCGCAAAGAAGGGCATTCCTAATGTTCTTTTTTTATTTTAAGTTTTTATTTTTTTTACCTCGAATGATACTTTCTGTAAAACAATGACATTGTCTGCTTGGGAATTGATTTCACTCACACATTCAGCCTACACATTCATAATTGAGATGGCGTGTGTGAATGCAGTGGGTTCTCAATCGTTTTGTTCAAGATCAAAGCTAACTGTAATAGAGAACCATTCCAAAAGTCCTATATTACATTCGCGCCATCTAACATCAAACTGACAAGGGTGAAACTGTATGTGAACTCCTTTCTTCGCATTTAGAGTGATTAATATACTTAAAACGACGAACATGGCCTAATCTAGACTTCAAGCTTTCGATTCCAATGCACACTCAAAAATAGAACATTTCAGACAGCATACCTTAACTCGAACTACGGCCTTACAAATCCGTGGAAGTATTTCATGAACACGTAGCAGACAATGCTGGAAATATTGTAAAAATATAAAGTAGCTCTTGAGATATTTAAATGAAAAACAACGTTAAGGCTCCCAGTCTATGACATAATATGTTTTTAAAAATATTTTTGAGGACTAGATAAGTTAAAATGGTGGCCATATAATCGTTACCAGTTGAAGATAAAAGCAATCGAATAATCTGAACAATTACATTAAAAACCGATAGAATGCTGCCTAAAATGACATCTTTCTATGTCTTCCCGTTAGACGAATGGCGATAATAATGATGATGATCCTCATCATCATCACTTTCTTTACTAAAGTTAATCAGTTAGTATACAGATTCCTTGAAGGCCCTTTAATATTCTAAAATTCTACAGAAGCAATCTACAGGATGTAATAAACTGTAATAAGAATACATACTTTACACATGCACATACGCACGTAGCGACTGATTACAACATAACAAACGAGTCTCTTACGTGATCTGTAACCGCTATGTAACCGCCTATTTACTTCGCGGTTGGCAGAATGAAATTATAACGGCTTACTACTTTGTTCCATCGCCCACAAAATTGCTCAGGAAATGATTGATGAATTTCCGGTGTTAGTATCTGAATCATTTGTTGTCTGATGGGTTCAGTCATCTACGATATTGATAGTAAAGTCTTGGTTAAAGTATGTATGTATGTATGTATGTTATGGTATCCGTTCATCAATCCATCTAGCCAACCAGCCATCTATCTGTCTGTCTGTCCGTCTGCCTAGCTGTTTGTATTTTGTTGGTATATCTATATGTCTATTATCGTACAGGACAATCTTGATAACAGGTGCACAGGTGGAAAAGTGCATATTAGTCCCTAAATATGGACATTCAAGAATACTCATATTTACTTGTAGCAAAGATAAACGCGTGTACTAAAAACGTGGAAACAAATCTTACTTGAGTTCTGCAGCCGATTTGAGTATGAGAAGTATGAAAACTAATACAATATCAAAGTAAGTACTGTATGGTTTAGGCCATCTGAAAGTGGCAGGATATGATTGATTGTTTTGTTTGTTTGTTGTTGTGTTTTTTTTAATGTTTTTTTGTTTTTTTTACCCTGAGTTAGTTTTCACCTTCCAAATAATTTTGAGGAATTAATTAATATCAACTCTTCGAAAAAGACTTTTTACCGTAGATTGAGATATGCAGTACAGATAACTTCAGATATGCAGTACAGATAACTTCAGATATGCAGTACAGATAACTTCATATATGCAGTACAGATAACTTCAGATATGCAGTACAGATAGCTTCAGATATGCAGTACAGATAACTTCAGATACGCAGTACAGATAACTTCAGATATGTAGTTCAGATAACTTCAGATATGCAGTACAGATAGATTCAGATATGCAGTACAGATAGATTCAGATATGCAGTACAGATAACTTCAGATATGCAGTACAGATCAAACCTGCTCGGCTTTGTTGGATGAGACATTTAACTAAACTAAATTGAAACAAACAACATTGCCAAACATTTTTTTGACCTAGTCTGATTGTGTCAAACACAACTCAGTAAGACCTATATTTAGTATCTTTACTGCTAATCAACCACTATCTATATCAGGGGTGTCATTTGCTATGGCGGGCCGGATTTGATAAAAATAATAATAAATAATAATAATAATAAATAAATAATGAGTCTGGCGGGCCGTATGTTTGACACCCCTGATCTATATGAATGTACATGGACTGTTTCTGCTAATCAACCAAAGTGCGCATATAGTTCGGTTTTGTGGGGTTTAACGCCATTTTTCAGCTAAGTAATGATAGGCTGTACATGGAGTCCAGTATATCTGGTGGAAGAAGAACCCGGGAAGAACCACCGACCCACAGGAAGCTACTGGCAAGCTTTTTTCTCACATACCCACGTTGGTCGAGGCGAGACTCGATCTCACGCGGACTGAGGTGAGATGTGTAAGTAATCTGTGAAGGCGAGCGTCCTAGACCACTCGGTCACCCGGGGCCCCAGAATAGAGTGTGTTGGCCATCTTTCACTTGTGTTGGTGTAGTTGCCACCTAATTATACCCCACTTCATAGTGTCACATCTGGGTATTACAGTTGAAGTCAGGCCTGTGCTGCAGTGGTGAGGATACAAATCACCTGCTGCAAGGAATCGAATACACAACGTAATCCACTAACTGACCAGGTAGACCCCAATTCTGTAATGTCAAGTGGAATTAGAACTCGTAAAGTGATGTACAAGAAATGCCAGAATCACACCAATATGTCACTGAGCTACACTCAACATCGTTCTTTACCAGTATGAGTTTGTCATGGTCAATCCACTTTGTGTGTACTGTATGCGCTTGCTATAGCATGGTCAATCCACTTTGTGTGTACTGTATGCACTCGCTAATAGCTTTCTGCCATATTGGTGCCGAAATACATTGTTTTGGTTTCGTTATGAATCAGTTGGTCCAGGATCCAGACTTTTATTATGACTAATATGACCTGAAATAAGAAGCAAAGTACAGCCGTTAAAAAAGAAACACAATTGTAACTCAGAGACTAATACTTTAGTCGGTAACATTTACACATGTTGCTGTCTTTTCTGAAAGAAAGGAATAATTATTGTGTTATTTATCATGATTATTGATTATTTCTTGAGAAGGCTTTATGGGTATTTTGAAAAACTCTGTACTCTCATCCGTCCTACTGTCTGGCGGAATTACACAAAACTCATTAATATACTTTCCCACATTTTGATACAGTGCTAGAGGAAAATTAATTTTGGCTTTCCCACATTTAGATACAGTACTAAAGGAGAATTAATTTTGACTCCTCAACTTGGGACTCCAAAGGAAGGGTCATAAGTTCACATGTCCCAAATCATAAATCTTAGGGACGGACGGCTGTTACATAACCTAAAATAATTCTTTTCTCTTAACCATCTATATTTATTTTTCTCACACGAAATGATGTCATGAAGACTGTGCCAAAGTTTGCACCATCGTCCTACATATAAGTGAGAAGTAATGACACACCATTTAAATAGTATACTTTTTCTGAATTAAACAAGTATCTTTTTGTGTACTGGAAATACAGTCAGTCTTAAAAAAACCCCAAAGCATTTCAGCGTTAGAAAAAATATTAGAAACATACATTTTTTCCCTAAGATTAAAATCTTATTAATCATTTCCTTATATTAAATATTAATTTCCAGTAATTCATCATTTGTAAGCATAAAGTTCCATTACCATATGTTTTAATAAAAAACTCATTTGTAATATTTCAGACGTCATAATATGCAATATCTATATTTTATCTTATAAAAATAAAATTTTAGAACAGCATACCATCTTAGCCATCTTCCGGTCCTTTATTCTACTGTATTACTTTCGTTCGTAACACTACGGTTACATCTTAAGTAATCTTCGGAAGCCATTTGTTTTTCTTCTTCACAGTCATTGAAATGAGCGACACCTGTATAAAGTTAATGAGGAACATTCACTCGTCAGTTACATATGTTTAGAGGATAATATGCCAATATGCTCAGAGAATGAAAAATATTGTTAATGTATTGCTTTGTTTTCAGATAACTACAGATTTTCCAATATAAGTCTAAAAGGTATTGTCTTACAGTAGAAATATATACGAATAATATATCAACAACGTTTTAAGTATAGAATCTGTTGCTATGGTTGTCTTAAATGTTACCAACTAACAAACTTTGTGTGAATTGCAATGCTTGATACGAGAGAGAGAGAGAGAGAGAGAGAGAGAGAGAGAGAGAGAGAGAGAGAGAGAGAGAGAAGAGAGAGTATATAAGTGGATGCTCCATTGACCTCTGCTTAATTAAAATCTCCTCGCAAGGATTCTACAGCGAGTCTAGCTCCAGCGCAGTTGACACCGTGTTTGTAACAGGACGGTACACAACAATTTTAACTAAAAGCGAACGGATAGAAATTTACAACTAGACGTCAAGAAACAATCAAGGTCGAAGCAGATTGCAAGTAAATATATTCATGGGCTATTCTACTCGCTTGTTGCTAGGAGACGGGATGAATTGATCAGTAGATGGTGCACACACTTTTAATCCGGCTCATCAGTAAATGAGGACGATAAATATAGTAGATATCGCATTTTTATTTGTAGAAAATAATTTTCTAAATTATATTAAAAAAGTCGGCAGATATCAGAAAACAAAGCAGTAATATTTACATTATTTTGGCCCACCTCGCGAATCATAATAAACACTGTATTACATTTGAATGGTGTACAGAACATTGTATTACATTTGAATGGTATACAGAACACTGTATTACATTTGAATGGTGCACAGAACACTGTATTACATTTGAATGGTATACAGAACACTGTATTACATTTGAATGGTGCACAGAAAACTGTATTACATTTGAATGGTGTACAGAACACTGTATTACATTTGAATGGTGTACAGAAGACTGTATTACATTTGAATGGTATACAGAACACTATTACATTTGAGTGGTATACAGAACACTGTATTACATTTGAATGGTGTACAGAACACTGTATTACATTTGAATGGTGGACATAACACTATATTACATTTGAATGGTATACAGAACACTGTATTACATTTGAATGGTGTACAGAACACTATCACTCTCGGTTCTGCTCATACATCTCTTCTAGGTGACTCTTTGAAGGCTTGAATATGGATTGCTCTTGTTGTTAGTCAATCGGAGCCACCGGTTGTGTATATATTACAGTAATTTTGGTAGAACTAAGCGCACCTGGAACTATGTTCTAATTAGGACCTTATAACATATATGTATCGAAAAGTTTGGAACCATGTCAGTACACGCAATGTCTGTCAGACTGTGTATCTATGTCTCTATGCAAGATATCTAGGAAACAACTGATCTAAGGAACCATTCCACAATTCAGTTCTATTCTTGATTTTCTGAAGCATACTTAGCAGTTGTAGTAAAACACGTGCAAACCTAAATGCAAAAATGGGACGAAGATTTCGGACAATGTATAACTTTGTGTCTTCAGCTGACAAGAGAAATCATAATTGTTGTACCGAAATTGTTGTCCAGGAAAACTCATATTTTATGGAGTAAAACTCTTAAACCCTAAAGCTTTCTAAATCGATTTTCATTAAGTTTATTGACTTTTGTTCCGTCACAATGTAATCGGTATTACCTGTATATAAAGCATGTATTATCCATTTATTATTCAGATACCCGTTTAATACATCTTCATTTATCTACATATGTATATACCAAAGTTCTTGCTTTCCTATTGTTCGATATCCTACAAGCCCGGCTTAACAGAAGAAGAGAAAAAGGAAAAGGCGTTGTTTGGATCACTTCCCATATAAAATTTTCTCTAGCTTATTAACATTAGCTATATAATTTATACACTTGAGAGAAAGAATAGAGGATCTGTATCTGGTCCCAGATACACAGGATAAATTTGATCTCTACTGAAATTCATTACAAATTATGCGTGATTTTAGCTTATTTCCTTATTGTCAATGCCCACGTTAGTGCGAAGCGAGACAGAGCTAGCTGTATAACATTGATTGACCGAAGCTGATAACTATGACAGAGAAAATAGCTACATTATCGTTGATACAGATTTATGTGCGCTGATCAGTAAAGTCATGGAAATGAGATAAAATGGGTTCGAGGGAGTTGGGCTGGCATAGGAAGTGACAGTTAACATAAATGTACGCACGCACTGTATCTGTGTATATGGGAAAGGTTACAAGGGTTAGGTTCAGCGTTTCATGCAATGTAGTTGCAGGGACCTGAAAGCACTGTCGATCTGATCAGTTTTCGGTTTGGGAAGATATCACTCCACAAGCTTATAAATGTAGAGATATGTATACAGCATCTAACAAAATACATCATCAACAAGTGCCAATTTGCCTCGAGTGTTGCTTATTTTCCCCTTATTTGTTGGCATAGTTATGATTTTCATCGTAGAGATCGAACTGTAACGTTCTACAAAGCTCTCTAACCAAATGACTTATTCTTTATGAACTTTGGTATTGCTCTTTTCTGCTAATGTAGTCCTTTGTGTTTTTTTAATTTTTTAATTTTTTATTAACGCACATTACCACTCTGTGAAATAGCATAAGAAACAGCAGTCGTTGAAAAACGGGCGTGCGCATATTAATTGCATGTATACCTAATAAGATTTTACCACAAACACTCGGGACCGGCAAGAGGTGGGAAGATACGAGACAGACTAGTGGTGGGAAGATACGGGATCAAGGAAAAGTGGGAAGATACGGGACCATCGAGAGGTGGGAAGATATGAATCTTGTGCAAAAGAAAATTGAATATAGGATATTTACAAAGGATCATTAATCCATTCTTGGTTTTCCGTGGCAGGCACATGCTCTCTATTTGTTCATAGCAATTTTTATCTCTGAAGGAGTGATATGAAAGAGATATTTCCTAAAACACGGCATGACCCCATCAACTCCTATTAGGTCCGACATGGAAAGAAATTGATAGATGTATTTCACAAGTCCATGTCAAATGGTGAATAGAATATATAACATTTATAATTATTTATTCTAAAATAATCGGGTGAGAGATCCTCTGCGCATCACCTCGGGTTTTTTGTTTATTTGTTTCTTTGTTGTTTTTTTTAAATATTTTTTTTTATTTTTTATTTTTTTTTGGGGGGGGGGGAAGGGTCTTTATATTTTTGTCTTCTTAGTTGTTTGTGTATTGTTTTGTATTTTAGTTTGTATTTTATTTTATTTTATGTTATTTTTTTTGGTACTGTTTTTTGTTGTTGCTGGGGTTTCTTTTTTTTTTTTTTTTTTTTTGCTTCTTTGTTTTTCTTGGTGGCTGTTAGAGAGGAGTCGGGTCTGATGGGTATCACTTGAGTGATTTTCGTCGTAGGGCTTATATTGTTTAAATATACAGCGGAATACATTAATTGCATATTTGAAAATGGCTTCGTCATTGACATTAATAAAATACCAATGTAATAGAATGTGAATTCATGGAAGGAATTGGAAAGACGATTTACCAGTTGTCAATCCTTTGCGGTAGTTGGAATCTTGACATTGAGTCTAAAGTGGACAAAATTTAACATTGGAGCATTTCTTTAAATAAAACATAATGAATCATAAAACTAAATCAACCGAATATTTTTACTTACCAGAACCTAGTTTTAGAGTGCGTGTGTGTGTGTGTGTTTGTGCAAAACCTTGAAGAATAATTTTTAAACATTTAAAAAGTATCATTGAAACTGATACGCGCGTTTGTTGTTCAAGATTCGACCAATGTGTTCGAATGTGTTATGTTGCAAGTAATCAGGGAGATTTACCAACCAAAGAATGGCGACGACTCGATATAGGAGTCGATTTTTATTTATGTATTACCAATTATTACAGGTATATGTACGATCATTATAAAACAAAGAAAAGGAAAGCTCTATAATTAATCATTATCATATAGTCTCCTGATATATTATTCAAAGATTTAAACTCGAAAGAAAAATAGTTGAAACAAAATATTAATAGACATACAAAATTAAAAAAAAAAACCAAACCCCCCCCCCAAAAAAAAAAAACCAAAAAAAAAACAACAAGAAAGGGAAAAATGATTGATTCTCATCAGGGATGAAAAATACTAAATCTAAAAGAAAACGTAATTAACTCACGTCATTAGCAAATAAATTAAAATTTGTACTGAAAAAGAATATCTTTCATTGGAATTGCAGCATCTATAAAAAATATATAGTGTCATCATTAACATGTTTCTTTCATATATTTACCTGGACAAAATCATATATTGTCTTTCATATATTACCTGCACAAAATGATATATTGTCTTTCATATATTACCTGGTCAAAATCATATATTTTCTTTGTTTTGCAAAAGCAAACACTTTTTGTAAATGGGAATTTCCTAGATTATTCCTATGTATATAATTTCCTGAACACTAGGAAAGAGACTTAAGATAAATATGCGTTATAGTTATGATAATTCATATTTTCTGAGTGTTTGAAGATATTATTATATGTTAATTACGGTTCAACCGCATACGGCTTTATTTAGAAATATTTATGCGAATATGATAATGCTTTAGCGTTCGCTTTTGTTACTTAATTCAATCTTTGCCTTGTTTTGTCAAATCTGCGAAAGAGTTTATGACTTTACAGTCATGCTTGACCCTGATAGTTACTATTCACGTCCTGAAATAAATATAAGTCAGAATAAACACGTCAGAAATGTCATTTACTATGAAATTACATTAGACTTTTTGAACTGGAGGCTCATCAATTGTCACATGTTAAAATATGGGCCATCAAGATTATGCTATAAAAATAATTAGAAGATGATGTAAAATCGACGTAAAATGAATAATGTTGACATAACAATATGCATATCAAATGTTTGCTTCACGGAGACCGCTTTACGTTATGTCGTAACATAACTTGTTTCACTAGGGATAGCGTTCACTTGTAGGAAATACTTGATGTTTTCTTAATTGATTTTTTTCTGACTGTATATCAATGTCTTGAGTCACCAACCTGAGTTTTTAAAAATTCTTTATTGTACTTATGTCTTAAAACCTGACGTAATCTGGTATTATTAAAAAGTATCTTTCTCACTTACAAAGAAAGATTGACTATCAGGGTACAGACTGGGTCAAAGGAGACACAAGTTTTGGGAAAGAAGAAAACTCAGCAGTGGAGTTATCAAACTGTGGTGACAAAGGTAGCAGACTCGATCTAAACGGTTTGAAATTCTCACTTTTGCGCCAACAAATTCTTCAGAAATATTAAGTTTCAAAATTTGAAAATTTTCGTCTGACTTCGCAAAGGTTAACGACACAGTTACAACTGAAATGGGGGCCCCGGGTGACCGAGTGTTCTAAGGCGCTCACCATTACCGATCACAGTCATCTCACCTCTGTCTGCGTGAGTTCGAGTCTTGGGCTCGGCCAATGTGGTTATGTGAGAAAGCTTGCCAGTAGCTTCCCGTGGGTCGGTGGTTCTTCCCGGGATTTTTCACGGTTCTTCCTCCACCAGATATACTGGCCGCCATGTATAGCCTATCATGTGCTGAAAAATGGCGTTAAACCCATAAAACCAAACCAAACCAAACAAATGAAATGCCAAAAACCTTTCATAAAATGTGTTTGCCTTCAATAGTTATGATAATGCATTAATTCAATAGGTATACTTAATCTGGTACCTGAATTCAATAGGTGTACTTAATCTGGTACCCTAATTCAATAGGTGTACTTAATCTGGTACCTTAATTCAATAGGTGTACTTAATCTGGTACCTAAATTCAATAGGTGTACTTAATCTGGTACCTTAATTCAATAGGTATACTTAATCTGGTACCTTAATTCAATAGGTGTACTTAATCTGGTACCTTAATTCAATAGGTGTACTTAATCTGGTACCTTAATTCAATAGGTGTACTTAATCTGGTACCTTAATTCAATAGGTGTACTTAATCTGGTACCTTAATTCAATAGGTATACTTAATCTGGTACCTTAATTCAATAGGTGTACTTAATCTGGTACCTTAATTCAATAGGTATACTTAATCTGGTACCGTAATTCAATAGGTGTACTTAATCTGGTACCTAAATTCAATAGGTGTACTTAATCTGGTACCTTAATTCAATAGGTATACTTAATCTGGTACCTTAATTCAATAGGTGTACTTAATCTGGTACCTTAATTCAATAGGTGTACTTAATGTGGTACCTTAATTCAATAGGTGTACTTAATCTGGTACCTTAATTCAATAGGTGTACTTAATCTGGTACCTTAATTCAATAGGTGTACTTAATCTGGTACCTTAATTCAATAGGTATACTTAATCTGGTACCTTAATTCAATAGGTATACTTAATCTGGTGCCTTAATTCAATAGGTGTACTTAATCTGGTACCTTAATTCAATAGGTATACTTAATCTGGTACCGTAATTCAATAGGTATACTTAATCTGGTACCTTAATTCAATAGGTGTACTTAATCTGGTACCTTAAGCTTCATTCCACTCAAACTTCCTTCCGCTGGAGTTGTGTGATGAAGGTAACCGTATAAAGGATAAGTTCTACTGCGACATCATTTTCGCTTCCTCCAGTTTGTTTTGTGTGCAACATTAGATGTTTCAGAATAAAGTGTAAAATGGAAAAAAAAAATACTAGATCTTGAAGTCATAGAATAAGATTTTACGCTAGCTTTGACAGTTAAACAACGAGTTTGTAAACCGACCGGTTGGTTAAAATAAATCGCAGGTGACATATATCACATACGACCTTTACCTATTTATCACTAACATTCACTGCCTACGTTATCACCCTGTAGTTTTCTTTTTGCAAGCGTGTCCTCCATCTATCTACCCTCCTCCTGTATTTTTTCTGCATGTTTCTTCATATCTTTATCCCTCTGTCTGTTTGTTTGTCTTTCATTTGTTTTTAATTCTTACACTCTATGTGCCAATTATATTGGGCACGTAATTAAACAGGAATGTCACCCTCAGATCTGCTCAGTCGTCATAATGTACAAATCTTATTTACCTTGCATCAACTGTCTGTGAAACAATGTCAAAAGGTGTGAACGGTGGAGACGAATTTACTTATTCCCTACAGCAGTAAAGTTTATTTTGTATCTGAAAGTTTTAATGTGAATCGTGAAGCCGTATTAAGTCTGTAATCATTGCGCTTCACTGTGTGAAAAGTACACTTATTCCTGAATTTTTTTTTTTAAATTTTTTTTCTCACTCCCAGTAGATTCTGGCTTAATATTAATTAGAATAGGGGCTTGTACCAATATTCAGGTACATTTTATTGGGTTAGGGAAGGTGACTTAATAGTTTATTCATCAGGGCGTACATTTTATTGGGTTAGGGAAGGTGACTTAATAGTTTATTCATCAGGGCGTACATTTTATTGGGTTAGGGAAGGTGACTTAATAGTTTATTCATCAGGGCGTACATTTTATTGGGTTAGGGAAGGTGACTTAATAGTTTATTCATCAGGGCGTACATTTTATTGGGTTAGGGAAGGTGACTTAATAGTTTATTCATCAGGGCGTACATTTTATTGGGTTAGGGAAGGTGACTTAATAGTTTATTCATCAGGGCGTACATTTTAAAGTTACCAAAATTCAGCTTATATTGCGCCATAGTTTTCTCCTGGACCCTACGAGACTTATTCCACTATATAGATCTGACTATACAAAAGCTTATTTTTGCTAAAAATGGATGAGAATGAGTCACTTCTTTTAAATATTTAGATTTCAAACCAACCTTTAATATCGTCATGCAAACGCTATCATTTCTGATTCCATTCGAAGTGACAGGCTTTCCTGATTCCATTCGAAGTGACAGGCTTTCCTGATGGAATCAGGACACAATTAATATTGCCGGTTCAGTACCCACGAATGTAGTCCGAGTCTATTTTTAGATCATTTTTTCCTCTCTCAATTTGGTGGTGATGTATGCATTAGATTTAGTCATTCTTAGTATTAATTTAAAGGAAATTGGTTATTGTTTAGAATATGAGCATTATAGTGTGGTTGTCTGTGTGTATTTTGGCGACAGTGCACAGTGAGTAATGAGGCATTGGTACTGATCCGGAAGTGAAATATGTGACTTATTACACGTTGCTTTGTTTACAGTCCAGCCATTCATAAGAATGCCGGTTAACCTATGACAAGAACTTCAGCGTGAGTTCATCTTTGAAGATACTTTACAGCAACATATGATTTATTAGGATTTGGACACAGTGGAAAGTTCAGTACTGACAAACAAATGTAGAGACTATATAGGAAAATTAATTGTGGTCTGAGGCCTGACAGTGGGAAGGTTATAAAAGTTTACATTGTTATCCTGAATTTATTATTCAAGGTAGATGCATGAAATTTGGACATTTTGTGTATATTGACTTTAAAAATAGAACTATGAAATTAAAAATTAAAAAATTTAAATATTTTTAAAAATTTAAATCAATGTTTAAAATAAAATTAAAATTTTAAATTTTTTTTAAAAAAAATGCACATTTATAGAGCCTATGGGGTTGATACTCATTATTATCACCATGTATGTATTTCTACATCTTATACAAGTTACAAAGGTGGATATTTTTGAAATTTTGTCAGAGAAAATCTTGTTCAAATCTGTGCCAGCACCTAACAGTATTTGGATACTTTGGACAGGCAATGTAACATCAAATAGGTTATATGGGCTATTGTCATATAGGGACCCTGAGACTAACATTTGGAAAAAGAAACATGTCCATAGACTGGCATTCATGATAAAGATGGGAAGTGTAAACATTCCAAAAGAGTTAGATGCATCGCATTTATGCCACAATAGTTTGTGTGTGAATGCGGATCACCTCAGCCTGGAACCCCATCATATCAACAACAAATAGGCAGTACTGCATATGATATTAAAATTGTTTTGGACATGGTGAATTTCCAAACTGCATGCTACAGTTGAAATTGTGATATGGAATAATTACAGGTATAATGATATGTCCTGCACACCCACCCACCTACATCCATAGAGAAATGTACATTAGCATGACATGGCTGGCTTGATGGTTGCATGGATAAAATGGTATTAGTTGATTGATTGATTGATTGAATGATTGATTGATTGATTGATTGATTGATTGATTGATTGATTGATTGATTGATTGATAAATAGATGTATGCATTGATGATTGTTTGTATTAAGTAAGGAGGATCGAAGAAAGAAAGAGACCTGGTCTTTATTTTATTTGACTATGTTGGTATGACAGCTTTATCTTAAATCATACACACACTATTTCATTCATTCATTCAATGCTACATTCATTCATTCAGTCAGTCAGACAGTCAGTCAGTCAGTCAGTTCATGTTATTTTAGAATATGTTAAAATATTTGTTTGTTTGTTTGTTTATTTATTTCTTTATTTATGTCTTGATATTCTGAGAAAACTGTTTCGACCTCTCCATAGGTCTCATCAGGTGGTAGTAGATAACACAACTGCACATAGCATGCGTTGTGTTACCTACGGATATCCCCACGACAGTTTTCCTTTCTGTATTATGTGTTTTTCATTCTGTCTTTTGAGCACTGTCCTTTTGTACATGGACTAAGATCATCTTTTCTGTCTGCAGTGTCCTTGTCTCCTGGTAAACCTGTGCGTAGGAGTGATCGCCCTTGGAATAACTGTGCAGTCAGACTTCCTGTGTTGCTGGGCTGAGTTCTGTACCTCTGATGAGCCTGAATCATATATCCCTGTCTTTCCAGTACATGTTTCCTGTTTTCCGGATACTTTTGATACAAATGATGGTAAGTACAGTGTTTTATCCATTTGATCCAGTGACCTCAGAGTACTTGGTGAAAGTATACCCCCCCCCCCCCCAAGTGTTTTACTTTTGTTTTCAGAGATGATCCAAGTCTGTTATTGAGTCTGTGAATTGTTGAATACACTCTTGCCTCAAAGTTTCTTGAATAGTTAACATTTTTAGGTACGGAAACACTGACTGATCTGTTTACAGCCTCACATTTCTGCGTGTTTGTATTAAGTTGCAGTCTTTGTACAACATCACAGGAAAGTTTCATTTTCAGCACTTCCCGGAGAATATTCTTATCACTTTCTCTCATGTTTAGATGAGTCACTTGATGAAGTCCCAGAAATGCAAATCATATCCACCAATTGTTAGTACTTCCTCCCCCACAAACCTCAGAATAATGCTGACATTTGTTGCAGTCCCCAGAATAACACTGCAGAGCGGCATCCAGTACTTGGGGAAGTTGACATTGGATAATTCTAACATCACCACCGGTGTCTTCCATCATTTGTTTGAAGATCAAAACTGCAGCGGGCTTTAACATCTTGACTGAGAATTGTCTGCTTAAGCTTTTTTCCTTCTCTTGTTCTTATTCCCAGAAACATATTTTTCACTAAAAGTTGCAGAACTGCACTTTTTGAGATCAGATCTCTCTCATCTGTTGTCTTGATCGCCATTACAATGGATGATATCATTCCACATTTCAACATTTTTATTCATATAGATCATATGTGTCCCCTCATGCTCATTCACTTCTGTCTCTTTCAGGGTCAGTCTTGCTTTGGATGATGGCCATAGAATTCTAGCAGACCCAGGTGTGCCATTACAGTCTGGTGCCACAAGTGACTGGAGACCCCCACCTGTCGGCTTCATCACTGCCATGAGAGAGAACTTCTCTGCATCCATTCTTCTGGTCACTTGAGCAGATGCAGCACTGGAACTTGGTAGAGTATCATCAGTCAGAAATCTGACCCCTTTGTTATGTGGAATATTTCCTGGTTTAAAAAAAGTTTTCTTCTTCTTGGTGTACCCTTTCATGGTTTCAGTTTTAAAAAACTGCATGTAAAAGTACAAGAATTGTCCTCTCTCCCCCCTTATATAAATAGGAAAAGGTGTGCTGCCCTGGTATTATAGAACTCCACCAAATCGTCAATACTATTGGAAGCCTAACATCTACCCTTCAGGGGTGAAAATGACATCACTACCTTAGTAACCACCCCTAACTGGCGTATTCAGATGCTACCAGATTTAAGGTGCTACCTATTATTGACAGGCCCTTATTTAATTACTTCACACCTGATAAGGAAAACCACTTCACACCTGACAAGGAAAACCATTGATGTTTGTGATAAGGGAATGGAGACATGTTGCAAAAAAAAAAAAAAATTGTCAACTTGAGTTTTTAAATTTTCATGATAATTTAATTTAAATTCAAATTTTTTAATACAAATATGTATCATATTTTAAAATTGACTCTCCACAGAGAGTTTAGCAGCCAGGTTTAATTTCTAGTAATTTCCAGATTTGTATGAGGACTAAAAACTAACTACAGTTTATTTCAAGTGTTTATCTTAATTAATAAATTAACCATTCAACTATAAGTTTTGTGCATTGTTCACAGTCGGCCATTTTGAAATTCATAGTGTTTGTAATACAATGGTGTCAGATAAAATGTATATGCATGCATCAAATTCATTGAAACTTTGCAGCAGTATTTCAGACACATTTATTTTAGTTTTTTCCATTCAGGTGAAAATTTCTGACCCTGATAGGAATCAGGACACAATTAATATTTCCGGTTCAGTACCCACGAATGTAGTCCGAGTCTATTTTTAGATCATTTTTCCTCTCTCAATTTGGTGGTGATGTATGCATTAGATTTAGTCATTCTTAGTATTAATTTAAAGGAAATTGGTTATTGTTTAGAATATGAGCATTATAGTGTGGTTGTCTGTGTGTATTTTGGCGACAGTGCACAGTGAGTAATGAGGCATTGGTGCTGATCCGGAAGTGAAATATGTGACTCATTGCACGTTGCTTTGTTTACACTCCAGCCATTCATAAGAATGCCGGTTAACCTATGACAAGAACTTCAGCGTGAGTTCATCTTTGAAGATACTTTACAGCAACATATGATTTATTAGGATTTGGACACAGTGGAAAGTTCAGTACTGACAAACAAATGTAGAGACTTTATAGGAAAATTAATTGTGGTCTGAGGCCTGATGTTAATCCTCCGCCATTTTGTGGCCTTGTCATAGAGACGTTTGTTGATTAGCGTAATCAGTCGCGCGCTTCTATTTTTGGAGAAGAGAATCAGTATGAGCGTGCAAGAGTAAGCTATTTCAAACCGATTGGTCAGATTCGGATACGTCCTCAAGCGGCTGATTTGCAAAATGAGTCTTTCATAAACCCTTCTCCTTTTTAAAATATAGATTTGTCCAGCATCCTAGCATATATTTTGATGAAGCTAGTTATTATCACCTAGAAATATATCGGGTTCCAGACTAATGGCGTGTGATTTACATTAGGAATCCCCTTCACTTCGAAACGCAAATGAATTTGACAGTGCTTGCTTTGAGATACTAAAGTTTGGTTGGAAAATCTAAAATATTTAACAGAAGTCAATAATTTTCATCCAATTTTTAGCAATACTGTGCCTTTGTTTAGGCAGATCTAGCTAGGGTACAAGTCTTACAGGATCCAGAAGAAAACAATAAACGAGTAGTTTAAATTCACTGGTAGAGAGCACAAAATGAAGGAGAATAAATATTGTTTTAAACCCCCAGTGCCATTTATTTGGGGTAAAACAACACAATTTGTATAATAAATAATAAGAAGTTTAAAAAAAACTGCTGTTAAATTGCCAACCTTATTATTTGGAGGCAAATTCAGTTAAATCTCTCACTGAATGACAAAGCCGTACAATACCGAATAATCTCATTGTCTTCTATAGAATGTAAATTAAAAAAAGTATGTACTTGTGACGATGCCAAAGTTCTGTGCAATTCCATGTTAATATTTGTTTCTTCATGCGGGTTCAGATTGAATTCTGCAAAGAATATGAAAAATCTTACAACAATTTTCTAACAGATAGATATCTTTAACCGGATCGAACTCTGCGATAAATTGTAAAGACCTTGTAACAATTGCTTTCATTCATATATTCCAACTCTAGTGCATGCCTTCGTGAATCTCTCCCGAATACGACCGTTTCTTTCTGACATTTCTACAGAGAACGAATCTTTTACTTTTTTCTTAAATAGCAAAAAAAGGAAAATAACAAAAGTACAAAACCGTTCACGTACGATGTGTGTGTGTGTGTGTGTGTGTGTGTGTGTGTGTGTGTGTGTGTGTGTGTGTGTGTAAATGTCCGACATCAACATACAGTCTTATATATGTATAGTATTTGAGTCTCAGAGGTTTAGAGGAAATTAACCATAAATTACTTTGCTTTCTGCTTCTTGCATGTCTGAGATCGAAGGAAACAATTTTGACAAGAGATGAGGGGTATATCGTAATAGATGATTTTGTCTTCACGAAAGTTGAAGACTACAATTTTCTTGTTGAATAATTGAACCATAAATAAACGGTGTATACAGAAATGTTAGCTTAGAGGTAATGCTTAAAATATTTCCAACACAGAAAAATAATTTTAGGCCAGCAGTTTGTTTCAGTCTTTACCATCCAGAATGCACCACAAGTCGACTTGAAAGAAGCCAACTACGAAAAAAGACAAAGACCGTATTTGGATAATTGATTAATGCAGCACGAAATTTGTAGATGTCAGTTTTCTTGGGAGATCATGAAACCGGAAAAAGGATGCATACAAGAATGGTGCTGCCGAAATTTTATGCGTATAATTTAAGACTAAAAGAAACAATTTTTGCAAGTGTTTCCTTTCTATTTTAATGATTAGTGGAAAATGCTTGCTGACTCTTTGTATCGGATCTAAAGGATAATGTTTTACTTCGAGACGATGGACATGCTGAAATAATGTATCAGTCTGCCTTAATATTGTATCTGTCACCCTTAATATTGTATCCGTCTGCCTTAATATTGTATCCGTCTGCCTTAATATTGCCGATTTTTTTTAAGATTACTAAATCAGAAATAAACGATGCATGCATAACTGGTAGCGCAGAGTCAAAGCGTGCCGTTTTAAGACAATGACTAATCATTATGCTAAGTAAAGCACTTCTTCTATCTGGCTATCCACACAGTGCAATTTTTTATATTATCCTTACGCCCACTATATATGTATGCTAAGTAAAGCACTTCTTCTATCTGGCTATCCACACAGTGCAATTTTTTATATTATCCTTACGCCACTATATATGTATGCTAAGTAAAGCACTTCTTCTATCTGGCTATCCACACAGTGCAATTTTTTATATTATCCTTACGCCACTATATATGTATGCTAAGTAAAGCACTTCTTCTATCTGGCTATCCACACAGTGCAATTTTTTATATTATCCTTACGCCACTATATATGTATGCTAAGTAAAGCACTTCTTCTATCTGGCTATCCACACAGTGCAATTTTTTATATTATCCTTACGCCACTATATATGTATGCTAAGTAAAGCACTTCTTCTATCTGGCTATCCACACAGTGAAATTTTTTATATTATCCTTACGCCACTATATATGTATGCTAAGTAAAGCACTTCTTCTATCTGGCTATCCACACAGTGCAATTTTTTATATTATCCTTACGCCACTATATATGTATGCTAAGTAAAGCACTTCTTCTATCTGGCTATCCACACAGTGCAATTTTTTATATTATCCTTACGCCACTATATGTGTATGCTAAGAGTCCCACAAAATAGTTCTACACACTTTATTGCTTTACTTTCTTTGGTGTGATGACTTATCTGAGTCATACTGATATATGTCTTGACTGCAATTTGAACTAATTAAAAAAAATCGTCACAATTTCCAAACATGCGTACTTGTAAAAAGTGAAATTGCCTATGCTCATTGGAGAACTTCCGATGTCAAACTCTTCAATTTCGGAGGTAAGCAGTTCGCAACGCCATAATGCCTAAATGGAGGAGATTAACCAGTTTAAGAAAGAAATTACTGAAGTCTTTCCAATCAGCTGAAAAAACAGCAAAATGTAACTATTATATTCATATATATATATATATATATATATATATATATATATATATATATATATATATATATATATATATATATATATATATATACCTGATCTGAAGGAAGTCAAAGTTGAACTCACACTGTGTCTTTGGTCTTGAATAACTGTGCATTTATAAAATAGAAGAAAACTTATTTTTTTTATTCTCATCAGCATAAAAGTCGCCGTCGACATTTTTCAGTCTTCGTTCAATACTTAAATGCTTCGGAAAGACGCTAGTTCACTATCATACAGTCGTGATGATATACATATGACTTCAGAAAGAGGCTAGTTCACTATCATACAGTCGTGATGATATACATATGACTTCAGAAAGAGGTTAGTTCACTATCATACAGTCGTGATGATATACATATGACTTCAGAAAGAGGTTAGTTCACTATCATACAGTCGTGATGATATACATGTGACTTCAGAAAGAGGCTAGTTCACTATCATACAGTCGTGATGATATACATATGACTTCGAGTATAAATACACGCTCACACGCACACAAACACACACACACACATTAAGATCTCATTCTATCCATCACGTTCTCTCTCTCAATCTCTGAATATATATAGATATATATGTGTGTGTGTGTATATATATATATATATATATATATATATATATATATATATATATATATATATATGTGTGTGTGTGTGTGTGTGTGTGTGTGTGGATGTGTGTCTGTGTCTGTGTGTGTGTGTGTTTTAACATTTGAGTCGACATCTTTCCACTAAAAGAGAATCGTTATCTCCACTTAATGCTAATTTTTCTTCTTTTTCGGATTCAACTCAACGCTCACAAGGAAATGTTTGTTGTATTCTGCTCCCAGTTTACTCCATGCTATGTCATTTTCGTCAGAAATCGTCATGTTCATGAGTTTGAGGTCATTTCAAATTACGCCCGTAATTTGAGGCAAAATGTTTTAGGCCTGCTTTACACATGCGCACACAAACTCTATTAGCTTTACCCGAGCTGTGCATTTTGATAGGGTCAATATTCTATTAAATCATTTTCCTGTAAAAACAATTTTACTTTGTTTTTTTTTTTATTTATTTTTTTTTTTTCTCGAGAAATGAATCTCTTATATGGGATCAAAGTAAATCTTTCCGGTTGAAGTTCTGAAGGAAAGTGTTTGAACTACCATGGTGATTTCATAAATACGCTAGAGGTAGAAAAATAGGTAGATAGATACCCGGTATTACACATATTTACGTCTCTATCTACCTATCTACCCATCTACCAGTCTACTTACCCATATACTTTGACCTAGGCTTCCGCTATTAGAATTGCATATGATCCAACCCATCAGATTTGACAAATGATTCAAACAATACCATAGGAACGTTATCCACCATTTCATGAGAATCTATTCATTGTAACAGCTGTAGAGAATCCAGACGCCAGTAATGACAGTTTGTGCTCATGTAAAGGGTCTCGTTTGTTATGCTGTATATTACGTGTGAAGCCATTTCTGAAATGCGGTATCACTCTACAACAAAGGGTGAAACCGTTAATCATTTTACTTTTTTACAGGTCGAAACAGCGTAATCTTATTAATATTTTTCGTACTCAAGGAGCTAAAGGTACTTAATTTACCACCTAATTACGACATGAAGCGATAACATATGAGGGACAAGTGTTGATTAAGAGACCAACATCGTCAAGTACATTTCAGGACAAGTGTTGATTAAGAGACCAACATCGTCAGGTACATTTCAGGATAAGTGTTGATTAAGAGACCAACATCGTCAGGTACATTTTAGGACAAGTGTTGATTAAGAGACCAACATCGTCAGGTACAATTCAGGACAAGTGTTGATTAAGAGACCAACATCGTCAGGTACATTTCAGAACAAGTGTTGATTAAGAGACCAACATCGTCAGGTACATTTCAGTATTCGTTTCCAACATTTTACATGTAACCTTTGTTGCCTTTTTTTTTTAAAGCTTACTCGGTTGCATATGTGTGGAGAAAATTCAGGATATTTTATCTCATAATGGTATCAATTATTATTTAAATATACAGTATATTGGCATTTTGAAAACCATAACACTTTTTCTTTCACAAAACCAGCTCCCTCCCCCAAGAAAATGATTAAATAGTCAGTACCAAACATTTACAACAGTGTCACTATCTTCTCCATATTCAAATACTAAAAATGAAGATTTGTCGTTAGGACCTGCTTGTCGACGTACACCACAGGCTATTTTGGAGCCCGTTTTGCGACTCTAACCAGCAACATGTTTCACCTTAGATCAGGGGTATCCAAACTACGGCCCGCGGCTTCGATTTGTCCGGCCCGCACAGTGTTGTCCTTTTATAAAACGATTTTGCATATATTTAAATTTTTCAGTCTCTTCGGCCCTCAAATCCCCTTCAAAAATCTAACATGACCCTCGTCTTATAAAGTTTGGAGACCTCTGCCTTAGACAGGGCCGGATTAAGGCCTTTGGGGGCCCTGGGCACAGCCAGCATAGGGACCATAGCTATCTATGCCTTGTCCATAGATATCGGCGGATCGTTATAGGCGATGACAAAGCCGATGCAATAAAATCGTTCCAAGACCTAAATTACAGTACTGTTAAAAACACTGCCTGTGAAAAGCATACGATAATATACGGGGGCCCCTTAAGCACGGATCCGGGGTCCCTTAAACCTCGGGGGCCCTGGGCACGTTCCCCACCTTGCCCAATGGATAATCCAGCCCTGGCCTTAGATCATTGTTCGGACACAAGAGGCAGCTTTATTTGTTCTAAGTTTCAGGCTCTAAGCCACTAAGTTACTAACTATGACCATGTTTTTGGTTGATTAAATCCTATTTGGAACCGACAACTTTAGCAAGAGGGCTAAATCACACGCTAAATCGACTATCAACTAGGAGACCATAGCAGTCAGAGCGTTAAATTCACGCTAAATCGACTATCAACTAGGAGACCATAGCAGCCAGAGGGCTAAATCACACGCTAAATTGTATATCAAACAGGATACCATAGCAGTCAGAGCGCTAAACCACACGCTAAATCAACCATCAACCAGGAGACCATAGTAGTTGTGCAAAGACAGTTTCCTTATTTTTTAAAAGCATATCACATCAAAGTAAAATGTTTATTGCTGAACCGATAAAACAACAAGAACTTTAAGTTATTTTGATTGATTAAGGGCAGCCGGTATGAAGTTGGATTTGATCATTGTATTCATTTCAAACGAAACATAAAATCCAATCAGAGTACAAACAACGTGCAAAGATCGTGTATTCATGCTATTCGAGTTCTGTTATCGGCAGGGATAAAAAGTGTGTTCCTGGTATTAAGTCTTTGCAAACGGCAGGAACGAGCCAAATTATCATGATTGCGAAGGCTGTACTCATTGTGTTTGTAGCGGTGATGCTGGGAATAATGGCAATGCTTGTGACGATGTTGTGATTGTGGTTGAAATAGTGATGGTGTTGTTGTTGTTGTTGTTGATGATGATGATGTTGTTTTGTAATGGTAGTGGTGATGATAATGGTCGCGTCAGCTATGATTATGGTATTAGTGGTCTTGGTGGTGCAGGCAAGGATGGTAGATTAAGTGCTGATTATCGTGATTATGCTGATGATTGTGAGATGTACAAAAGGTGCATAAATTTACTCTGTTATTCATGAAAAGCCTCACCTGCTATTATTCTACAATGTTCAACTGAGGTTAGATTATGAAGAAAAAAAAGATGTTCAGGCCGGTTAGATGCAGTAAAATCAAACTAACAGTAAATTATCAGTAGTCGCAGGTTTCTGAAGCTTTTATAGTTTGAGAACAAAATTGAAAATACAAAGAATTAGTAAAGAGTTGTATAATATAATGTTTAACCTTGGAGTATAATGATGGAACTGGCTGTATTTCAGGACGGTCGTTGCCACTGAATACAACAAAACAAATTAGTCTCTGAAGTGAAGTGTCTAACTTCTCCAAGGCTTTCAGAATGAAATGATAGTGACTAATGTACTGTAATGCCATCAGTCAAAAATTCACTCAGGAAATAGTTTAGAAATTTCTGCTGTTTGTTCTTGATTCATTTGTTTTCTGATAGGTTGAATCGTCTGACTCCAATAGTGAAGCCTTGGTGTATGTATGTATGTATGTATGTATGTATGTATGTATGTATGTATGTATGTATGTATGTATGTATGTATGTATGTATGTATGTATGTATGTATGTATGTATGTATGCATGCATGCATGCATGCATGTATGTATGTATGTATGTATGTATGTATGTATGTATGTATGTATGTATGTATGTATGTATGCATGCATGCATGCATGCATGCATGCATGCATGCATGTATGTATGTATGTATGTATGTATGTATGTGTGTGTGTGTGTATGTATGTATGTATGTATGTATGCATTTATGAATGTATGTATGTATGGATGCATGCATGTATGAATGTGTGTGTATGTGCTTGCACGCGTGCATGCATTTATATATGTATCCATCTATTCTTGCATCCCACCCTCCATCTATTTACCTGTCACTCTGTCTGTATAAATGTATGTATATCTGCCAGACATTTTTTCTGTCTTTATTTGTATCTCTAGTTGTCTATCAAAATACTGTGCAACCTTGATAACATGCGCGCACACGAAAACATATGCAGACTAAAATGTACACACAGGTGTATTCTGATTTACTTTAAGCTAAATTTGGAGCAGCACCGAAATTAAAAATTAAAATCTTTATTGATTTCTGTGGCTCTCTGAGTATGAGAAATATTAAGATCACTCTATTTCGACCTGCGAAAAACTAAAATGATGAAAAAGGTCAAAGGTCTAGATATTTATATAATCTCGTAATAATCAGTCATCACAAGGGAAATCACTCTTATAGGCTTATCTTTGACTGGTGCTTTGAATATGTGTATTATAATGCAGGAACTGATAACTAGTCAGGGACCGAATAACTTACATACCATCTAGTTGTATGGTTCACACTTCATTAGACATATATATATATATAATTTCATTTTCATTTCTCCCGTAACCTTGCTGGTCGTAGGGGCGCCACTGATGACTTTGCGACAATCTCTCCATTTCGCCCTTTTCTCCGCTGGACTTTGAGACTTTCCAAAGTCCATGCCTGTCCACTCCATGATATTGTCTTCCCATCTCCTCTTCTGTCTGCCTCGTTTTCTCTTTCCACTCACTGTGCCCTGTAGGATTGTCTTTGACAGGCCAGTTGAGCGTGAGATACACGGCACGGTTTCTGATAACTATCATACATTATTGATTAGCTCTACATTAAATATTTTCTAAAACATGTATTGAAGAAATAAATATTTTCTAAAATATGTATGAAGAAATAAAAAGTTAACCTCATATTAAATAGTACTCAAGCCCTCTGTGGGCATATGTAATAAATGAGGGCATATGTAATAAATGAGCGTACTTGCTTACTGTATTGGAATTTGCGCGATTGGATTCTCTTTTTCGTCGTTGGTATGTACAGCTTTGGTTTAGGTGTTAATGATAATCTCCAGGGAAATAAAGCAACAAAAAGTTGCACAGAATTAACGGAAATAATACAAGTGAGACTCACAGCCTACCGAAATAGGACACAAGGAGGAGGACAGATTATTGGAAATAATATGTCACAGGCATTCTGGTTCCGATGTTATGTTGTTTGTAATTGCCCCACACCAACAGGGCTTATCTGCAGACATGCATATTTACGAGTCCATGTTATGTCAATCTACAGTAATTTCATAAATTCAGACGTGGAAATTATTCGTAGTGATGTTAAATTCACATTAGCTGTATCGAAGGAATTTTTAGCTATAACTTTAATGGCGAGGTAATAGGGATGTAAGATTTAATCAAAAGAGCATGAGGTGTACATCTCTATCTCCTCCTTTTGACATCAATATGTAGTTTTTCTAAATCAAAATCTCACACCTGCTCAACAATTCCAAAAATATTCCTGCTTTCAGTAGATTACAGGATTTACTTCTCTTGCCCACTGTCACTTTTTATTATTATAAAGTTTCATTGTTTCTTTCCAATCCAAACAATGACATTAATATACAGCGGAGCCTTCAAGCTTTCTGGAAAGCTAATACTTGGTGGAGTACCTATGTTATATTCCTGACGTTTGGTGTTCAGTTGGTGGAGTACCTATGTTATAATCTTGGCGTTTGGTGTTCAGTTGGTGGAGTACCTATGTTATATTCCTGACGTTTGGTGTTCGGTTGGTGGAGTACCTATGTTATATTCCTGGCGTTTGGTGTTCAGTTGGTTGAGTACCTATGTTATATTCCTGACGTTTGGTGTTCAGTCGGTGGAGTACCTATGTTATAGTCCTGACGTTTGGTATTCAGATGTGGCATCTTTTTATGTCATGTCTTCTTGACAAATTAGGACTCATTTTATTGCGGAGGAATTTGACAAGTTAGGACTCATTTTATTGCGGAGGAATATTTAATGGTCGTAAATTACACATTAAGATAGAGCCTACATATTAAGTGTCATTAGTTTAGGACAGGAATTCATGTATAAAAATACTTTAAGCCAAATCGAACTATCAAAGTATTTATACTTTATGCTTGCGCTTGGGAGTTGTGTTAAAAAAAACGTTAGTGAAGAAGACGCTTCAATTCGACAAGTGCACAGGTACGAGGAACGACCGACATTGGATGAACACTAAATCTTGCTCAATATAACGCAACATTGAACTTAACTGTGCTTTTATCTGCTGGTGCAATCTTCCATTTTATATTAGCACATCAGTTGGTTTAATTTTCACACCCATTGTTTTATACCATTTTCATTTGAATGTGTATCTTCGATATTGCTAGAAATGTTCTTTTCCTTTTTGGATATGTTGCTATGTGACCATTTCACAACACCCAATACTTATATCGCACAAATTGATTGACAAGAAGATTTTCTATTTCCCTTTTCGTTTATTTACTAGCAAATATAATTGCCGCTCCAAAATTCTAGTACATTATTTTATGAAAGAATGGCATTTATTATATTATAAATTCCTATATGTGGACTAATTTCAAGTGGAAATCAATGGCCGGCCATTTAAAGATGAACGTATGTGAACTGTTGGAGTTTTTTCTAACCTTTTTAATAATGGATTTCTTACATATTTCAGGGTCCAAGCAATCCAAAATCACTCAGATATGTATAGGTTGGTGTGTATTTTCGTGCGCTACTCTTAATCGAAAATATATCCCCATATAAGGAGTCATTTCATACAAAAGTATAGGGGGAAAATATCCTGTCACTAAATGTCCATAAAAAAGCTGAGTTAGTATTTAAACATTCTTAAAATGTGCACATGCTGAATATGAGAAATTTTCATATCAAGTACGAAAGAAAGGTGTATGTTGGTGAGTGATATGCTTTTCAGTAGGACACGAGTACTGAGATCGCATCGGTTTTCCACAACAAAAGCCAGCGCGGCTGATTTACGGCATGTCACAGGTCGCTAATAATTTCTCAAGGTCCCGTATACATTTTGTTGACGGTATCATTTTCTTTCACAGTACTGTTGTTGCGATTATTAGAATTGTATAAACATTTTTATTTTTAATTATTTAATAAGAGACAGAAGTCGCAACACAGTCATTTTACATTCAATCTCTCCCATCGATAACGTCGTAGTTATTCATCACGTTATTTCCAGCTGCGAAGTAAGCTTTTAATGGTCCTCTAACGCTATCCAGAGTGAATGCACATATCCACTCAGGGCTGGATTAAGACATTTAGAGATCTTAAGCACTGAAATGATCATGGTGCCCCCCCCCCCCCCCCATGTAATTAAAAAACCTCCTAATTTATATAAAAAAAAAAAAAAAATTCTGCCCCTGCTTTGCTGGTGCCCTAAGCACGTGCTTAGTCTACCTATTGGGTAATCCAGCACTGTATCCACTAGATGGCTACTACATCCATTAGGCTCTGGGTAACTGAGTTTACTGCCTCCTGTAAACATGCAACTGTTCAATGTGTTGAAACAACAGTAATCAACAAAGATTTCGACAGCTGCAAACTTATTTTCCACACTTGAATGTTACGTTAATTTAATCACGAACGAAAGATAACGTCAACAATCAAATCATCTGCCATGTTGTTTTTAAAAGCGTCATAGCGAGGTTCACCGATGGTTTGATCCAGCATACAACGTAGTCTCTATAATATTTATGAAATGCCAGTGTGAGGCAGTTTCTTTCAAGATATATATATATATATATATATATATATATATATATATATATATATATAAAAGTAAATTAATTCTATAAAATGCATCTGTACTTACTTTTCTCCAGAATTTAGACAAGCGCCCCTAAATTTTCGGAAATGTTCTGATCGAAAACATAGTTACTACTATTTGATACTGTTCTTCTGCGATACTGTAAAAGTCATTCAACTATAGCCGTTGTCAGTGTTAACTTCACATTTCAAGTATGACAGCTGCTGTCATACGTCTGCCGTAATTGCAGAATAAACCTGTCAAATGTCATGATGGCAGCCATACCATCTTGTTCGTCGATGATCAATATTGATACCAAGTCACAGAAAAACATGTAATTATATATACATTGGTGGTTCAGTAATTATTCAACACGGTAATGTACTATATTTTTCTAAGTTCTACAAATGCACTATTCTTTCCCTGATTCTCACAACTTTTTGCGAAAATTGCATTACTTGACACTCAGAAGAATAACCAAATGTATCCAGTTCTACTTGCTTGTTTGTACGGACTTTAACACGCACACGTTTTAAAGGAACTAACCAGTGTTAGCGAGAGACAGCAGCGACAACAGCGAATTTAGCGGTGGAGATATAAGGGACCTTACTCTTGGAAGTAGTCGCCCATTTAGAAAAGCAAACACCGTTAACACAAGTCGAGTTTGTTGTCAATAATGAAATTAGATAACGTGTTTTTTACAGCAAGAGTACATTAGTGGCATTATGTTAAACGTAATTGTTTTATAATGGGACATATCATACACCGAGAAAAAGTTTATAACTTGAACTATATAGAAGTGACATAGGACTCCATAGTTTAATGTTCAAATTCAACCGCGTGTCAGACTTTTGAGGCAGAAACGAGGCTCTGCTGAATTTCTCCCCGCTAAATTCTGACCCCAAGAGTTGGATTTCCCTGATCCACTGCAGTGCATATGATGGATTATTTTTCTCACATTCCTGAATTTCGCTTGTGACATTTATAATTATTGATATAAATTGCAGTCTGCTACAAAGAGATGGACGTCCTTTGAGTCAAACAAGATGATGTCAATTTTAGGGCATCAACTGCATTCATATGGGATACGTTTATCAAGCATGGCTTTCAGAGTTTCGGCAAACAATTTTTAAAATGTAAAACAAAAGATTAACGAGTCAATTTCTTTGAATGAGTTACCGCTTTAAATATAAATTAAGGACCCATTAACCCTACAGATGGTGCATGTGTAATTTGTTTGCTTCGCAGTTTCAGACATTTTAACAATGGGTATAGAATTCTGAAAAAGAGAACAAGTCTAAACTCCCATAGTTAACTCACACTATCTAGTTGACTCACACTATCTAGTTGACTCACACTATCTAGTTGACTCACAGTATCTAGTTGACTCACACTATCTAGCTGACTGACACTATCTAGTTGACTCACACTATCTAGTTGACTCACACTATCTAGTTAACTCACACTATCCAGTTGACTCACACTATCTAGTTGACTCACAGTATCTAGTTGACTCACACTATCTAGTTGACTGACACTATCTAGTTGACTGACACTATCTAGTTGACTCACACTATCTAGTTAACTCACACTATCTAGTTGACTCACACTATCTAGTTGACTCACACTATCTAGTTGACTCATAGTATCTAGTTGACTCACACTGTCTAGTTGACTGACACTATCTAGTTGACTCACACTATCTAGTTGACTCACACTGTCTAGTTAACTCACACTATCCAGTTGAATCACACTATCTAGTTGACTGACACTATCTAGTTGACTCACAGTATCTAGTTGACTCACACTATCTAGTTGACTGACACTATCTAGTTGACTCACACTATCTAGTTGACTCACACTATCTAGTTAACTCACACTATCTAGTTGACTCACACTATCTAGTTGACTCACACTATCTAGTTAACTCACACTATCTAGTTGACTCACAGTATCTAGTTGACTCACACTATCTAGTTAACTCACAGTATCTAGTTGACTCACACTATCTAGTTGACTCACACTATCTAGTTGACTCACAGTATCTAGTTGACTCACACTGTCTAGTTGACTGACACTATCTAGTTGACTCACACTATCTAGTTGACTCACACTGTCTAGTTAACTCACACTATCCAGTTGAATCACACTATCTAGTTGACTGACACTATCTAGTTGACTCACAGTATCTAGTTGACTCACACTATCTAGTTGACTGACACTATCTAGTTGACTCACACTATCTAGTTGACTCACACTATCTAGTTAACTCACACTATCTAGTTGACTCACACTATCTAGTTGACTCACACTATCTAGTTAACTCACACTATCTAGTTGACTCACAGTATCTAGTTGACTCACACTATCTAGTTAACTCACACTATCTAGATGACTCACACTATCTAGTTGACTCACACTATCTAGTTGACTCACACTATCTAGTTAACTCACACTATCTAGTTAACTCACACTATCTAGTTGAATCACAGTATCTAGTTGACTCACAGTATCTAGTTGACTCACACTATCTAGTTAACTCACACTATCTAGTCGACTCACACTATCTAGTTAACTCACACTATCTAGTCGACTCACAGTATCTAGTCGACTCACAGTATTTAGTTAACTCACACTATCTAGTCGACTCACACTATCTAGTCGACTCACACTATCCAGTTAACTTACACTATCTAGTTGACTCACACTATCCAGTTGACTCACACTATCTAGTTGACTCACACTATCCAGTTGACTCACACTATCTAGTTGACTCACACTATCTAGTTGACTCACACTATCTAGTTGACTCACAATATCTAGTTGACTCACACAATCTAGTTGACTCACACAATCTAGTTGACTCACAGTATCTAGTTGACTCACACTATCTAGTCGACTCACAGTATCTAGTTGACTCACAGTATCTAGTTGACTCACACTATCTAGTTGATTCACACTATCTAGTTGACTCACAGTATCTAGTTGACTCACAGTATCTAGTTGACTCACACTATCTAGTTAACTCACACTATCTAGTTGACTCACACTATCTAGTTGACTCACACTATCTAGTTGACTCACACTATCTAGTTGACTCACACTATCTAGTTGACTCACACTATCTAGTTGACTCACACTATCTAGTTGACTCACAGTATCTAGTTGACTCACACTATCTAGTTAACTCACAGTATCTAGTTGACTCACACTATCTAGTTAACTCACACTATCTAGTTGACTCACACTATCTAGTTAACTCACACTATCTGATAACTGAGTGATTGGCGATTTCCAATACTTGACCAATAGGTTATAAAAAAAAAAAAAAAAAAAAAAAAAAAACGGAAAGTAAGTATTAGCCGGATAAAAAGGTCGAGAAAAATAGTAGACTTGATTGCCTCGTGAAACAGAATTTTAATCGTGAAAGCGATCACAAAATATTCATGAGACCCAGCCAACGTTGTATCCATTTTTTAAAATTCAGAAGTCGAAACGTAGGATCTCAAGTCGAAACTAGCTCTTCGTAAAACCACCAAAATGGAGTGCAAGAAATTTTATCATTTGCAAATGTAAAGAGACGAGGGACAAAGTGCACTTTTAAATGATTTGTACAACATACAGTGGTCTGATATTTTATTTATTTAACATACCGTATAGAAGTGATGATTTAGACACATTCTTAAGACAGAAAGTTTTGTAAATGTTTTGATCCGTACACGAAAAAGCCTCTTTTATATTTTGTAGGATTTTTTTATATATATTAATTATGTATACATTTATTATGTATATATTAATTATGTATATATTAATTATGTATATATTTACATATCATTTGTATCTAGTTACATCTTACATTGTCATATATTTTCAGAATTAGAACGTTCTACTGATTTAGTTATGCAAACTTTGGACCAGTTTTGAGCAGTTCTAGTCATTGGATAATTTAATTTGCCCTAAATAATTTGGATAACAGATGAGAGTGAACCCCACTTGGTACCTCATTGTGTTTCGGACAATATCAATGTAACACAGTTTTAAATGTTCTGGGTGAACACTTATTACATTAGTTGAACAGTAATCCTACCAGTAAAGCCAAGGTGTTAGATTGGATTATAAGTTCACAAGACCAGGTACATGAAGATTTTGACTAAATGTGGCCTTATTTTACATGAAACAATAGTGGCGATAACGAAATCAGCATTCGTTGCAACTTTTCTCACTAGAAAGTCATATCGTTCATGATATGAATGGCAGATAATTTTTTCAAACGTTCTTTATATGATTGACTTGAGATGAAAAATCATTTAAATCAATTAGTTAAAACTTTGCAAGTGAAAGCATACAATAAAATGATCAAGTAAATCTATCATTTTTTTCACATAGTTGCAGGTTTACAAATATTATTTCTCTTCAACTGCTTCATCTTTGTACCTACTTCTAGTTGTTTGCAAGTTTGTTTACTAAAATATCAAATTCTTCCGCATGAAACAGTTATTCATTCATTTTGCTCGTTCACTCAACATGATTCAAGGGAAAAAAGTCCCTTTAAATGGACTCAGGTCACAATTATTACTTCCGGGTCAGTACCCACGGATGTAATCCCAGCCTATATTTAGAATATTTATTTCCTCTCTTCTTTTTGGTGATGATCCTTGGCTTAGATCTAAGCATTCTTGGTATTGATTTAAAGGAAACTGTGTATTCTTTACAATATGAGCATTATATTGTGATTGTCTGAGTGTATTTTGGCGGCAGTGCACAGTGAGTAATGTGGCATTGATGCGTGCCCGGAAGTGACATCTCTGACACATAGCACGTTCTTTTGTTTGTTTACAAGTGAGCTTCTCAACAAAATTCCGGTTAACCTATGACAAGAACTTTGATGCGAATTCATCTTTGAAGATATATTAGATTATCATATGATTTATTAGGATTTGGACACACTGTAAAGTTCCGTACTGAAAAATGAATGTAGGGACTATATAGGGAAAATAATTGTAACCTGAGTCCAAATGAAATATACTTCGTTTTCATGTCTTCTCGCACGAAGAGTAATCACGGGAGATAGCAATGTCTATAATTTTAGTTTGCCTTAAATTAAATGTTTTCTTTTGTTTGTTTCATATTGATGTATCACACTATTATGAACTAATTCTTATCCTGTCTCCTTCAATATTGTCTTCACCCATATGCATTTACACGTCATTTACTCTGAGACAGACGGTATCGAGTTTATTGTTTCTACAAACGGCCAAGAGTACTCTCTGTGACATAGGACGTGGCCGTGAATAACTTTGTTCTTTATATGTTTTGTCTTTGTAGTTCAAAGCAACAATGTCTGCCACGAAGTCGGACTGTTGCATTAATTTTAATTTCCTCTAGTTGAAATTACTTTCTCTAAATTAGATTTAACACTCAGTTTCACAATTGAAATAATTCACTCTGCTCCGGTAATGGAAACTTTTACCCACAATTTGATTTCCCAGAGGATTGAGATTTTATTTGGAGCCGGAATAGTATGTTTTTAATCTAAGAAAGGCAGGAATTTTTCAACCGATAAGAATTTGCGACACGTTTACAGACAGAGGGGGTGGAACATGGTAATATTGTTTCAAGCCAAGGATGGGGAAAGATATTTTTCAAAATAAAAACATTTTCCAATTTTGTTTTTCAAAATATAAATTTTCAATCCTATTTCAGTGGATGCCTAATAATGTCAAAAGGATGATGAATTATACTTTTTGTTAAGCTACTGCAGACGACGTCCCTACAGAAAATAATTCTGATTCGATTGTTTCAGACGATAGGAATGGAAGTTGACTATCATTTCGCAATTGGTTTCTTGCGATCGGAAGGAAAACCGGCGTCTACAATTGCAATGCGCAGCATTTTCTTTCTCTGATTTGTAAATACAATTGGATTACACAACGACATTTCATTTAGATCGTATGTGCGAGGTATATAGGATCTATACATTTTCATTTGGAAATTGGTTTGCTGCTATTTTGAATTCAAGTGCATTAGACAGTGTATCAAAGAGTGTAGGGATGAAATAACATCGATCGAAGACCTACGTCGTAATTGGGTTCACTTAGGACTTACTTTTCCTTTCAACTTAAAATTGAATCCACTTGAAAATTATAACATATATTGCATTCCTCTGATTTTGTTCATTTTCTATATGAGTGAGACAATTCTGAGAGAGAGAGAGAGAGAGAGAGAGAGAGAGAGAGAGAGAGAGAGAGAGAGAGAGAGAGAGATTATAATACCAGTAAAAATGAGCAATGTCTCTAGTAAATTTTGTAACTTTAAGTATTTGTTTTTGTCTACGCGTTTCAGTTGGTATCCTAATGTAAAATCCAATAATTGCCTCAAATAACGGAATCGTTGAAAGTATCATTTTAAGAATTTAGATACTGTCAACTTTTCCAACACTTCTTCAAACAAATCCCTTGCCTGCCGTCATTCTATATCCCCATCTTGTAACTTGTTTGAAACATCATCCCCAAAAAACACACACTTGTCAACCAAAACGCACCGGCAACAGTATTTCATCTCACTGCCAACGGAAAATAAAATGGCGGAAGATGGGGCTACGGAAAACGTTTGTGATCGATATCTCTGTTTTATTCATATAAGGACAATGGTCATAATGCTGGTGAAATGTCTTAAAGATTTATCTCTGTATCCTTTTTATCCGTAATAAAAAACAACTCATACTTTTCCATCGTTTAGATAACTTCAAATACACATTTGGATATAACCACCAAATACAACCGTGTTTAGTATCCATTGCAGGTCACGAGTCACACAATACAACCGTGTTTAGTGTCCATTGCGGATCACGAGTCACACAATACAATCGTGTTCAGTGTCCATTGCGTGCCACGGATCATGGGGGTCATTACAAACCATATTAGGAAATATTTCCTATAAAATACATAAAGAACTATCTCCAGAAAGATACACCAAGCAACACAGACATTTACGTTCGGATATCAAAGGCTGTGTTCAATCATCTTTTTTTTCTTTTTTTTTTTTTCCTTTTTTTTAAAATAAAATAATGCTCAGATCGTGACTTATACTATTTTCTGGTCTAAAAGGTCGTTCAGCAATATTACTGGATGTGATAAGTCACGACTAATTTCATTCATGTGGCAAGACGTCAAAAAAGTTATAAAATCTTTTATGTATTTACCAATCAAAACGATGATATTGAAGAATGCAAAATCTTGATAACTTTTTTTCCACATAAAGAAGATTTCCTGGTAATGAATCTTTTATATATCTACACTAAAAAATGAAACCCCAGATGTTTGTTACATATTTATTAGATATAAATATCACATATGAAAGGCTTTCTGTCTAACCTTTAAAGGTCAAATTTTGTCAATTTTTAGGAAGTATCATATTAAGCGCACACAATTAGTCAGTTTGCTTAATCAAGGTAAATAGTAGTTTAATTACGATTTTAAATAACGACCACCTACCTCATGAGGAAAAATGCAACTGAATTTCAGTAAAGACTAGTCGTTCTTAGAGTGACCTTAAAAATGACTCTTAAAGGTCAAGTTAAATGTATATACAACCTATATTACAGGAGCTTCATGAGCTGTAAATATTTTATTTTGTCATGATATGGTGTCATATATCGAACGACAGACCCGATAGAAAAGTTTTCCTTTTTATACATAGTTCTTTACACACAGCTGAATCGGGAGTTTACGTTTAATTCCGGTACGCCGAACGTGTGTGACGTCATTGGTGCCAAAAAGGCAATCTTTTACTGTGATCTGTTATTGCTGTAATGGGGTCAGCATCTTCCTGTTTGTTGCACTGAATTGTTACAATCGACAAATAAGATATAGACATAAAGGTGTATGCAGTTCGTGAGAAATGATACGTTGAATCTGCAACTTTGTAATCAAAATAATACTGATATTTTATGTTTTCTCTTATATAATTTCAGTAAAACTGAGGATAGTGATTTTTCAGTAAAGTGACAATAAATTGCACTAGAATATTGATCTTCATATAGTGTATAATAATTTTTATATTAATCACTTTTTAAAAAAATGAATTATTGAATTTCTCAAGCCATTTTGTAGCCTTCTAAAAGTTCTTGATTACCTCATAAAAAATGTATCATCGATTACCTCATTAAAAATGTATCATTCTTTATTACCTCATTAAAAATGTATCATTGATTACCTCATTAAAAATGTATCATTCTTTGATAGAAAAGTTTATTTGTGAATTATTGAATTTCTCAAACCATTTTGTAGCCTTATAAAAGTTCTTGATTACCTCATTAAAAATGTATCATCGATTACCTCATTAAAAATGTATCATTCTTTATTACCTCATTAAAAATTTATCATTCTTTGATAGAAAAGTTTATTTGTGAAAAGCAATTATCATGTAATGAAAGAGAAAAAAAATTGCAATTAACTTCTATGCCGTTTTCTCATTGGCAAATAATACATGGTTGGTCAGGAAAAACAGTATTTTTTGAGAGAGAGAGAGAGAGAGAGAGAGAGAGATAGAGAGGTATCAATTTAATTATACCTATATGGGTTAAAGTTTCACCGACAAATGATTTTTTCTGAATTATATTAACTTAGATTGCCATTAACGATCTAATTAATTATATCTGTGATATCAGCAGTCAAAATTACAAACAACTGAAGAAACAAACAGATGCTGGAGCAGAGTGAGAGGATAAGAATGAATGAATGAACAAACGAAGGAATAAATGAATGTACAAGAAAAGAGGTAAACAAGAGAACTACTCAATATATGACGCGATATATGATGCAATATATGACGCACATAAAAAAATCAGCATGAACAACGGTAATACTCAATGCCCTCCCATTTTAATACATTTATTAGGATTGTATTCTTATCACGTGCTCTGTTGAGAGTGTCGTTTGAATTTACTGTTTGTGTGGTCATAGGTTTCATTCACTAAGTAGAGAATGTCGATCATTATCTTTACAATCGTCATTAATAAACTATCTATTCATTTAAGTACCAACCTTCTCTTTTCTCCGTGATTTTGCACGAGAGCTTTCAGAGCTTACTATGTATGAGAGCTTTCAGAGCTTACTGAACAGTATTCACGACTGAGTGAAAGGAGTGAGTAAACCTAGGACATATTATTTGATGACATAAATTAATAAAGATCAACACTAAAATTGACAGACAGCGTCCAACGCACCGTTTTGGTGGCAGATAGTAAAATTCTCACTTTCTTTAACTTCTATGTAGTGATGAATTTGTTCTTTCCTTTGAAGCAGACATATTTGTACACGGACAATCTGAGCTCTGTCTGAATTGGGTGTGTTTGAGGGCAGCGTTTTCGAGGAAAACGGTAAGGTTTTGACGGCAAGTTCCTTTTCCTGAATTTACAAATGCTCTGATATACGTTTTCATTTTACTTGATGACGTCCGTTTTTCGTCATCAAAATTGTATCTGTGTCCCTTGGCGCTACTGCAAACGGTAGGTATAACAATAAACAGTCCATCGGCCATGCATAAATATAGACAACAAGTTGCACGTGCACAGGTAGACAGAACATTAATTAACAATTGGGCTAATCCATCACTACCTCTTTCAATCACCTGAGGCGTAACGAATCCAAATATTGTTAAATGCTCCCGATTCAAACTTCGGTTCCGTGGATCAAAAAGTGTTGTCGATTGTAAATTAATGAGGATTATTTATCGGCATTAATCTCGTGATATAATGTATTTTTAGCACCATGAATAGCCGTATACGGAGGTATTTTATACATTGAATTTTAAAAAAAAACAAGACAAAAGCAAACACACATTTAAACGTTTAAGGGCGAAAATGTATATGCCAATGGTAGAAAAAGTTGCGAGAATCTGAGGTAACATTACAGAGCAAAATCTGAGCTCCGATTTCTTTACCACATTTAGAATACTTATAAATCACATTCTCCTCCTCTTCATCGTCATCCACAACAACTTCCCCATTCCTGGCATTGTTTTCTTTATCTTCCCCATTCCTGGCATTGTTTTCTTTATCTTCGGTGTTGCTGTCATCTTCGTCATTAGCAGTTGATACAAATTTGAGAATTTTACTAGAAGCCTTGTCAGGTGCAAACATGCTTTAATTTTAATTTTTCTGAGATTGAAATGCCATGTGTAAATCGAACATATTGAACATGAAATTAGGGTGAAACGTATTGAAAGAAAGGAAACATATCCATCAGGTCTACAATATACATATTACGAATAAAAAGTATCCATAAATGTTACGAAAGAAACATAGAATTCTAGAATTAAGACAAGGACGACGATATTCCAGCCAACGACATGATTTCAAAGTATTATATTTACGCACGGAATTGAATGTTCCACGCCCTCGTAATTGGTATCTTCCTCAGTTCACAACAAGTGATCTCATGACTATTTCACAAAGACAGAGAGACAGAGCTAGACAAAAATTAAAGAATCTTTCTTGGAGAGCTCATACATTTCACAAACGGTATTCTTGAACGTTTGATTGTTTGCCCGATTTAGGTGACGATAAAATAGTTACATTTTCAGCCTTTTCATTAAAACTATTGATATTTTAAAATGTATTTTTTTACTAAAAATGTGAGTCGTTTGATTCTATCAGCTGAAAAGCTATTTCGGCATCATAATTGGAACATATGGCACAATAATCAGCAAACAATTTTCATTTATTGTCCAAGCTTATTGTCTTCAAAATTAAGATTGTGCTTGTCTTGGAAAGTTGTATGGCGGTATTAAAGCTATTAGAAAATCTGACGATCTCGCACTAGAATACTATACATTTGTCGTCAATGTGTATCAAATATAATCTGGTTCAATTAAAAAAAATATGATGCACATGGCAAATTGGCATGGACAGCGGTAATATTCAATGCGTTTCGATTTTAATACAGTATTCGGAGTCCACTCTTATCACGTGCTCTGTTGACAGTGTCCTTTGAATTTACTGTAGCCTGTTAAAAAGAATCATATTCAAGCAAATAGAAGCCCTAAGGCTGGTTGTATTTGGATGCTTCATTTACAATCCAGTTAACTCGAGACCTATAACCAATATAGTAGACAGGAAATTGAATCTCTGCGTGAGTTCTAGATTTGTATGCTTTATAACTGTGATTCCTGCCACCTCATGATTATAAAAGGCAAGAATAATATGCTAGCCTTTCAAGTTTTTCACTTATAATAGAATTATAGATCCATGATAGGGATAGAATTATAGAACCATGATAGGGATAGAATTATAGATCCATGATAGGGATAGAATTATAGATCCATGATAGGGATAGAAAAGAGAGATTAATTTAATTGTTACTAGTCTGAATTTCGTGATCTACATCACGCAAATGACATGGGGAAATGGGACTAATTACATTTTGAAATAGTATTTCCTGAAAAAGTTGCTGTCAAATATCTTCAAGGATATAGTTCAGATCTTCAAAACAGAAGATATAGCCGTAGTTTTTTCTTTGTGTTTATTTTATTTATTTATAAAATATGTTCATCTTAGATAAAGAGTAGAGTATTTTGCTCAGTCTGATATCATCACAACACTGCTAAAAGATATAAAATGGAACCTTCAAATTCAAGAATTATGCCACAAAGCAAATCGTATTTTAGCCCCATTAAAAGGCAACTTGTCATTTTGCCCACAAAATGCGAAAGAATTAGCTTTCATGGGTTTAGTTGAACCTATACTGGAATATGTTGGTACAGTTTGGGACCCCCATTCGCAGGTTTTACAAGATGAAATTGAAAAAATCCAAAAACTAGCAGCCAGGTTTGTTACATTCAATTATGACTATACCCCAGGGAGTATGACCGCAATATTGAATAAGTTGTCCTGGAAACCATTAATAAAACGTAAACTGGAAAATAGATTAATATTTTTCTACAAAGGTCTAAAAAAAACAAAAAAAAACAAAACAAAACAGAAAAAATACCCTGCAGCAATTTAATCCAACCAAATGAACAAAAAACAGTAGAAATCAACATGAATATACTTATATGATACCATATGCACGAACTGGTAGTTACAAATTCAGCTTTTTCCCAAAAACAATCAAAGATTGGAATTCGTTATCACAAATATTAATCACAACTGCTGAATCCTCAGAAAACCAAATTGAAAACATTTCGAAATTAGTACGGACACATATTTTCTAAAATAAGTTCTTGTTGTAAAGGTTGACGCTGCGCGGTGCAAAAATGTCATTATGACGTAGCACGTGACTAATCAAGATCAATATCAAATATCATTTAAAAGTGTTGTTGGTCCTTTGAGTTTGAAGATGACCATGACATCACTAACTGGTTTGGTTTCTGTGAGTACGTGAATGGCTGATCAGGCCAATTTGTGCTGTGAAATGTCTGTGGCACACTTGACAGGAGATGCCATCTAAAAGTATAAATGGTCTTGCACCACATGTTACACATTACCCCAGTTTTTTCGAGGTTGCACACACCGCTCTCTTAACAGACTATAGACCATATGTTGATAATAACAACGTAACTTAGTAACATAAACTTGCTGCGACTTTATAGTTGTCTGTTTGGAAGATTCACAGCCATATTGTACAAGTAAAACCGTTTGAAAGCAAAACATCAAACAGTTGAAATCATAAAAGCTAGTATGAACAGCTGAAATAGTACGAAAGAATTAACGTTCATCCTTAATAATACACATTCCGCCTAAAAGAGGAGTCTTTTACTTCTTTGCCTGCCTGTGCATTCATCTGATCTCTTATGTCAATGTATGTTCTTTCTTTCCTGTTGACATACATGTGTCTTTCACAGTGTCTGACTCTTTTCTGTTCATACCTACCTGTCTTTCACAGTATCTCTGACTCTTTTCTGTTCATTCCTACCTGTCTTTCACAGTGTCTGATTCTTTTCCGTTCATGCCTACCTGTGTTTCACAGTGGCTGACTCTTTTCCGTTCATGCCTACCTGTGTTTCACAGTGTCTGATTCTTTTCCGTTCATGCCTACCTGTCTTTCACAGTGTCTGATTCTTTTCCGTTCATGCCTACCTGTCTTTCGCAGTGTATGACTCTTTTCTGTTCATGCCTACCTGTCTTTCACAGTGTCTGACTCTTTTCTGTTCATGCCTACTTGTCTTTCGCAGTGTCTGACTCTTTTCTGTTCATGCCTACTTGTCTTTCACAGTGTCTGACTCTTTTCTGTTCATGCCTACTTGTCTTTCGCAGTGTAGGACTCTTTTCTGTTCATGCCTACCTGTCTTTCGTAGTGTCTGACTCTTTTCTGTTCATGCCTACCTGTCTTGCATAGTGTCTGACTCTTTTCTGTTCATGCCTACCTGCCTTTCGCAGTGTCTGACTCTTTTCTGTTCATGCCTACCTGTTTTTCGCAGTGTATGACTCTTTTCTGTTCGTGCCTACCTGTCTTTCACAGTGTCTGACGCTTTTCTGTTCATGCCTACTTGTCTTTCACAGTGTCCGACTTTTTTCTGTTCATGCCTACCTGTCTTTTTGTATCCCAATTACCAAACTATCAGTCACTTCCTTCAAACACCTATGATATTTGATAACTTCTCAACAAGAACTTCAACTCTAGATCCAGTGCTGATAGGTGTTTTATTCCGTAGCAGAAACCCAGTATATACAAACGGTTGCGACGACTTCCATCATTCCCACGAGTATCCTATTTATAACGGATAGCTTTGATGTGAAATATCAGCAATGTTTTATCTGCATACTTAACAATTCAATTGTGTTTCGCTCTATGTACACACTAAAACAGAATTAGTTTAGGTAAACTTGGAGCAGCAGTCATCTGGCCTGAGAAGGTGATAGATGCCAATCTCGTGTTCAGAGTCGGGATTGAATATTACAATAATAAGAATTTAATAATACGAGGGGTATTTAACAAGTTTTGAATATTAGTGTACTGTACAACAAAGTTCTTTATTAGGGAACAGTACGTCAATACATCCCCTCAAAGTATTCCCCATGCACCTCAGGACACGTTCTCAGTCTGATTATCTAATTATTAAATGCCATTTTGTATTCACTTTTTAGTATGTTGTTCATCCACTGGAAAACGATACTTCTAACCGCATGGCAGCTTTCAAATCGTCTGCCCCCCAGGGAATCTTTGATAACGGGATTCATCCAACAATCACTTGGAGCTAAATTAGGGCTGTATGGAAGATGCGACAAAGTCTGGATGCTGTGTTCCTTCTTGACGTTTGTCACGACAGCAGATTTATGCGTTGTGTGTTGTCATGGTTTCATGTTTGACAAGTAGCTGTTTGATTTCAACCCGAGTCTATTTTTGATCAGTCGTCAACAAAAGCGGGACCCATCTTGCACAAACATTTCTGAGCTTCAAATGATTCTTCAGTATTGTATAAACAGCTGACGAATTAATGCCCGTGATAATGTAAATAGCTTCCACCATGTTTCTAGCATCTTCATCAATTGCCCCTCGTCATAGCAGCCACTTCCCGCCCACCAAAAATCGCAGACAGCGGTCTTCCAGAACGTGGGTTTTTTTTCCATGAATTCGCGACCATCTTTAAAACGATGAAACCACCGCAAAATTGAAGAATATTACAGAAAATTAGATCCGTAAACATTATCCAAGTCGGCCTTGATATCAGTCAGAGAGTACCCTAACAGCGCCTGGATTTTACAGTATGCTCTTTGCTCAGTAGCGGAATTATTTTCTTTCTCCGGCATTTTTACATAACTGTCATTTACCTATGTTGCATCACACGCATTCATCTGTACGTGTCCGGCGTGCTGCACATGAAGCTGCAGGTCATTTTATAGACTGTTATTTTGTCTATCGATTGACATTCAATTTATTAACAGGCTCAAAGAAAAAGTTACAACAAAATATTCATAACTTTTTAAATACCCCTCGTAGACTAAACATATGGATTGTTAATGCAAGACGAAGATGGACTACTACAAGATATATTACCATCCACGTCAAGACAGTCCTTCTTCTCCTTGACCTATTTTAAAATATAGGATATGTTGACATATATATTTTTAAGCAGCAAACACTAATTTTCACATGGCCAATCATTTGGTTCCTAAGAAAAGAATTTTTCTGCCAATTTAAAGCCACTTGGGCTTCTTGAAAACTCTCTCGATATGATTTCTATTTATAGTTTACTATTTAGAACAGAATCTATAGATATGTACATATGATCTACTTTGAATAAGCCTGTTTCAAACAAATTAAGATCACGTGCAATATTTAGATTACAATTTAAAGTAGAAAACATGCTTCGAGTATTAAATACACATAAACTTGCAGATACATGTGCATTTCTGCAGAAAAAAAGCTTGTTTCCAATACGAAATTTTGAAAGTGGCACAGATTAATTCTGCAGTTCTACTTCTTAAATATTTCATCAAAGTTTGCCAAATGTTAAGTTGAGTGATGAATTGTGTCTGCATCTGACCAATGTGCTGTACGTGCAGCTGCATATCATTTGATATAATGTTATTTTGTCTATCGATCGTCGATAAATTTATTGACAGGTTCAAAGAAATAAAAAAGTTATAAAAATGTTCAGAACTTTTCAAAAGTGAATATATAGGTCTACAGGACAATAACGATTGTATAGCCCACGTTACAAACACGGACAAGTTCATGTCAACAACAATAGGGGACGCAGGTTGGTTTAAGTTAATACCTAACGATTCGATGAATTAATATAAACAAGTTATCGGCACACCAAATGGCATCCTATAGGGTGATCATAGTTGTGCAGCATGACGATATGAAACCCCCAATTTAAAATGGACTGATGAAAAGTTGAGTTCCCGGATGTGCCAAAATGAGTTCCGTGTGTGCCAAAATATAGTTGTCTATCTCTACCTGATGATCCACTGTGTCAAACATGGGCAGGTAATGCATGTAAACATGTAAATAGTAGCGTGCCAAAAACTTTAGCAATTGCACGACTCTGTCTATGGTATGTGTCTGTACGTGTAAAGGCATTGCAACTGAGCATTACTTACTCGTACAGAAAAGCTGACCAGCCTTTTTTCCTCCGCATTCCGAGCTGTGTTTAGAGAAATATTTATGTTTTAAGAGAACCCGTATGTGTTATCAGATCTATTTAAACATAGACCATAAGCAAAGATGACACAGGTAAATTGCAAAGGGAGAAAAAATATCATGCCATTAATTTGGATTTGTGCGTTCTTTCCAAGTTTAATTATTCTGTTCCTGCCTATATTTGCCAAATATTTTCTTAAGGAAAAATTTAAAAATTATGAAAAACATTTAGAGTGCTATGTCGAGACGGCTTTGACTAATATACTTATTTAAAGGACTGTGCCAAAGTCTTGCATATCCTCAAAGAATTTTGAATTAATGTTATTTTAGCATTTTACAAGACTGTTCATAAAAGCTTATTGAAATTCCCTTTACGAAGAATGGATCATAATGTACAATCTAGGTGGATTCCTAATGTTACGATTCCCAAAGAGCACAACAATCTGTTTTCAGAGACGACGAAGCTTCTATTCAATAACATCGATCATTCACTCTTTGGATGGTAAAAACAAAACAGTTAATTGGGGCTAGACATTTAACATCGAATCAAAATGGATCTGAATTAATTATTCATTTTCACGGATTTATTCTGAGATAAATTTATGGAATAGATTTGCAGACCTCTGAAAAAATTCTTCATGGACTGCTAAATTGTCCCATATGCTTTCTGGACTGTGCCTCGTAAAGATTTACTGTTTCCACATCAAAAGAACGTCAGTTCTCTTGACATATTATTCAACCATGCATACATATTGGAGGTAAAGACTTCAAGTTATAAAACTTCAGTTTTCCTTACGAATCATCCAACCATAAATAGATGTTAGAATAGAATTCATTCGTGCAATCTTTCTCACATTTTTAAATGATTTTATGCATGATATTGTTTCAGCTTTTAATGTTCTAAAGAAAAATGGAACACAAATTTTATTGTTATTTGTTGACTCGAAAGGAAACATTTGATAAGAAACGAGGAGGGTATTGAGATAATTTATTTCGTATGCACATAAGTTGAACTATAAAGTTTAAGATTAGGAAGAATTTATGGTGCCATTTATTCATTAAGTCTCGCTTTCAGACTTTCATCAATGTCATTAAGCAATTTTTAGAATTTTTGAGAAATCACACATCAATCAACATTCACAAATCGAATCCTTTACTAATTACCAATTTCACACGATGGCTAATGGTTTGAAAAGGACTCACTCCATTTTGGGTTCGGAACAAATCTTAGTTTATATGATAAAACACAACCAAATCAAAATCGCAGGATAAAAATTGCCTCGGCCTACTGTCCATCTACGTTCAATTGCTTACACGCTTCTGAAAAACAGCAATTCACCCACCTCAAGCCATTATGATACAGCTATAGCTCGGAGGTCGCATATGTATGTATGTATGCATGCATGTATGTATGTATGTATGTATGTATGTATGTATGTATGTATGTATGTATGTATGTATGTATGTATGTATGTATGTATGTATGTATGTGTATGTGTGTATGCATGTATGCATGTATGTATTGATGTATGTATGTATGTATGCATGCATGTATGTATGTATGTATGTTGACTGAAATAAATGACACACTTAGCGTATCATCACAAACACAGACACACACATGCACACACATCTATTTATCTATACTATGCACAAAACGTCAACATTTAACGCATTGTCTGTATCAACACGGGGTAGAAAAAGAAAATGTACGTGACAGCCTAACAGCCTTGTTAAAAGATGCAGCTTAAAATTTTGTTACATCTAGTATTCAATATAAATGAAAAGATATAATCTTTAAAAACAATTTACTCTTAATTCACAGATCTTTCAGTGTATATATATATATAACAAACGAAACTTGACTACAATTAATGCCAAACTTGCAGGCAAGGCGACGGTGCCGTTCTTCGCAGACTAGTGTTCGGTTCTCGGGAGGGACAAACAATGATTATCTAACCTGTTTAATAATATTAGTTCTCCATACATATATATATATATATATATATATATATATATATATATATATATATATATATATATATATATATATATAGAGAGAGAGAGAGAGAGAGAGAGAGAGAGAGAGAGAGAGAGATAGATAGATAGATAGATAGATAGATACAGGGAGAGACAGAGATGGTTTACAATTCTGAGATATTCGTGCACTTGTCATTCTCCACTCTTCAGTCACTAAATAATCTATGATCGACACTTCCTTGATCCTGTCAAATTGTGCATTGACTCTTTCTTCCAGGTAATATCTGCTGCTATGACCAATTTCCCAAACTTCTGAGAAGCTAATAATCTTCCTGGTACGCCAAATGAGCTAATAGGTATATTACGATAGTATCGTATCGTATCATACTATATAAATTATAATAAGCAGTTAACCGTATCATACTATATAAATTATAATAAGTAGTTAACCGTATCATTCTATATAAATTGTAATAAGTAGTTAACCGTATCATTCTATATAAATTATAATAAGTAGTTAACCGTATCATTCTATATAAATTATAATAAGTAGTTAACCGTATCATTCTATATAAATTATAATAAGTAGTTAACCGTATCATACTATATAAATTATAATAAGTAGTTAACCGTATCATTCTATATAAATTATAATAAGTAGTTAACCGTATCATTCCATATAAATTATAATAAGTAGTTAACCGTATCAAACTATATAAATTATAATAAGTAGTTAACCGTATCATTCTATATAAATTATAATAAGTAGTTAACCGTATCATTCCATATAAATTATAATAAGTAGTTAACCGTATCATTCTATATAAATTATAATAAGTAGTTAACCGTATCAAACTATATAAATTATATTAGGCAGTCAACCGTATCATTCTATATAAATTATAATAATCAGTTAACCGTATCATTCTATATAAATTATAATAAGTAGTTAACCGCATCAAACTATGTAAATTATAATAAGTAGTTAACCGTATCATTCTATATAAATTATAATAAGTAGTTAACCGTATCATTCTATATAAATTATAATAAGCAGTTAACCGTATCAAACTATATAAATTATAATAGGCAGTTAACAGTATCATACTATATAAATCATAATAGGCAGTTAACCGAATTACCTAGCTTAAAACGAGACGTCATATGAAGGTGGGAGTGCCATATTAACGATCACGGTCTGCACACAAATAAAACATGCTAATTGGTTAATTAATTAAAAAGTTATACGCAGTTAAACGAATTACCTAAATATGAAAGAGATGTCATATGAATGTGAGAGTGGTCTCATATTAACTGTCACGGTCTGTAGGCTTGCAACACAAATATTACATATTAACTATCACGGTCTGTGGGCTTGCAACAAAAATATTACATATTAACTGAGTAATTAACGACAAACCTAATTAGCTTTTTCCACGGTTATCTGCCAGGCGGATCCCGCGGGACACGGGTATGGTATGGTACCATATAATATCACGTCAGCACATCTTACTGTACCCTTTTGCATCCTATCATTTTGAAAAAAAAAAAAAAAAAAAAAAAATTATATTAAATCATAAAGATAGTATATTATCTTATTATACCTCATAAAAGTAACAGTGTCAATGATTGGCGCACATAATGTCATGTGTCAGGGTACAAAACATCGTGTCTCCCTCACGTGATCATGTTTCAATGTCTTGTTTCTCCTATTTGGAACCCCTCATGAAATTCCATTCGAGTTATCTCTCTTTAATGTGTTCCGAGTATTTATCGACAAGCATACGACAACGATGGCTACGTTCAGCTACTTTTGTATTCCAAAATGAGGATGAAATAAATGAAATCTTGACAAAGAAAGATTCGTTGAACATTAAGAAATCTATGGCGGTTACAGTTAAGTGCTTTAGAGATTATTTAAGGGAAAGTGGACGACAATATTTGGAAGAGTATGCTCCCTCTAAACTGGATGCTGCCCTGAAATAATATTATGCTGGTGCGCGGAAGACGGACGTAACAGTCTTTGAGAAAACTGCATTACAAAATATAAAACTACGATTAGATATAATAAACAATGTATTGAACTTGTTAGGGCGAGATATGAAGATTAGTTTATCCGTGACAAGTCATGTTCGCCCTCGTGGACATGACTGCCTTTGCGTGAACAAATCTTAATATCTCCCTCTAATAAGGGCAATAAATGTATATTATGAAACGTCATAATAATAACAGTGTCAGTGATTGGCATACAGAATGTCACGTGTCAGGGAACAAAACATCATGTCTCCCTCACGCAATCGTGTCGCCCTCATCCAATCGTGCCTGACGCGATCGTGTACCCTCTCGCGATTGTGTTTCGCTGAAGATTTGCTCACCCGCGACAAATCATGTTCCACGAGGGCAAAGCGCTCTTGGAACATGACTTGTCTTAGGTGAACAAATCTTACTATCTCCCCTCCCCCCAACAAGGTCAATAAATGTATATTATCACATCGTATCTACATATTGTTCAATCCTTTAATATGGCGTATGTCTATAGGTCTGCCTCCTATTTGTGTTTGTCCATCTATCTATCTATGTATAAATTTCTTTCTTTCATTCTATTTTTATCTTTCTCTCTTTCTTTTTTTCTCTGTCACATTCATACATCACAAAAGTAACCAATACCATGTCTTCCAGATACATATTTTATGAACGTGTGGCAAGAAATGATTTAGCTTGATCCCATTTGAGTGATTTATTTATCATGGAAGTACCAAAGCAAAATTACATTGCAAGAAAAATGATTGAATGGAGCATTTACCATAAATGAAATGCACAGCTCAAGGAACGCTAATGGAATTTATTTGTGCGTGTCTAAAATGACCCTAAAACATTTCCGCATCAAATTACCGTTTTGTTATGGCTGCAAACGCATGAAACTGTTGTTTCGTTTTATGATATCTGCTGAATATTGTAATACATTGATTTTTATGAAACTATATGACCTTTCTTTGATAGACTTCAATTTAATCTGAGGGGGAAACATTGAAAAGTAGCAAACATTGATAAGATAATTGTTCAGTACAAAAAGAAAGAATGTATCTAAAATATCTACTTCAAGGTTCTACGGGAACATTTTGCTCACAATAGCCTATATTTCATATTTACGACAAGGGAATATATATATATATATATATATATATATATATATATATATATATATATATATATATATATATATATACACCTGGTCTTACATGAGTGCTTAATTCAAATGAAATTATTAAACGAGTATTGTGAGCCTTGGGGAGCAAAAGCTTGAAATTATTCGACACGTGTCATAAATTTCAGTTGAAATGAGCACACATTTAAGATTTTATTCATTGCATGACGAAAAATACTGATTTTATTTGACCAAATAGTGTAGTAACATGGCTTTGAATTACATTTGGATGCCTCGGTTGTTACGCCTTTCCTTGGCATGACGTTATGACGTCATTTGTGACGTTATAAGATGTTATTACACGTGTTACATATATAAAATTTATTATATGGGGATATTAACGTAAATAACACAGAAGTCATGTGATACATATACATACATAGAAAAGGTGAGAAAGATACTTTATCTTATTTCCAGCTGTAAGTGTGTGTGTGCGTGTGCGCGCGCGCGTGTGCGTGCGTGTGTAAGCTCTGAGCCATCATTGACACATGGTGCGAGAGTAAACATTTTTTCAAAGTAATTTAATGTAAGTTGAATGTTGTCAGTGGTTAATTTTATGCTAGTCGATATCGAATAAATTCGCTTTCATATAACCAAAGCACTGAAGTAGTTCCATTGTGCATCACTACCCGCCAAGTAAAATTACTAATATTTCTAATATTCAATTGGACAATTTGTGGATGTGGCTTGATATGCAATTAAGTATAACTGAATATGCAATGAATAATTTCTTAATATTTTCCTTTCAAAAAATTGCAGAATAATATTGTCGCATATCTTGAAGCTGACGCAATGATTCCATATATCTTATATACAAATATTTAAATGCAACATTGATGCACAGAAACCAACAATTCATATATATCCTTCTCGTGTCTTAAGTGAATGATCTTCTTTAAATCCGGAAATAAGATGCATAAAATAGTGCATTGTGCAGCATTTTCCGCTTGAGAGTAAGTTTTTCAATCATTATTTGCGTTTATGATTGATCAATGTAGTAAACTAGCACGCTTTAACTATGCGCTACCAGTTACGTATTCATCGTTTATTTCTGATTTAATATTCTTCGAAAAAACTTAAGTCTGCAACTTTTAACCAGACGGAATCAATCATTTTCATATATCCCTCATCTTCTGCCAAAATTGTCTTCTTTACTTCCGGAAAATAAAAGATTCATGAAGCAATGCACTTACTTGTGCATTTTCCTCTAAACATTAAAGACCGCAACAAATTCTTCTAGATGTCTCGTACGCATAAATTCTGCAGCGTGTATGCATGATTTCATGTTTCATGATTCCCTTAATATTTCTTAAATCCATAACTTTGCTGCTGACGAAATCAATTATGCCGTTATATACGCTCCTCGTTTCTTCGCCTTGTTAAAACAATGCAATGGGTACTGTATTTTGGAGTGTACAGGCTGAAAGAAAATCCTGACATACAATTGTTTTTCGATGTCGAAATTTAAAGTATACTATCACCTAGGTCTGAACATCGTTTATTTTCAGTTCAATTATCCCTGAAGCAAAATCGAGTTTGCAGCTTTCGTGCAGACAAAAGCAACTATTCCGCTATGCTTCTCATCTCTTATAAAAAGTCTCCACTGCTGATCCGATCGCTGAAAGATTCAGAAAGTCTGGAATCTCATTTGTGGCTCAGTGTCATCTCAACTTAGAGAATGGAACAAATTCAGGCAAAAAATTATTTATTGAGGTCGGCAATTTACCCACATTAACCATACACGGACAGATATAGATATATATATATATATATATATATATATATATATATATATATATATATATATATATATATATATATATATATATATCGTTTATTTATGGTTTAAAATAAGAAGAAAATTGGACATGTTTTTTCTATAGAAAAGTCAGTAGTTATAGGAAAGGGGAGAGGGATGGTATCGGGATGAAAGCATTGTCACTATGGGGACTAAGGCAAATTAACATTATGGATGGCACTATGGGGACTTGTGGAAATGGAACCAGGGCTCAGGAATTATTTTCCAAACACTCGTCCCCGGGACGAGTGAGTTGCAAGAGTTACTCGTCCCTGTCCTCATTATACTCAACACGGCACACTTCTTCACTACACTGCTTACGCTTTACTAAAGAACCACAGGTACCTGCTTCAAGCTTGATACTGAAATGGGTCACAATCATCAAAATATTATGTTCTAATACATGACTCCTTAGATAAACATATAATAAGACACAAGGTTTGTAACTCGAGAAATTGCAGTTGCACATATAGCCCTTGATTTCGTAGTGGTATTCGCGTTTACAGTGAAACCGATCAGTATTCTAGGTGTCATAATTTTCCTTTTCAGTGAGCTATCACACATCTGTATGAGTGAGATATGGAAAACTTTAAGAGACAGAGAATGTCAAAACGTTATGATTTTCGTCTGGTCAGACATTGTTACGCTTGCCCCAGATCACCAGTATTTTCAAGACTGTGTGGCTTTATCAATACACTGTCACGTCAAAGTAAAGACACCGGCATATATTATATAAGTATGTAATTACTTTTCACAAGACAAATGTCAGTAACTTACATCTGAACGAAAAATTCCAACCATCTCAATTTCCACCAATGTTCGTACTAAATGATCCATTTTGGTCAAACCTCCATTCTAGAGAGCTACACAAAAGAAGATTGCTGATTGGCTAAAAGAATTGGAACATTTCTAGGTCATTACCTCAACTAGATTTTGACCAATTGACTGTTGTCTCGACATTACCTGCTTTACAAATAGATACAACAGCATGCATTGTGTGAAAGTTGGTGGGAATCTGCTGAGATACTTAAAATACTGGCTTCGTATGTAAGTTGGCAATATTTGCCTGTGAAAAGTAAGTGCATGCGCATATAAATATCTGATGGCGTCTTCCCTTTGGCATGACAATGCATCAATAAAGCTTCAGCCTTGAAAATACCGGTGATCTGCTGCTACAGTAACATTACCTGACCAGATGAAAATCAAAAATATTGACATTCTCTGACTCTTAACTTCTCAGAGGTCTGACTCATAAAGATGTACGATAGCTCATTGAAAAGGAATCTTTCTTTACATCAAAATTACGCCTAAATTACTGAAAATTGTCACTTCAAATGGAAACTCCATTAAGAAATCGAGAGCTAAGTGTGTGAAACGGCAACATAACATGTTCATAGTATTTACCCATTTTTGGTATCAAGCTTACATCAGCTACATGTGTAAAAAAAAAAAAAAAAAAAAAAAAAAAATGAAGTAGTTTTCTTTGCAACATGTTCTAGACTGACAACGAGTAGGCAGATTAGGCATAAGTTATTTATAATTTACCCACTCCACATTGTTACGACTCTATGGTCTAAGAAAAATGTAACAGAAAGAAAGTGAAACCAACAAATCAAGTAAAAATCAACAAGCAATTTATTACTAGATAATTAAAATGAAAAATCAAAAAGTCACTTACAATAATGTGTTTTGAAATCCTAATAATCCAATAAGAATGATTGTTCTAATCACAAGTCCTAAATATAGAATGTTCCGAATTCACGGCTGTGTCCTTGAATGTTATGATGTGCTAATGGTCTCCAAAGTCCTTATGTACTAGAAATCTTGATGTGCTGATGTCAAAATGAAGTATTCCAAAATCTCTGAATAAGTTCAGTTAAATTCCAAAATCATCAATTAAAAATCCAAAATCCAAAAGTTTATGAGCACTGTTATAATCCAATGAATTTTTAAAATAATTCCTCTCTTAGAATTTGTAATGAATTTTCACAACTGTAATAGCTCTTTACAAGACTGATGGTAATGTCAAAACTGAATAAATGTCCACCAAACATGGCATATATAAAGATTGGTCACATGACAGAATGTTCTAGAATATGAGTCATCTTAATGTAATTTTACTTGTAAACAAAATTCAACCTTGACCTTCAAATTGAGAAAACATAATATTGATCAAAACAACCTAATTCAAGGACACTAGTTAAACATGTTTTTCCTGATAAACATTAAGATTTAAGCAAATATTAAAGTGAAGAAACATTTATAATTTCCTAAAATATTTATAATATTATATAAACATCATACACAACACCTCCCCTCATAAAGAAAAAGAAAGATTTATATAATAAAGCTTTCGTTTTAATATACATCTAATACTACAATAACCAAAATTACATAAGAACATGTTTTATGATACTGGACTTAATTACATCAAGCAATATTACATTTCTAGGAACGTGAGAGTGCATCTGCAATCACATTGTCTTTTCCCCTGATGTGTTTGATGTCAATGTTATATTCTTGCAATATCAAACTCCATCTCAACAATCTCCGATTTTTATCTTTCATTTTGTTGATGAAAGTAAGGGGATTGTGATCACTGTACACAATAATTGGAGAAAGAGCTGAGGTAACATACACTTCAAAATGCTGTAAAGCCAATATCAAAGCCAAACATTCCTTCTCAATTGTGGAATAATTTTTTCTGGTGCTTGTTTAGTTTTTTAGAAAAATAACACACAGGGTGATCCACACCACTTTTGTCTTCCTGAATCAATACTCCACCAACCCCTACATCACTTGCATCAACAGATAATTTAAATGATTGGCTAAAATTTGGTGCAGAAAGAACTGGTGCATTCTTAAGCATGGCCTTTAACTTGTCAAAAGATTCCTGACACTTGTCAGACCAATAAAATTTGGCTTTCTTACTCAATAAACTTGTCAAAGGTTCAGCAATTTTGGAAAATTGGAACAAAATTTCCGATAATATCCAGCCATACCTAGAAATCGCATCAGTTGCTTTTTACAAATTGGAACTTGAAATTCAGAGATAGCTTTGACCTTAGCTTCTATAGGTTTAACTTGACCTTGTCCCACAATATGTCCTAAAAATGTGACACAAGCATGGCAAAACTCACTTTTGCTCAAATTAATTGTCAGATTCGCATCGCTGAGTCGATCAAAGAATTTTCGAATGGTTTCCAAATGATCTTCCCAGGTGTTGTTGTAGATAATGACGTCATCGATATAAGCGTCACAATTATCAAGACCAAATGTTATCATGTTCATCAGACGTTGAAACGTTGCAGGAGAATTTTTCATTCCAAACGGCATGACTTTATATTGATAAAGTCCATCTGGAGTTACAAATGCTGAAATTTCTTTTGCCCTTTCCGTCAGTGGAATTTGCCAGAATCCTTTTAAAAGGTCAAACTTGGTGACATATTCCGCATTTCCAATTTTATCAATGCAATCGTCCATTCTTGGGATTGGAAATGAATCAGTTTTGGTGACACTGTTGACTTTTCTATAGTCAGTACACATACGGAATGTATTATCTGGCTTGGGAACAAGAATACATGGTGAACTCCAGTTACTTTTACTTGGTTCTATGAAATCATTCTCCAGTAAATACTGAATTTCTTTCTTCAGATAGTTCTGTTTGAGAGGATTCATCCTATAAGGATGCTGTTTCACAGGCGCAGAATCTACAATGTCAACGTCATGATAAATTTTACTTGTTCGTGTTGGAACATCAGGAAACAAGTGCTCATAGTCATGTAATAGCTGTTTTAGTTCATTTCTTTCCTGTTGTTGTAGATGTGAAAGTTTCTGGTCTAGGTTGTTCAATATTTCTGAATTCCGAAGATTGGTTATACCAGAGTCACTATAGTCTGATCGTACTCCATCGTTGATATCTTCACTGTGTGGGACAGGTACAACTAAATTAACAGAATAATTAGCTGGGCTATCTCTGTCAAAATATTCCTTTAACATATTTATATGACAAAGTTGTTTCTGTTTCCGTCTCCCAGGAGTGTTAATGATATAATTTAAGTCATTTACTTTCTTTTCAACGGTATAAGGACCAAAAAATTTAGCCTGAAGAGGATTCTGAGGTATGGGAAAGAGAGCCAGAACTTTGTCACCAGGTTTAAAACTCCTTTCCTGTGAATTTCTGTCATACCTTAATTTCATTTTTGACTGGGTAGTGTGAAGATTAGTTCTTGCTACTTCACAGGCCTTTGACAACTTGTATTTGAAATCAGAGACATAATCAAGAAGAGTAATCTTCGAATCTTCATTTGAAAGAAGTTTCTCTTTCAATAATTTCAATGGTCCACGGACAGTATGACCAAAAACTAGTTCAAAGGGACTAAAACCCAACGACTCGTGAACTGATTCCCTAACAGCAAACAACAACAAATGAACACCCTCATCCCAATCCTTTTCTGTATCAAAGCAATATGATCGAATCATATTCTTCAAAGTTTGATGAAATCTTTCCAAAGCACCTTGACTTTCAGGGTGATAGGCAGAAGATTTAAACTGTTTAATGCCTAATTCATGCATAACTTGTTGGAAAATTCCAGACATAAAATTTGACCCTTGATCTGACTGGACAGATTTGGGAAGGCCAACAAGTGTAAAAAACTTCACCAAAGCTTTCACAATAGTTTTAGTTTTTATATTTCTCAGAGGAATTGCCTCTGGAAATCTTGTAGATGCACACATGATGGTGAACAAGTATTGGTTGCCTGACTTGGTTTTAGGTAAAGGACCAACACAGTCTACCATTATTCTACTAAATGGTTCATCAAATGCAGGAATAGGTTGCAGATGAGCCTTAGGTATCTTCTGATTGGGTTTTCCTACCATTTGATACGTGTGACAAGATCTGCAGTATTTAGAAACATCACTTTTGAGTTTCGGCCAATAAAAATGATTCAAGATCTTGTGATAAGTCTTACGGACTCCTAAATGACCAGCCAAAGGAGTTTCATGGGCTAAATTAAGAATTTCCTGTCTATATGACTTAGGAACAACAATTTGATAGCTCACTGACCACTCGTCACCAGCGGGTACATCAGGTGGTCTCCATTTCCTCATAAGGACCCCATTTTTCACAAAGTAACACACTGGAACTTGTGTGGCTTCAGTTTCACTAATAGCCCTCTGAAACAAACAAGATATCTCGGGATCTTGCTCCTGTTCAACGACAAGAGATTGTCGTTTGTCACCCTGAGTAGAACAAAGAGAATGAGTTGCCAAAAGAGGATCACTGTGATCAATACCGTTTGATTGATCAATACCTGAGGAAAAAGTGACCTCATCAAAAGACTGACCAATACATGTGTCAGCTAAAGGAATAATATCCTGATCAACATCACTCTCAAGAGCTCTTTTTTCCATAGCTCTAGTAACTGCACAAGCAGGGTACAAATCAGGGATTTCAGTTTCGACAGGATCAACTTTCTGATCCAAACAAGGCTTGTCAGTTACAAGTGGATTAACCACAACCTTATCTCCAGCTAGGTCATTGCCTAGTAATAAATGAACACCCTCTATGGGTAAAGAAGTCACTGCCCCAACAGTCACAGGTCCAGAAACTAAGTCTGATGCCAAATTTACACAATGGAGAGGAACATTTACAAAGCCGCACTCTACTCCCTGAACAAGAACACTTTCACTTGAAGAAGACTCCGCAGACAAAGGCAAAGTACCTGATAATAAAAGACTCTGAGAAGCTCCAGTGTCCCTTAATATTTCAATTGGGATAGGTTTGGCAGAATCACCAATAAGTGATGTAGAACCTTCTGACATGAATGGTTCATAAGCCTCCAAAATAGAATCAGACTGGGATTTGTTTGACCCAACAAATGTATTGCTTTCAATACAAGACTGTGACCTTGACCTCGTAGAAATAAGAGCATTTGGAAAAGCTCTGTCTTTACTCTGTTGCTTATTTTTCAACTTGAAGCAATCAGAAATAACGTGCCCTTTCTTTTTACAATAAGTGCACGTAGGAAGAGATAAGGATTTCTGATCAGTCTTATCAGATGTTTGATTCCTAACAGTTGTGCTGTTGTGAAATTTGGAAGTACTCGAATGAGATTGAAATGGTTTTTTACCAGAAAACTGCTGAGAGGACGACTTATTGCCAAATGAAATTTTGTGAGTCAAGGAATAATCATCAGCCATACGAGCAGCATTTTCCAAAGTTTCCATATTCTGCTCGTCAAGATAGGTTTTAACATCACTATGGATACACCTTTTGAACTCTTCAATTAATATGAGCTGTCGGAGGTTATCATAAGCTTGATCAACTTTCTTGGCTGAGCACCACCTATCAAATAGTTGTTCTTTATCCCTTGCAAATTCGACATGAGTTTGTCCAGTTTCTTTTCTACAATTCCTAAACCTTTGTCGATATGCCTCTGGTACCAACTCATAAGCTTTCAAGATGTACTCCTTAACCACATCATAATCAGTGCTTTGTTGTACTGACAGTGAAATGTACACTTCACGAGCTTTGCCAATTAGTACACTTTGTAATAACAAAGTCCAATGCTCTCTGGGCCATTTCAAGTTTTCAGCTATTTTCTCGAAATGAAGAAAGTATTTATCTACTTCTTTTTCCTGAAAAGGGGGTACTAACCTAATATATCTAGTAACATCAAAACCTGAACTTGTGTTTAAAGGAGTGGAGTGTGTTCTGTTTGCCAGTTCTAATTCTCTTAATTTAAATTGCATTTCCCTTTCTTCTCTTTGCATCTGCATTTGTATTTGCCTCTCTTCCTTCTGCATTTGTAACTGCCTCTCTTCTTTCTCTCTCTCCATCTGCGTCTCTTCTTTCTCTCTCTCCATCTGTATCCGCCTATCTTCTTTCTCTCTCTCCATCTGTATCTGCCTCTCTTCTTTCTCTCTCTCTCTCTGAATCTGAAGCTTTGCCAATTCTAAATCCATCTGGTTCTTTAACTCTAATTCCCTTAATTTCCTGTCAGAACCAGATACAGGCTTTCTCTTCAAACTTAAAGCACTATTTTCAAAAATTCCCTTTGCTGCTAAATACTGAATTAAAATAATCTTTATCTCCTGTTTTGTCAATGATACTTTTGCCTCAGATAGACTGTATTTTCTGGCAAGCTCGAGCAACTCATCCTTTCTCATGCACTCTAACCCCTCCCAGGTAGGTTTTGAAATGAAATTCTGAACATTAGATGCCATTGTAAATGCTTGTTGGTTTCACACAAAAAAATTTCTCTATATAAAATCTTTGCCAAAGACAAAACAAAAAAAAAAAAATTCCGAGACAAAATCAATATGAATTTCAAAAATAACTTTAATATCTCTAATATGCTTTAAAGAAATTCAGATCCCGGAACGACGAGCCCCCAATTTCGGTTACGACTCTATGGTCTAAGAAAAATGTAACAGAAAGAAAGTGAAACCAACAAATCAAGTAAAAATCAACAAGCAATTTATTACTAGATAATTAAAATGAAAAATCAAAAAGTCACTTACAATAATGTGTTTTGAAATCCTAATAATCCAATAAGAATGATTGTTCTAATCACAAGTCCTAAATATAGAATGTTCCGAATTCACGGCTGTGTCCTTGAATGTTATGATGTGCTAATGGTCTCCAAAGTCCTTATGTACTAGAAATCTTGATGTGCTGATGTCAAAATGAAGTATTCCAAAATCTCTGAATAAGTTCAGTTAAATTCCAAAATCATCAATTAAAAATCCAAAATCCAAAAGTTTATGAGCACTGTTATAATCCAATGAATTTTTAAAATAATTCCTCTCTTAGAATTTGTAATGAATTTTCACAACTGTAATAGCTCTTTACAAGACTGATGGTAATGTCAAAACTGAATAAATGTCCACCAAACATGGCATATATAAAGATTGGTCACATGACAGAATGTTCTAGAATATGAGTCATCTTAATGTAATTTTACTTGTAAACAAAATTCAACCTTGACCTTCAAATTGAGAAAACATAATATTGATCAAAACAACCTAATTCAAGGACACTAGTTAAACATGTTTTTCCTGATAAACATTAAGATTTAAGCAAATATTAAAGTGAAGAAACATTTATAATTTCCTAAAATATTTATAATATTATATAAACATTATACATAACAACATGTTAAGCGATGTTGAACTTCGGCGCTTGGTAAGGGTAGAAAATGCACTCAGATTTATTCTCAAGGTGCGATTCTGCATCTACTCTCCCCAGGGACGAGTAAGTAGTAACGTTTTATTCGGCCCTACCAAATCTTTACAGGGTCAGGACGAGTGGACGAGTGCTTTTCCTGAGTCCTGGGAACATGACGGCTATGAAAATGATGGGCCATTATTGTGAACTATGGAAATTGAATTGAATTGAAGGGTAAAGCCTATATTTTTCATAAATACAAACACGCATACACACATAGACAAAGACAAGCATAGAGAAGTTGGCAAGGGGTAATCTGTATTCCATTTTTAGAATACTGGGGTGACCCTGCACATGACTGTTCGTTTAGACATGAAAGGGCTAATTTTAGTGATTTCATGCTCGGCTCCACAGCCAGCATACCCCATAGTCCATCCATCGTGCTTCCAGATATTCACTGAAACCGAGAGGCTAAAGTTGGGCTCATTAGCAAGAGCCTCACAATTTCCACTGACGGGAACTGGTTGCCGCTGCCCCTGCTGTTGATGCTGCTGCTCCTGCCTCTCCCTCTCCAACTGACTGATTCTCTCTAGAACATCTAGAAAGGCGACTATCATGCTCTCCATTTCATCTGTTCTTCTTCCCTCTTTTCCTTTTCGCAAACCTCCAGCAGGCTGCTTTTTGCCATTCTGGAGTGAACCTCACTTCTCTTGAAGAATCTTTTGGATTATAGTCACATTTCGGCCAGTAGGTCATTCACGACTGTTTGAATATGTGCGCACGGAGTACTGTTTAATTCTTGTCAGTTAGAAGCATAGTTGGGAAAGGCAGGTCCAGTGGCACAAAGCGGCATCCAAATAGTGAAAACAAAACGCCAGTGTCATACTCTCCTTGCCAAATTCTGCCCAGTTGTCTCAGTCGGACACTCTCTATAGTGTCAATTATGTGTTTTCCACATATTATAAGCTTAATAATTCAAACTAGTTGCATTTTAGCTATCTAATTAAGACTTAGAATTCAATATACAAATTGTACTGAATGTTTCTAAAAAATGTAATTGAATAAGAAGAATAAGTTACCCTTAAAATATTTAAGTAATTTATTTGTTGCTTCGAGATAGTGATGAAATTGTTGGATTTTGGTTTAGACAGTGGGCCAAATGAATCAAATTTGTATGTAGTTGTAATAAAAAACTGGTTTTTGATGGTCAGATTAAAAACCTCAAGTAGCCTTTTCGGAGTAGCTGGTCCCTGGGGACTAATTCTCGTGACTGATTCCAGTGATGCTTTCTACCACGTCCGCGCCTCTCGTTCGTCCGTCATTTCATCTTAATCCATTCCATTCCATTCTCATTCAAATTCCAGTCATACCACCAGCCGTCAGAGAGTGAACATCGTGGAACTGAGCCATTGTAGAGGAGGAGGGGAGGGAACTGTCTGCGGTCATCAAGGATTAGATCACCCTACTCCAACATCGAGCTTCAGCACGTGAGGAAGGACGGCCACTACCTGCCGTATACGGAATAATCCCGCTAGATAACAGTCCACCGACACCCCCATTGGAGCCAGATAATTGGGGCAGCAAGGTAAGTGACGAACGATGGAATGGAAGTGCTCAATGTCCATATAGGGTAGACTTAAGGCAGGCACTTGCAAACTACAAGTAGTCACCGGAGACCAGCGAGCTTCAAAGAGGGCACAACGGCTGGAGAGCTGGAGTACAAGCAGCAAACCTGGCGTCGAAACCATCTGTAACCCACCTCCAAGAGAAATAGTCACCAGGGACCGGTTGCTTCAAAAATGGCTGACTGTATGGGATTTTCAATTTGGCTTCGAAAACCCCTTTCGATTACAACTCTATATAATTACAAATTTGACATATTCGACCCATCGTCTAAACCAACTACAGCATGAACTTGGAAAATAAGTAAGATAACTTAATTATCGAAGGGTAACTCATACCCGTTTTTTATTGAAACTTCTGCACCCATTAAGTACACTCGGTACACTAAATTCTAAATTTGAATGAAATAAGTAAATTTGGACTAGGTACGATTATTACAATTAAAATATGTGACTAGCACATAATTGGCCTATAGGGACAGCCCAACTTAGATAACTGGGCAAAATTTGACTTTGAGAGTATGACTGGCATTTTAATTAATAATTCCACTGCCGCTTGGTGCTCCCGAGCATGCCTTTTTAAAATTGGCCTCTAACGGACGTTGTGTTAACAATTAATTAGTACGTCGTGTGTACATTTAAGGTTAAGTAGCCGTACATGGCCGAACTAGCCGAACACGACTTAAATTCAAACTCAGTCAGCCGTCATTTCATTAGTCTGCCACCAGCTGCCGGAGAGTCAAAATCGTGAGCCGAGCCGTTGTAGATGAGGAAGGGAGTGCACTGTCTATGGTCACATAATTAATTAGTGCGCCGTGCGCACACGATTATCAAGGATTAGTATGGGATACAAGTCAACCTTCCCCACCATCGAGCTGATGTGGGCGAGGAGGGGAGGGGACAACCTGCCAATCCAGAGCAGATAATAGTCCACCATCGAAGCCTGATAATTGAGGCAGCAAGACAAAGACTAGATAGCTTCAAAGAGGGCCAAACGGTTGGATGGTTGTTGGTCGACCAGCAAACCTAGCGACGAAACTTGGAGGATGGAAGTGAAGACCATTTTCGTTCCACCTGCAACCCACTCCCAAGAGAAGTAATCATCAGGGACCGGTGGCTCCGAAAAATGGTTGACTGTATGGGGTTTTCCATTTGTCCTTGAAGGCTCCTATCGATCACAACTCTATAAAATAACAATGTTAACAAGTGTGGTATATGCTGCTCGTACCAACGGTGTAGGTCCATCCACCGTTCATAAAAGACCAACGTTCGTGCTTCCATAAGGTCGAGTGTTGTATTATTGATGTTATCCGAGAATAAACCATCCTTTTTATGTCAGAAAGCGTATTTCATAACTTCATCTAAAAGAGAGCCAGTTATCGCTCCTAACATAAGAGCTGCTACACTGGCCATCAACACTGGAAGAAACCCTCCTCGTTGAACTAGCACGTTTTCTTTTAAATTACTGAAATATATATTTTTCACCATGTTTAGAAGAATGTGGCGATGACGTCCTAATTGTGTTTTCTGTGCCTTCGTCAATGGAACAGTTCCTTTCAACACGTTCAGACAACATTCACATACAGTATCTACTGGGTGTGTGTGTGTGCTTTTGAATGATCTGTTTTCGCATCTGTGCGTTAGCTTTACACATCTACTTGTTGTCTGGGCGTCATACAAGCTTTACCTGGGACACTGGACGACAAGTTTGCAACGGACTAAATCGAGTGAGTTCTTGTTTCTGTTAACTGATTAAGGGATCAGACCACTAATTTATTTTCGGTAGATATCAATGTTAACGTCTGATAAAATGAAACTATTTTGTGTGCAAGATGACCCAGTAAGCAAGATATGTACTTCTTGATTGAAATAAGAACAAACTTTCTCAACAATTAAAATTACGTGCTTCACGGCATTTCCTACAGCTAAATGTCCCTAAAGTGAGGTACCGATAAAAGTTACTTTAATTATCAGTTTTGCATCGGGTAAGATAATTAAAGCCTGCCGGAAAAAATCGAAATCGTGTATGCGTACAAACAAAACCTATGTAGAAGTTCAAATCACTGATACAAGTGTGACAATAAAAAAAGAAAAATTCCACGCTGATAGTACAGTCATTGGTCCGATCTCCACGTATTAAATACGTATCCAAAGTCCCCCACTTCGAGACTGGTACCGTGCTCAATTAATAATTAGTGGTCTGAATATGTCAACTTTTTAACACAGCTGTTCTGTCTTGCTCTTTTTTTTTAGGCTGTGTTACTTTTTGTCGCAGCATCAGCAGCGGCACCAACAGAAGAAGATGTAGACGAAGGAGGAGGAGATGGAAGTAGTAGCTTTCGAAACGGCTGTCCATATCGGAGGTGTCTTCAACAGATTGGGAAACACTTTCTTAAATGGGTTTAGCTGGCATCATCAAAAACGGAGTCGATGATACTGACACAGTTCAGTTGATGGTACTGTCGTGGATGATTCTTCTGGAGTGACTACTGGTCGAGGTTTCGGTCGGTACTTGCGCGTTCCTCTCTCTCTCTCTCTCTCTCGGCGGTGGAGGTCGTCTTTGTCACCATTTTCTTATTTGGCACTATTATGTTTTTTCTTCTTCTTTTTGTCATTATCTTTGTATTCTTTGTTTTCTTGCTAGGTATTTTGTTTGTTTTAGCAGCAACCTTCTTTGTCTTTGTTCTCCTCTTTGTCTTTGTGTATGTTTTGACATTTGCTGCTGCACTGGAATCTCATCTTAGAAGCAAACGAATAATGACTCCTACTCGAAATCCACTGCTACTCAGTTTAAGATAATTTGTGTCTTGGCCTAAGTGTAACACTTCTTTGAGACTCGCTTCCAACAAATGCGAACTCTCTTGTGTATCTTTTGGCGACTGATTGCGGATAGTGCGCGAATCAATGAAGATGGATGAGACTTAAATGATGTCATGTTCAACGGCAATGTTATCAATTACTGAGAAGTAGATGTGTAGGTGAGTGAGGGAGGGAGTGAGTCAATGAGATTTTTGTGAATGAATGAATGAGGGGGTGAGTGAATGAGGTTTTTATACTTTTTAGACAGAGGAAAACGACGAGGACGATGTGTAAATCACTGCCCCACCATTTGATTCCAATCTTGAAACGAGTCGGTACGAAATCTTAAATAATCGGGTGCATTGAGTTTTGCATTAATCGGTAAATATGCGTTTGGCAATCGTGTGACATCGTTATAGGCAAAACAGAGCTATCACAATCCAAATTGCTTAGCCAACACTTGTACTCGAGATTTGCCTCTTGGACTTTAAAACAAATTCAAATATTGTGCATTTAGACTAATGGTGCGATGTTGTTTTCTTTGTTAGAATGAATTTTATGTGATCTAAATAATACCGTCATTGCGACGATGTCCTTTTCGTGTAAACCAGAGTTTTGTATATTCTTCAGCCTCACCAAACATATCATCGAAGATGAAGAGATGAGTTTGACTGGAGTCAGACACGATCCCGTCGTCTTCGTGAGGAATACCCTTTGCAAACAAACTACGTTTTAACTGAGTTTATTTGAGTAACGACTGAGCAGATTGTCACTCTTTATAAAACCACACGATGCGTAGCAGAGGATGATCGAACAAGAGTTGTTGCGTTTGATCAAACGTTTAACAAATTTGTTTTATCAGAATCGCTAGGTCCTACAATAAGCGTTCTAAAGGAAAGGCAAAGATACAAGGCCTCGCAACTTTGCTGATCTTACATGTCCTCGATCCAGCCATCACTACATACTTTTTTAAATTCTGAGAGTAAATATACCAAACAAGACATTTTAATACCGGATGAAAACAGAGTTTTAAATTCTCTAAAATATACAACACATGAGCACAATGTCACAGCAGCAACTGCGGGGAAAAAAATGTTGTTTATCGGGGCTTTTTTTGTTTGCTTTTTTTCACGGTACGATTCATAGGGGAAGTTATTGTGGTGGTGGATGTAGTGGTTGGTGAAAGCGCAGACATTCACACACACTTTGAAAGACATCTGCATGGTGGGCTACGTCTCGTATCAGAGTGCTAAATCCAAAACTTCAAGTCACGTACATCGTTCTAGTGTAGAGTACGTTAGCGTAAATCACTAGCTACAAAACATTTTTTGGTCAGTAAAGTGTGTTGACAAGATGCGACAAATCTCTTTCTAACACTGGTGTTGATTTCTATTCATCGCCAAGCGCATGACTTTCAACACAATGATTATTTGCTCGTGAACAGATAACGTGGTTGTTGTCATTGGAATCATGTCTCTTCATGTCATATCCATAAATGCTTGACATTGGGTCTGTAGATAAACGTAATACAAGAAACACAGTCACTAACACACAAACACAACATGTCGTCCCAGATTCAAAGGGCATCGTTCGGTGGTATTAATTCTTCTAAAAGCACTTTGTAATCATCTAAGTCTTATATCTTATTGATTGACATTCTCCCATGGAATTTGGTGCAACACTGCGTGCAAGGATCGTGGCATTCATAGTCTTATAATGTGTTCGAGGTTTTGAAAAGTCTGACTATTTGAAAATATTCAGGGTAATCAGCAGATACCAATGGTAAAAAAGTCTATGATGTTTAGGATGAAGTTGTTATTTGCGTTTCATTTGAATCCATGCAAAATATTTGTATATGTGTTCTCGCAACACCAAATATAGATTCTAAATGCGTTCTTCTGAAGTATCCATGAAAACATTTCTAGGATCACTAGGCTACAGTTTTCCTCCACCAGTCTGTTTATAGTATTGAGATATCAATGGCTATTCATTTTATGCCATGGGTGTCGTGTCAAGGATAAAAGACCTGAGACACTTTCTGGACCGACCAATTGAACGTAGTGACAGCGCGGAGACCATTTGGCATTTTATTCATTGGCATTTTAAAACTCTGATTCGTAGAGTTTCACACCACGAATGTAACACAGTATTTAGAGTCCATAGACACTTTCTGGACCGACCAAGTGAACGTAGTGACACCGCGGAGACCATTCGGTATGTTCTTGGTAGGCTGAATCTATATACTCCTATTCGTAGAGATTCACGCCACAAATGAAACACTGTATTTTATCTCCTTCTCCCATCTACACAAGTCCCAATGTAGCTAAAAGCTTTGGGATTGGCTTCCTCCAGATATTTTGGCCACTTCTTTCGAACGTGTTGAATCGACTGGCAAAATTACAATAGACCTGCAGAGTTACAGGAAACTTCACTCTGCCCTCATCCATGATTCTCCATAATAAGACTGTGGTAATTCTGGAATAATCGGTTTCAATTTAGCTTGTGTTATAAGTGTGGATGAAGATGATGATAATGTCCAGAACTTTGGTGCAGTGACCACATCACTTTCTATGGGGCAAAACTCTTCATTCAATTTTTGGTTGGGCAGAGTATCATACTATGTTTTCTTTCTGTGTAGAAAACATCTTTAGAGGAACAAGGGTTTGTTCTTTTTGGGTCAACGTCTCTGGTCAAAATGATTTCATCCCTTTATAATCATTGGTAGCCGTAAGGTACGATGTTGTAATCAGGAAGTTATACTCATTTATCGTAAACAAGTTGATTGACTTTCTCCAACCATTTATTGACCCTTTGGTTATTTAAGAAACATGTAATCTTGTGTGGATCATGGGTTTTGACGAGAAAGTCTTTATCCTTTCCTGACTTCAAGGCTTGTTTCATGACGCCAGATTTCACGACTTGACTGGAACGATAGTTTAGTTTGGTGTGAAGTTGTTTTTTCATATCTCTATACTGGTAACCATGATTCTTCGGCCAACCACTGACAAAACTGAGAATGGTATCTTCAGGATGTTCGTTGGTCCACTCTCACAAACAGTTGTCTTTAATGTGGGATAGCATGCAGGGTGATGAATGAACATACAACTGCATATGTCTTCAATGTGGGGATGATAGCATCCAGGGTGATGAATGAACATACAGCTGCATATGTCAAAGTTTATAACGCGGTCCCCTAGAGGATTCGGAACTGAGTACAGCTTCAAAGGGGCATTCGCTGAACGCGTAAGCAGCAATGACGAGGTTGGCAAGATCATTGGGTTGGACAAACTCGAGTGTGTCTTCGTACTTGAACATAATTAAATCTTCTCGAACGATTTCGATGTGTTTGATGAGTTTACCTGTATCCTTCAACTGAAAGTATTGGCCTGGACCTGTAAAGTTAGGCATCATCGTATGCTGAGCTAACTTTCCCCACAAACAATTTAACATGACTGTGGCAAAAAACTCTTCTCCCCTCACTGAGCTCAACGTGTTCCAATTCTACTTCCTCCACAGATCGGTACCATCACTTAAATATTTATCTTCTTCTATGTGACACGACGTCGAATAATCGCTAGCCTCTTGTTTTGATTTGAGGAACTCTTTGACGTAACCAGAAAACAAAATGACTGTATTCAGTCTGTCCTGTTGGCATTGTTCTATGGTAGGGGCGTGCCAGATTTCGTACACTTTTAATAACTGATATCCATGGTCGAGATCGTGGAGCCATTCCACACTTACCCACGTTCTAGTTAACGCGTACGTTTGATCGTCGTGACTTACCTATTATTTCCTATCGTCTTGATCACAAGTTTCAGCACACGTTCGACACAATGGAGTTTTCCCTTGCAGTAACGTGATGGTACAAGTCCGTGACTGGAAGTACTTTTCATTTGATCTGTCCTTCATATTGACGAATGTGTTCTACGTCAAAGTGCTCTGTGAGAATATTTATAGATCCAAGGGTACAACGCACATATATCGATATATCTGATTTGTTCTCATTGGGATTCGTCTGCATTTACATTAGACGCGTAGCACTGGTCCGTCCACCAAAAAAACTGTCGCGAGGATCCAAAATTTTGGGTCCGTTTTCAAAAGTCACTACGTGGTATTCTCTATCTTCTAAGTTCTGGCTTCGTTCCTGGGTTCTTTCATGCTGTTCTCCCATGGCAAACCCATTATACGGATTTTTCAGTTCTCAGTTAGGATAACACCTGTCCATCTGTGTCACTGACCTCAATTAAATTCGTACACAATCTGCGAATATTCAAATCATAGCTATCGACATATAGACCAATCTTTGTTTCTCCGCTGTTTCTGACCCGTTGTAAGCTCTTCTCTTGAGTTTCGGATAAGCAGTGTAACCAACACAAGGGCTTTGCCAAATATTTACGGCTCACCCATTGATATGACTGAAGTGGTACAATAGCTAACGTGTTCGCGGGCACGAATATTTTTTTGGTACATCATACCAAAAGCTTAGGCAATTGTAGAGGCTTCCTTCTGAGGAACAATACTCTTGTGTTTGATAAACAACTGTCGAAATTTCCACAACAACGTCGTCAAATGTCGACAATAGTGGAACATTTCTTCTTTAAAGTCAAAAGCCCCAAAAGAGTGAGTCTGATATCACATATTGCCTATGTCTTAGTATTATACATCGGGTAAATGGGGCAGCACTGCGTGTTGATTTTCCTCCATGTTAAAAAAATGAGGAAAATATACTTTAGCCATTTTAGTCATTCCAAGCGTTTTTTTGGCATCTTATTCAAGGGCAAAGCCAAGTAACACGTGAAATCTTTTTTCATGCAAATGATCTTAGCTCTATTCATGGTCACATGTGGGTATTCAGTTCCTTTCTCTGCAAAATGTTTCAAAAGAAACTGTCCGTTGTACCCAGACACAGTGTGACCAATCACTGTAGCATATTTGTGACTGTTGACGTAACGATCCCACTGAACAAAATCGGAAGAAGTGTTGCGTCCACGGAATATCTATTCTCGTCATTCCAGGAATAAGCTACAATTCCTACAGTGTCATACAAGAGGTTCCTGATACATTGACTGTAAACTCGATGGTACACACAAAAGTTAAGGATGTTAATGCCAGTATCTTGTGAGCATTAAAAATAAAAAGAAAGAAGTCTGCTGGATGGTTTGCTGTCTTTTTCATTTGGTTCTGTTGCCTATTAATTCCTATTGTTCTTTGATGCATTTCTGAATGTAACACCGATGAGCGAAGTCGACTTGATGAAGAATAGGACATTGTTTCTGTCCTGGACAAACTTGAGACTCTTTTGAATTGTAACGAAGATTCTGTCCACATTGTTGACACATTTCCAGTAATTCACAAACCGCTTTTCTTCTGTTGAAACTCTTTCAATTTATATCGGTAGTAACAAGCTTGACTCACAAATTGGCGTCTGCGTATGAGACACTGAATCATTCTTGTTTCCTCGAGAGCAAAAGGACTCGACGCAAAACAGTGACAACATTTTTTTTTCACAATGTAAATGTTGCTCGATTGTTGAATTCTTTGTCACATTTATCACAGTAGTAAATGTTTGTCACATTTATCACAGTAGTAACCGTTTGTCACATTTATCACAGTAGTAACTGTTTGTCACATTTATCACAGTAGTAACCGTTTGTCACATTTATCACAGTAGTAACTGTTTGTCCCATTTATCACCGTTGTAACCGTTTGTCACATTTATCACAATAGTGATCGTACCTGATAAATCCTTTTATATTGGCAATGGCATTAAAATTGTGATGATAGACGAAAATGTATTTTACTTCTGGAAAATAAGGTCCTCGAAACAGAATATCTCCACGTATTACTTGAGGGTGAACTTTCAAAATATATAGAATGGCTAACACTTCTTGAATTGTATGAGTCTCATGAGACTCGCACACGGTCTTTGAAAAATCCCATCCTGTTGCAAACGTGTCTTTGCTTCTCTTTGTTGTTTGGTCAAGCGCGATGTTCATCTATAATTGCTTCCATTCTAGTGAATCGATTTTCTCTGCTTAGCTACCACGATGGCACGTGATAAGCCAATGTTGTATTGGTCATTGTCCATCTAAACTATACTTTGCTTTTAGATTTGGGAGTTGATCCACTAATAACACTTCGTAACATCCTCGTACACTTCGTAACATCCTAGTACACTTCGTAACGTCCTCGTCCACATCATGACGGAGTTGAAACGTGAGTCACATGCGCATTCGTTTTTGAATCGGTGACGTCGAATTCGTCGTTAATTTTGTCAATGATCATGGAAGCTGTTAATTCCACAGATCTGCTAAATTCGATCCATACTTGAGATTTCAAACTGCCATGAGTGAGATAGAAAGTTGCAAAGAATCTTGATCTTCAGCCAGACACTCCCGTTTTAACTCAAACAACATAGGATCAAAACAGTCCGTAATAAAGGCGGCTGGTGGCTCTGCGGGTGCTACTGAATTAAAATCTTTACATTTTCCAGTTCGTAAATTAAATATGGCAACAATCCTCGGGTGCTAGTGAGCGACTTTCACTCTTGGCCAAGCTTGACTCTCAGTAGTTGAGATGGTGGTGACGCGTACGAATCGATCATCTCGTCGTCAAATCGCCAGGAAGCACATATGCTAACTCTGCCCTTCTTGTGTTAGGCAACGCAGAACGTTGTCATCGTTGTCGCTTTGTTTCTGGCTTCTCCACAGAATGGTATGACCGTTTTATGACCGTTGTCTATTCAAGTTTGATATCATTGTACTCCCTCCCTCCCTCCCTCTCTCTCTCTCTCTCTCTCTCTCTCTCTCTCTCACACACACACACAGACACAGACACATACACTACATGTATATATATATGTGTGTATATATATATATATATATATATATATATATATATATATATATATATATATATATATATATATATATATATATATATATATATATATAATGACACAAAAATTGATAACGGTGCAAATACAAAAGAGTTTCCCAACGTTTCGAGCTGCTAAACAAGCTCTTCGTCAGGGGAAGAAACAATTTACATCCACAAAACGAACACCAAACACGAAAGCCAAGAAAAACTCTTGACTTCTACATGTTTAAATGACGGGGAAATAAACAAACAAAGGATAAACACTAGAAGAAAGAAAGAAGACAAAATTAACAAACGGTATAAAACGGGTAAACTACATATCTATGTTCAGCTGCGTGAAAATAATTCAAAGTGTTTATCGTACGTATCAGGCAGAGGACCAAAATGTTTTGACCTAATTAGAGGCCGTGAACAAAGGACCGACATATATATATATATATATATATATATATATATATATATATATATATATATATATATATATATATATATATATATATATATAGAGAGAGAGAGAGAGAGAGAGAGACAGACAGACAGACAGACAGACAGAGACAGAGAGGAGGGGGAAGAACCCCATGTAAGACGGTATTATCATTCACTGCAACTTAAACATTCAGCCTGTGAACATGGAAGAGCAACAAAAGATAAAACTTGCGATGTGTATTTACTGAAAGTGATTCAAAATTACACGCGGTCTAATAAGACCTATGCAGAGACTGAAATATACTCTGCAGACATTATACTCTGCATAAATCATACTCTGCAGACATTACACTCTGCATACATTATACTCTGCAGGCATCATACTGTGCATACATTATACTCTGCAGACATCATACTCTGCAGGCATCATACTCTGCAGACATTATACTCTGCAGGCATCATACTCTGCAGACATTATACTCTGCAGGCATCATACTCTGCAGACATTATACTCTGCATACATTATTCTCTGCAGACATCATACTCTACAGACATCATACTCTGCAGGCATTATACTCTGCAGACATTATACTCTGCAGACATAAGTGAAGATACTGGTATTCGGACACAGAATGTCCACAAAGTCAAAGAAAATTAACTACTTATCCCCAAAACCGTGAAACCTGGCCGATAGACAAGATTAAATATGAATATTTTCTGTGTCACAAGCAAGGATATTTGTCAGCCGAGTGTCCAGAACGCAAAACGAAAGTGGAAGAAAAGAAAAAAGACGACGAGAAAAAGAAAAACACAAAGAAGAAGTGGAGCTTTCTCATCATCGTCCTCGTCCTCGTCGTCGTCGTCGTCATCAGAAGAAGAAGAAGAAGAAGGAGAAGAAGAAGAATCTACTCCCTCTAAGACATTCAAACAAAGACTCTAACAAGACATAGTCAGAGGCAAGAGGAAGTAAACAAAATATTTATTAAAAAAATGAACGGACTTTTGTGAAATGATGTGTTTCAAATGTGCTGTCATTCCTATTCAACCATAATATACCAAATGTAAATACGAATCCAACTGTGTTGATTGACAAAGCTGTATCAGTGCAGCATACATATAAAAAATATCGATTTTTTTATGGAGATATCAGAAGTTCTATCACACGTCTGGCGATACGCACGATACAGCATAGAACTTAATATCATTAAATAACTTTATAGTAAGTTTTGACACTTGCAACTAGATCAAATTAATACATCCAGAAGGAAGATTTAACACTGCATTGAAATTATACAATTGCATGCTTTCTCAGTTTACTTTCTCAAGAAGGCAATGAGATCAAAAGGCATTGTACCGTCCTTTTTATTTAGTAAGCGGAATAATAGATGATACTTTATTGAGTTTACAACTAATATCTAAGGTCGGTAAGTTTATACTCGTTTCTTATTTTATCTGCAAAATTATATATTACGAATGTATAGAATTCTTGTTGTTATTCCCAATGAAAGGCATAGGTGCCTCAGACAACGTGAACTTTTTTTATATTTTCTGTCCTCACCGCCAGTACAATTCCACTTTAGTACACGTGTCTTTTAATTTGGTCATCATTATATTGTGTTATCCCCATGATTCAAGCAGGAACCGCGATAGCTATATTGGTAGAGAGGCGGACTCGTAATACAAGGGTCCTGCGTTCGATGCACGACTAGGCCAGTCCGGGTTGGCTGCCTCGGAGTGTCCTGTGGAAATGCATTTAGCTCCCATTTCCTCATCATGATATAGTCAAATAAAGTGCTGAGGAAGGACAGATAAGCAGAAAAGTAAAAAACAGGCCGATAAAGTAGAAAGTGTGTTAAAAAAGGAGTGCGTATACTATTATAATGCCTTTTTAAAGATCAAAGATCTACAACAGAGCAGTACCTACGCTCAGTCTGAACTTTG